>OY856413.1:659027233-659412233 GCA_963693085.1 Alisma plantago-aquatica | reverse complement strand
GGAGTATAAGGATGTATGAAGAAAGATGTATATTTGTTCTTGAAAAGGAAAGAAATAAATAAAATATTAGTGAGAGGAATTTTTGAAAGAAAGTTGTGGCTTGTTAAATTAGGATAATTAAACTTATATATGTGATAGATAATGGTGTATACTGGATACGGATTTAGTATATCCTATTCCTAGAAATAATAGATTATTTTTATTTCATATCTGCCTAACTATTATATACCCGCCCTCTTTTCTTATATTTCCCCTGATAATGTACTCGTGGTCAGCGCTATCAACTTCTAGATGTGCATTCCCACTTCCCACGCTGTGATGCCCAAATGTCCGCCCTCATTTCCTCTCCCCTCTATGCTTCTCATGCCGCGCATGTCTCACAGAGCGTGAAAAGGGCATCGTCAACCCCATCTTCCTCTCCCAATCATGTGCCCCATCTCCTCCATGATCGAGATTGCCGCCTTCAAGGCCCTGAAGTTGTGCCTTAGTATTTTGTTGTGAGTCAAGGAGTCCATATATCGTCTTGTTCATGCCCTAGCTTGGAATCAGGGAGTCGATGCCCTAGAATTGCTCCATATCTCCTGAAAGGTTCTTCTTTCACTTTAACTTTGCTTTCCTCCAATCTCAAAAATTTCTATCATTTATGACTCTTATCAGTTTCTTCTAACACAGTGATGAGCAACCACCATTTGTAGTCGGGAATGAAATCAACCACCATCTCCAACTGAGCCTCATAGGACAATAGCGGGGGAAGGTGAGGTAAAGAGGACATCAACAACAGAATCCAAGATCTAGAGGACAACTACTTCAGCAGCAACAAAAGGACGATATTGCATAAACATCACATGTAATTTTTAGTTCATGTTTAGTTTCTCCACTGCTCTGCTCCTCCACGCACCTTTCCATCTCACCCAATTGTGACCCAGATACAATGACGATGACGCATCATCACCCAACAGCTGCGATATGTCAACTTCTATTTCTTCCAGCTTCTTCAAAAAACAACAAAAGACAACATCTTTTTCTCCCCATCTTCAGATCTCTTTCTCCGCCCATCATCCTCCAATCCTAAGATTCTCTCCCTCCTGCAATTATCTGCATCCTCATCATCACCCAACAACTGCCACACACCTTTTTCCCTATTTGCCCAATCCCTTGCATAACCACTTTGACAATCACTTTCACAACCATCATAACTACCTACACAATAACCTCTTTACTGTTGGAAGTAGCAAATAGTACCCCCATCATCACCAATTCTCCATCATTAACAATCACCAATCCCCCATATCACAGCAGTACCACCTCCCTTGTCCAAACATTGGAAAGCCATTCCCCCATAACCATAACCAACACCAACACCTCTAATCACCCTATCCTCACCATCATTAGCAATCACCAGTAACAATACTGTAGCAGATGTAGCATAAGCAAATTTAGCATAAACACCTGCTGCAACAAAGAATGGAATGCTGACATAGGATGCTAAATATGTCAACATATGCCAAAAAGAATATGTATATGCTACAAATTTTTATTATATGACATTTCATCTAACTAAAAATGATTTTGGGGATTGGAACCCACATTAAATAGGAGCAATACCTCTATCTAATTGTGATGTGATTGGAACCCAATCACCACCCATCACCCAATCAAGTCCATATGATCACGTACAATCATCACCCATCACGCATCACAATCCACCCAATCACCTCCATATAGACCCAATCCACCAAACCCACATAGCTCGACTGCACTTTCCTCTTCAACCGATTCACAGCCAGGGAGTACATAGCAATCCCAATAACACATTTGCCCAACTATACCACCAACAACTCAACACTCACAATAGCCATTGATGCATTCACCTACAAGCCCACAACTACTAACCAACATTTACACCCAACTGAAGATATATTCTCAACCAAAATAAAGGAACTAGAACTCATCAGTAAACAAAATCTTCACCTAACCATCACCTCTACATAAATAAATACTTGTTTAGGTAAGAGGAACATGTATTCATAATTTGATTTCAGACCTGTATAGTGTATACTACTAGCATTATTAGTTACCTGATTTATCCAGAGCATCCAACTAGCAGTAAACTACCAACAATTGTAGTAATGGATGACTATATCTTCTTTTCAAGGTTATAAAATAGAAAAAAGGCAATGATCTAGGATTCTTTATACATAAACTACCAACAATGCCTTCTCCAAGAAACAAAGCTTGATAGAATTAATAAGGAAAAAATGGAAGATACCACCTGATACTTATTGATATATGTGTGGAGACGTATCATATAGTAGAACCCTGGAGGCCTGGATTGACGGTAACTTTGGATAAGAGAGCAGTTGTCTTTCTCAGAGACATGCTACTTGCTATTCCATTTTTGTGTGAAACTTTTAATTGTATACAAGGAGCAGAACATTTACTTTGCTGGTAGGACCAAATGCAGTCCTAAGTTTAAGTTGTGGACCAACCACAAAGCTAAGAGGCTGGCTCATCACCCATGGGTCCTGCCACAGAGAAATGTTGGAGCCAACACCAATCTTGAATCAGACCAGATTCAACATTTTAGTTCTCTGTTTTAACAGTGCCTTTCACATCCAACTGTCGCTGAGTTTGGGTGTGTATTGTTCTTCTTTCACCTATATGTTATATCTTAAATGTCTTTCTCCTGTTCCACTCTCTCCTTCCTTTCCAGCTGATAATGCAAACATCTCTCTATATTTTCTCATGTTCTACTAACATAGGTGTGCTTGTCAATTGTGAACCAATGAAGCTTGGAATTCAAATTGTAGTATGTTGGAGTCTATCATGATGAAAATAACTTAAAGATTTTATATACAATGTTGCATGAATGATTTAAAGCAATTGACATTAAGACAATAATTGTTTGAATCTCTAGTAAGCACATAAATTAGATAATTTGTTATAGGATTTCCAAATTTTTTGCATAAATTGTAGCGCATGTCTTTCATTGCCCTCCGTGGGCACCTACGACCTATTACAGTTCATATAAGCCATTTTTCATGGTGAATTAACTTAATTTCAGTCTGATTTACATTTCATTCAGAATGTGATATAGGTTATTTGTAATCTTGAATGCATTTAGTGCTTGATGAATACTACTATAATATATTTTAGTTAGGAATATAAATTAATAGATTAAGGCAAACAACAATAGTTGCACTCAGTACATTGCCTACGAGTTTCTTGTCCATACTTCTTAAAAAATGACCATCATTATATACACATATGCTAACATACCAACGTGGCAGGTTGAGTTCTGGTCTGCTCTGATTGGGTTTTTGCGACACTCGACTCCTCAGACAGTTGTTTGAAGGCAGAGGTGAGTCCTAGTTTTATTCAACCAAAGATCCAATGCCAAAAGCATATATGCCTGAATTTGCCTCAATCTTCTATGCTACATTTCTTTATTAACATGACATTATATTCATGAAGTTGCTTAAAATGAATAATATCATAGCATTTGTAAATTCATGATTTAAATACGTAACTCAAGAATTAATAGTATAATGTGTATTATGTTTAATTTGAGGTAATGGCTTTAAAGTGAAATATAATCATGTCTGCCTCCTTTGTTTTATATGTTATGCCATATGAAGCTATTAAGTATCCATGAATTCTAAGCTTGATTGCAAAATGAGTACCTAATTTTTCAATATCAGATAAGGGAGTTTTGAGACCAACATTTTTTGGTCGGTTTAATGATCAAAAGAGTACATTGTAAAGCACAAATCATAGAACAAACAAATCAATTTCTTAGTAAGGACTCCCTATACCTCTAAAACATCTAAGTAGGAGAATTATATAATTCTGTCGATAATAATAGATACATTCCTTCTCCCCGTCTTTTAACATCGGCCGCATGAAACCTACTTGCATTTAATCATTTCATTGATTCTGAAAATCCTCTTTTAAAGAACAAGGACTCATGCCTCAACTAACAGTACAAACCAATTCGAGCAGAAAAAGTTATAACCAATCTACTCCCTTTTTCCCTTCATATTTAAACATCTGCCCATGATACCACCTTCATTCAAATAAGCCACCAATTCTAAGAATCCTATTTTAAAGAGCAAGAAAGAAGTCATGACCTCAAATAATAGTATAAATAAACTTTAGTAAAATGAACAATACCGCAACCTCTTACAGTGTCACAACTCAATTCTATCTTAGAGCAGTAGACCTAAAACTCCTTTCTTAGCAAGGACTCCACAACCCTCTGATAAACCCAACTAAGAAGGAGAATTATAGAATACCATAAAAAGATAATAATGGGTTTGTTCCTTTTTTAAACTTCAGTAAAATGAACAATACCACAACCTCTTACAGTGTCACAACTCAATTCTATCCTAGAGAAACATACTTGAAACCCCTTTCTTAGCAAGGACTCCACAACCCTCTGATAAACCCAATTAAGAAGGAGAATTATAGAATACCATAACGAGATAATAATGGGTTGGTTCCCTTTTCCCCTCTCTTTTAAGATCTGACTGATGATACTTACAGCTCCATCCGGCAATACAAATGCTCATATCTAGTTCTTTTCCACAACTAGTCTTATCCATGCTATGAAGAAATATCATGGAACAGGCAAAGAGTAATAGAGGATGTGATTCATGCTTGACTAATAATCAAGCCACAAGACTACAACATGGCATCAAGGCCCAAACTAAGATTATCCCCTTCTTTAACATTACAAGGACAACTACATCATATACTGGCCTTTTAGATTGTATATATCACTATATTTATTCAACTTGTACTCTATATCATTTCTGAATTTCTTATTTTATATCAGATATGGTAGACTTGCTACTATATTTAAATGATATTACATGATTTTTTCAGGAGACATGGATAAAACTTGGATTAGTAGAGGAAAATCTAAATATGAACGTTGCAAAAGTGCTTTCATGATAGGATTTAATTACTTTCTAGATTTGGCTTTTAGGAATCATGTTGAGGTGAATTGCCCATGTGTGAAGTGTGAGAACAAATTTTTCTATGATAGAAAAACAATTCAATGGCATGTTATCAAGTATGGATTTCTATCAACCTACACTAATTGGGTGTATCACGATGACAACCAAGATAATTTTTCCAACCAACATGTTGATAAACCTTTTGATGATATAGAGGGCTTGATGAATGATACTTGCTATGATCATTTAGAAATGATCGAAGATGATGTTGAGAATGACAATGAACATACTCTACATGATGATGATAAATTTGATGAAGTATTAAAAGACGCTTGTGAACCACTATATCTGAGTTGTGATAAATATTCTAAATTATCATTTATTGTTCACTTATTTAGACACAAGTGCTTGAATAAAATTAGCAATAAGGCAATATCAGATTATTTGGAACTTCTTAATCAAGTATTGCCTAAGGGACATAAGCTGTCAATGAAATGGTACGAATGTAGAAAGCTCATGTCTTCATTGGGATTGGATTATCAGGTTATCCACGCATGTCCCAATGATTGCATATTATTTAGAGGTGAATACTTGGACTTGGATAGGTGCCCAAAGTGTAATACTTCTAGGTGGAATGATACTTACAAGGGAATAAGGATAAAGGTCAAGAAAAGGACACCACAAAAAGTGCTTCGGTACTTTCCCTTAACTCCTAGACTTAAAAGATTATATAATTCTGGAAAGACTGCTCCTCTGATGATTTGGCACTCCACTAGCCAGACTAGTAAGGATGGTGAAATGGCACATCCTAGAGATTTTGAGTCTTGGAAGGATTTTGACTCTAAACATCCATCATTTAGAAATGAGACACGCAATGTCCGACTTGGCTTAGCAACTGATGGATTTAGTCCTTTCAATATTGCAATGGGAAGTAGTAGAAGCATATGGCCTGTAATCTTAATGTGCTACAATCTTCCCCCATGGCTAGCTATGCATCAATAATTTTTTTAATGTCATCACTTCTTATCGATGGTCCTAAATCACCTAGAAACGATATAGATGTCTATCTCCAACCATTAATTGATGAATTGAAGATGTTGTGGGACTGTGTTAACACCTTTGATGTGAATACATGAGAGGTATTTTGTATGAGGGAAATGCTTTTGTGGACCATTAGTGATTTTCCAGCATATAACATGTTGTCTAGTTGGAGCACTAAAGGATACAAGGTGTGCCCTTATTGTCATGTTGATCATAGGTCCATTTACCTCCCATATTCTCGAAAGTGTGTGTATCTAAGGCATCGTCATTTTTTGCCTACGGATCACCCATGGCGTGTTGACAAAAGAAGCTTCAATGGAGAGGAGGAAAATGAACCGCCTGGGGAACAAATTCAACATTTATGGAATGATTATGATAACATTGTATTTGGAAAGTTTCCAAATAATGACTCTCGAGGCCGACTTGGATTACCTGAAGGTTGGAAAAAGTGAAGTGTTTTTTTAGCTTCCTTACTAGAGCTCATTGTTGGTATGACACAATCTAGATGTGATGCATATTGAAAAAAAACATAAGTGAAAATATTTTGGGTTGGATACTACACAAAGATGGTAGTAGCAAGGACAATCTTAAAGCTAGATTAGATATGGAACACTTGAAGATACGAAAATCATTGTGGCCTAGAATTTCAAAATCTCAAAATACCAGGGAACTTCCTCATGCAATTTATAGCTTGTCCGATGAAGAAAAGGATAACCTATTGTCTGTTTTGAAGGACATTAAACTTCCGGAAGGATTTTTCTCAAATTTCTCTAATATGGTTCAACTTAGAGAAAAGAAGTTAGTGGGTATGAAGAATCATGATCACCATATAATGCTACATCATCTCCTACCTATAGCTATAGTTAAAGCATTGTCAAAGCATGTAAGGAAAGTAATAACTGAATTTTGTGTTTACTTCAAGGAGTTGTGTGCAAAGGTCATAACTATTGAGAAAATGAAGGAGTTATAAAAAAAATTCCTATGATAATGTGCACATTGGAAACGATTTTTCCTCCTACATTTTTTGATGTTATGGTCCATTTAGCTATACATCTTGCAATCGAAGCAAAACTTACTGGACCAGTTCAATTTAGATGGATGTATCCAATTGAAAGATATCTCTACACGTTAAAAAATTACATTCGAAATAAGAGTAGACTGGAAGGTTCAATTGCGAAGGGCTACTTGGTTGAGGAAGCAAGCATATTCTGTGATAGGTACCTGCATGATGTGGAAACTAAGCTATACAAACCTATAAGGTACCAAGATGGTCCACTCGGTGCAGCTTCTCTTCTGACCATTATACATGAGGAATTGCATCAAGCTCAATGATTCATCTTGCTTAATACTGAGGAAGTTCAACCATATGTTAAGTAAGTATTTGGTTAACTAAATTTTAGTTAAATGTTACTTTTAAGAAACCAAATCTGATTTCACATATATAAATAGGACACATAATGATTATTTGAGATGGCAACACCCTGATTGGGATGATTTCACATTACAGTTGCATCACCATGAAACATTTGTAAGCTAGTTTGAAGATCACGTAAGAAAATTCATTACCTCTATTCAACTTAATATTATTGCTTTCATTATTCATAATGTTGTCTATCCACTTCTTCTTTCAGGTTGATTCTTTAAATTTTTTTGATGAACTTCCTAAACCTATTCAATATCTATCTCGACCACCTAAAATAGGTGTTTATTCATACAAAAGTTATTTTGTGAATGGTTACAAGTTTGATTGTCAAGATGTAGACATTAAGAGTTCCACACAAAATAGTGGCATTGCCACATATGGTCCTAATGGTTAAGTATACTATGGGTTTTTAGATGACATTTTTGAGATTCACTACCATAGGATGGATCCTTATTATCTTTTCAAATGCTCATGGTATAGTATTAATGAGGAAGGGTTTTCAGTTAATGACTTTAACATTACATATGTTGACACAAGTAAGAGAAGCTTTAAAGATGAGCCCTTTATTTACCCAGAACAAGCTGAACAAGTGTTTTACTCGGTCGATCCTATAGATGAAAATTGGAGTGCTATATGTCACTGGAAACCTAGAAATGTTTACCACGAACATGAACACACAATTGAACAAAGAAATGAACATTTGGCTAGAGGTCATGGGCCATTACTTCATTGTGGTTTGGATGATGTCCATGATGTAACATGGACTAGGTTTGATATACCTAGAAAAGTAAGTGTCTAAAAATGTAGTCAAAGAAATTCTATAGCCTAAAAAGAGGAAGTGATTATAGGTAATATTAATTGAAGAATTACATGATAAATTTTTATTACCTTTTTTAGGATTGTTGAATTTGTAGCTCATATATTTATATGATACATGATTGCATTATATAGTCTTTGTAGGGACATGCCTCCTAAGGTGATGTATAAGTCTGTTAATAAAATCATAGAAGGGGGAAATAATGATGATGAAGTTGCAACACAGAAATAGGGTTTTTTTGTTTATCTTATATGATTTTCTTGTTCACTTTTCTTTCTTTTCCATACATTATTTAACCTATGTCAGTATTGTTATTAGCTTTGGATCTTGGGATGGCTAGTGGAAACAAAAGGAAAGTGCAATCCGACATGTGTGTTGAATCAAACATAGGTATAAATCAAATTTGAAATGTACCAATTAAATAACAACGATGCTGTAATTGTTTAGATCAATTAACATTACATTTTTCTATAGAAATTAAATCTATGACTACAAATCTGATTTTGATTGAGTTTCTTCGAATTGCCCCTCTTTTTTTCTAACCAGTTGTTTTTACTGAATTTTCCATACCATGTGTACAAAAATAATAATGTTAACGGGTTATCCTTTCCCATGCTCTCACTGTTGTTACTATATGCAACTGAGAATCTTTCATCATTGCTCCAAACCACGAATGGAATTTTGAAAGCCAAAAAGGCAAATGCATCTGCACCCTTCAATAATGATCCTTTTGAGGAGCGATTGATTGAGTTAAAGTCAAGTAAATTATTCATATATATATATATATATATATATATATATTGCAAATATATGTACTTCTATTAGCTATCACTACATGTAATTTTTGTATTAATTGTTAGGAACAAAGAGGACAACAAGCTCTAACACTGTGGATGATGAAATACCAATTGCCAATGCATTAAAAAAGTTCACAATTGTGTTATTTAATAGTGCACTGGTCTATTGTAATCTATTGTGTGTTTTCAATAACTCATTTTCTTCTATTATCGTGTATTGTTGAATATGTTTAGGTAAGTCTGTGTATAAAAAATCAGCCTCAACTAACCCCAAGACAAAGACGCACCTTAATCACAAAATGAAGTCTATTCAAGGTGAAGTTGATGCATTAGTTCATGGTACATCTCAAAGTACTGAAATGTTAGGTATATTAATTATAACTACCTACCACCCTCCCATTCTAATTTATGATTTGTAGAATTAATTTCCTTCTATTTATGTGCATGATTTGATGTGTTAGGAAATTTGTCTTAAATAGTGCCAATACAGACATTTGTCTAAATGCAAAGACAAAATTTGACTCAAATATTGTAAAGACAAAGATGCATCAAAATCAAAATTTGAAGTTTGTTTATGATGCCTCAGGCTATGGTGCATTGACAAGAACTAAAGTTTTAGGTATTTTTTTAATAAAAATACACCTACCCTCATTTGGTTTTATAGAAATATTTCCTTCTTGTAATGTGTATCATTTCATGTCTCTAGGTAAGTCTGTGCTTGGGAAATCTTCCATTAATAGTTCCAAGACAAACATTCCTCTAAATGGGAAGAAAAAATCTATTCAATCTAATTTTGATGCATCAGATCCTGATCCAACTCCAAGGACTGAAATCTCGGGTATTTTAATTAGAAAAACACACTCACTCATTCTATTTTCAATTCATATAAATTGTTGGTTGTTTAGGAAAATCTGTGCATGGAAAATCTGCACCAAATACTACCAAGAAAAAGGTGCATCTAAATCAGAAGACAAAGTCTCTTCAATGTGATTTTGATGCGGAAGGTAATGGCATATCCATAAGGAAGTTTTATTTAGTATGATAATAAATATATTGTCCTACTCCTTACATTTGATGTGCTTTAGTAAGTGTTTCTTTTCTCCTAATGTACTTTGTGAATGTGTTAGGTAACTCTATACATGGAAAATCTACCTCAAACATTGTAAACACAAATACACACATAAAACAAAAGGCAAAGTCTGTTCAATGCAACTCAGATTCTTCAAGGAGTGATATTTTGGGTATGTTAATTGTAAATGCACCCAAACACCCAGCGTCATTGACACACACATATATCAACGTACTCTATTGGTATTTGAACCATGTAGGTTCTGTATAGTATCATAATTTTTACTTTTTTTACTTGATGACAGATTTTTTCACAAATTTTTGTTAAGTATTTAACAAATGATTATCACCTTTTGGTTAAATAGGAAATATGCAACGCAACAAGTGGGTATCAATTACTCCGGAAGATATTGAAGCATATGGAGAAATAAGTACATCTGCCTTAGGTTTCAATATGAGCAATGATGAGACAGATGAATCTCACTGCCATGAAGATCTAGGTGAGTTATCTGTCGAATTGTATGTAACCACTTTCTGTATTATTCTCATTCTATCACATACTACGAATTTGAATTCTTTGTTTAAGATGTTGAAGATGACTCAATTGTTAATGGTACTTCAGAAATCTATTTTTTAGGTATTATCTTTATAGGAACTATTTCTTGTTGTGTAATAAATCCTTGTAACCTACTGGTGAGACAATCAATTTATGGCACAATTAAAAGAAATTGAAAATGAATTGTCTGTCCATGGAACTTCAGTGATTAGGCTCATAGGTAACATTCTTAAGACATTGTTATCAAGGGACACACCTTGATCCACTAGTCTTCCATGGAGAGGGGTTGATTCTTGGGTGCCTAGTTCCTTTGCTTACTAGGTAATTTCCTTGTCATTTTAGGATAAAATATCACATCTTTCATCTCACACACTTGCATAAATTTCAAATTATACATAACAATATAAGATGGTGACAATCTTGAAGATGATTTACATGTTGAAGAACAAGTTAGAATTGATGAATTGGATCAACAGGAACCCATATGTGAAGAAGGTAGTGCATTTAACTTGAATGTATATTAGTATATTTTTGATTTGGAATTGAAACTTTTTAATGACTCAGCCACTTCTAAGAAAAAAACAAGGGGATGCATGACATACAAAGTTGTTGCCCCCCCCAAAAGGTAAAAATGGAAATGCAAAGTTTGTAGTGAATTGGGAGTTCCTGTTGGAGATGAATCTTCAAAGTTAGTAGAATGGCTAGGCATACATGCTCGACAAGTAAAATACTTTCCTATTTTTGAAAATTGGGGACAGACATGAGAAAAGTTTTGAAAATGTGTTGGCTTCTCTAAAGGTATGCAACATGTATAATTATCAATATTAATTAATGATTCTGTGTTGAGTTGATGTCACTAGTAAACGATTATTCGATTCTTCGTGTATGATGATTTTGACATTGTAATGAGGGATGGGCATAGCAAAGCTCCTTTGGATGGTGTTTTTTCTTGGTGTAAGGCAAGAATTCAACGAGATATTAGGACATGGAGGCACAATTTGATGAAGAAATATTATCATGCCGACAAGCCACTTGAGGAACAACTACTGACAAGTGCGGACAAAAGGATTTCTGATGATCAATGGGCAGAATTGTTGAAATATTGGGACAAAGATGAAACTAAGGTGGTGTTATAGTATAAAACATTTATAATTGATTGTAATATTACGATTTCAGTACTATTTCTACCATTTCAGCTTTTGGCGATAGAAATTAGGATAGACGAAGTGTTGCAGGACCCACATATATCAGTGGACCTATTTCAATAGAAACCCTTCGACACAAAGCAGTAAGCCTTGTTAATATTCTATTTTGGTGTTACTTTTTAGCTTTGGATATATGTATTTTGATTGCCATGCAACCCATAAAATGTTTAGAAGGAAGAAGAAGAAGAAAAGTTTACAGAATACAAAGCATATGTTGGAGCTCATTTAGATCGAAATAACAACCCTCCAAATGAGAGGACAAAGACTTTACTTGTAAGTGATACAAATAATATTTTCTACTAAATATCTTTCTCAATTACTTGCTATATTTTCCTCTTTTTTATGTATATTGGAGGCAAGTTGCTCAAGCTTGCTTGGAAAAAGGGGTTGAAGAAACACAAGACCCATTGGAATTTGGATATGCTATGGATGGTGCTTATGGCCCACATCGTGGAGGGTATGAAAGAGGATACAGTGCTGGAGTGTCTCGTAGAAATTTGCAAAATAGAAAAAACAAACAAGCTCTACATTCAGCTGTGACAGATCTTCAACAACAACTACAAGACAAGAATGAAGAACTTGCTGACGCTAAAGCTGAAATAGCGACATTGGTATAATTTTTACACTGAATGATATTTATCTATCCATACAAACTCAATTTTGTTTACGTGTCACTAGGAGAGAAATCTTGGAAAGAGGCATATGATGGATAGGAGGGAGGCATTGTGTCAGAAAATGCTCCACAAAATGGTAAATGAAGTGTTTCTATGTCTTCATATAAAAAAATTATATTAATGAGTAAATATTACATAAAGATAATATATATATATATTTAACTTGTAGGGACGATCTACACGCATGTTGCATGCTTTGTCTCCATCACAAAATGAAGATCCAACTTAATTCGTAGAAAGTTAATGATCAGTTTGGCATCCTTAATGCCAAATTTAACAATTAGTGGAAATATTTGGATGACTTGATATTTAGACATTTTCATATATGACCAAATAGTAGTATATGTTACTTGGACAATCATGCATTATTTGTTAATATTATAGCTAACCTATATATAGTTTTCAGACACATCATCTCTCTATTATAATTATATTTTTTTGTAGTTATGTTTCCAAATTTTGGATATGTATTTTTCTAGCATGTGAAATCCATACCCCATTTGGATGATGCACATGATAAAAAGCATGCATTATGTTCTTGATCAGGACAAAATGATGAATTAGTGTGTTTGTGTGTGTTATGTGTATTTCCTTTGTTCTTCCAAAGGGACAAAATGATGAATTTGTGTGTTTGTGTGTGCTATGTGTATTTCCTTTATTCTTTCGAAAGTAGCCATGTATAGAATCATTGGTGGCTATGAGAAGAAATACAAGGTATGATAATTAGGGACCCATTTTAAGGCAGCCCACCTACAGCCTAAGGGGGCTAGGTGAGAGCCATGGTATTTTGTAAGAACAAGTGTAGCTATCATAGTTAACTAATTCTTTTTCTTTTTGGCTTCATATAACATAGATGAAGGATGCTCAAGTGAAGACTCGACCAGAGCATGATCTCGATTGCCATAGTTGATGCAAGACAAAGGTATAACAATCATTTGATGATGATACTAATTGAATTTAAGAAAGCACTTGTTCATAAATGCTATGTAACACCTGCTTGGACAATGTCGAATATGGACTGTTCTATTTATAGTCTTTATACTGAGTTATGTATGCTGCAAGGTTACCAGGTTGCTGCTCCTGTATGCCCCTTGTAACTTGAGAGTTGCAAGGTTTATTTTACCAGGTTTATTTTACCAAAAGTTGAATTTCCCCTTCTCATTTTCCAAAAGTTGCACCCACCTTCCGAGCAAGAAGATCGGGGAAATATGGATGTCAGTATTAGAGTACCTCTCACATGCTTGATTAAGGGGCGGAACCTTCGAGGAAGATTAAGAAGTTCAAGGAGAAATGGAGGAGCAAGAAGATCCCCTCTCCCCTTATCAGCTTATTAGGTGTGATGTTCGGTGTTGTTTCTAGTTTTTCCATTGTAGTTGGACCAATGTACTTGTATTTGTTCACAATTATGCTGCTACTTTTTCCTTTACTGTTGACTCTCGTCATCTAGCTCACTTCCCTTTGTCTTTAGGATGGGACACACAGATATGCCCTCTCATCTTGCAAACGTCGGCAAGCCCGTGACGAGGCTGGACAGGGCACCGGTCGTCCATGATGGCTACATATGAGAGTACCCGTTCCATGAGATAGTCAAGCTGTCCCAAGATGTTAAATACAGGGAGATCATCAACAATATCTACTGGTTCGTTCTCTCATTTGCAAACCCTCAAAACCCATTTCCTCCATTTTAATTGATTGTCTCATTGCCACTTCCGCATACTCAAACTACAATGTTACTAGTATGGAAAAGCATGGCTGGTGTCCATGACTATTGGTTGCTCAGTTGTTGATACAGATATTTCCTTCAACTATTAAGCAATCATTGTTAGTATGACAGAAAAGCACAATGTAAAACAAAGTAGTGATGTACTATATTTAGAGAGTATATATTTTTATACCCATACCACAAAATTCTTACCCCATAAGTCACAAAAGCTTTACCAATTTATATATGTTGTTCATCAATGAACCGTCATTTGGTTTGTACTTAGCATACAGTCTTTATTTCCATCCCTATATAAGATGTAGTCATTGGGTATATAATGAGAAAGACAACATCTTCATATGAGATCATGTACCAAACATGTAGTCCATGTTAACTTACTATATTGTAAGTAAACTAAATGTTCTTGGATGATTTCCATGTGAAGTTACTATGTTATAAGATATAATAACTCTTCTATTCATCATTATCTGTATCAATAGTGTTTAACTTCTTCAAACATGTGTTGTATCAGGTTGGGTACAGAGCGACACTGAAAAGAAAATGAGTCACACAATACAATTGTGCTATTCAATCAAGTCAGATGCATTTTTCAGCATGTGTTTGCAAGTTATCAAAAAACACATTGATATATTAGTCCTTACCATATAAGTGGGACGTAAGTATATATACAATTTGGATATTTTTATGTTAGCATCTAGAAATTTTTATCTCACTCGACTTAACCATCCCTTAATATACAATTTCTAGATCTGCTTGTGCATACCTCTAACAAAGATGTTGTTCATGATGGTGTCTGTGGACATTCCTGTACTGACCATTGGACATTCCCGTACTGACTCTGAATCTCACCAAGTTGCCATTGTCCGAAAGGTTGTAGCTGAGACAACCTATAGCATTTCAAAGGTAACTCTTTATAATTTGGTTGACTGCCAAGTCATTGTTTGCTGATCTTATAGCTCGTATAGCTAGATTCTCTTCTCTTTACATTTTGGTTCATTCCTCATAATTGCATGAATGAGTCAATCTCATTTTCACATGGACAGGGCTTCCATTGTCAAGGACGCCATCGACTACATCGAGCACCTGCATCAGCAAGAGAGGGCCATGATGGCGGATATCTCAGTGATAGGACTAGCAGTAAGAGCTGTTGGCATTTTGATTTGCAGTGATTCATAAAGGTCGGGTACCAATGGCTTTTGGCAGTAATAGGTAGCTCATTATACACAAGCTATTATGCACTAAGCAAAAGAATGGGTGGGGCACGTGCCCACCCTACTCTATATGTGGCTACGCCACTGCCTACAACTTTGTGTTCATGGTTGAAGCAGCCAACTACACATTCAAAAAGTCTCACCTCTCCTGGCCTATTAATAGGACTTTTTCTGCTATACTAGATTGGTTCGTCTACATTCAGACATGCACAAAAGAGAGTTGCAAGAATTATCATATGCAGTAACTAAAAATCTGCGCAGCTGTGCTCATGGTAAATCCGCTGCATTTTGTTTTTAATGCATAAATTATTAGAGCAACTCAGATTTGGCGGTGGAATGTATTTATTTTCTATACATCGAATGCACTTAGTTTAAATGTATAAAATATTAGAAATACTCGGATTCAACTGTCAAGTAACTTTGTTTTTCTATAATAGTGTAAATTGCCATCCAATTTATCAGACAGTATGGACGGAGCTAAATCTACAACAGTTCTATTATTCACAGCAACAGAATTTGGTTCCTTTTTCCTAGTGCATGGAATATCCGTTGCGCATTGCCAACCCCACAAAGCGCTAAATTGGTGTCTATTACTAAGAGTGCAGTATGGTGTGGCAGAGCCAGTCCACTAGTGAGAGGACCAGTGAACGAACTGACCAGAGGGGAAGAACACGGTCCCCAGATGCCGACCACGCACCTCCAATTTGCAAGCAGCAGGAGATAAGGCAATCCTCCTCTCCAATGCCATCCGCTGTCCACCCAGCAGCAGAGAAGCCGACGGATTTTGTGGAAGGTATGTATAATATGCACGAACACTTGATAGAATGTAAGAAACCTATTCTCCTCTCACAAATAACATTTGTTTGCTGCTTAGATATCTAGCACTTGTTTAAGCTTCTATATATCGGCCCCATTAGTAATAGGATGCATGCATGATCTCTTGAGTGAATTGCAGGTCACAGAACTAGAGGAGACGACCGAAGCAGCATGGAGTGCAACTTCTCCAGTAATAGAGCAACCGTCTGCAAGATGCGCGACGATGACAGGATCCACGGGCCGTCATCCACCGTCAAACTCATTGCAACCCCACCTCATGTGTAGAACCCAGTAGACCAAAATGCTTCCGCCTCTTCAACGTGGAAGGTCAGGCCATATGCGAGAAAATGGGAAGCTGATACGCTGTCTTACATCAGGGAGCTAACTCTGAGCATGTCGCCGTCAGCTACTACTGAAGACGATAATAGCAAGAACGCTCATAGAAGCTCCCTATGTTGCGGTCTCAACCACAGCGTGCCCGCTGTAGTGTTCTCGACCGGTGGATTTCAAGGTAACTTCTTTCATGAGCTGGTCGACGTCCTCATGCCACTGTTCCTCATGTCTCACCACTACAGCGGACAAGTTCAGTTCCTCATCATGGACTTCAAGCCATGGTGGTTGGAGAAATACATGGCCATCATCAAGCGGTTGTTGTGGTACGAGGTCATCAACCTCGATGTGGACAACTGGGTGCTCTACTTCTGTGATGTCATGGTAGGGCTCAGGAGCCATAGGGAGCTAGGAATCGACCCTGTCAGAGCGCCCAACGGGTCGTCCATGCTTGATTTCTGGAGGTTCTTGAGGAGATGCTTCCAGCTGAGGAGAGACTTCATCTTGACTCCTCCCAATCGGCTACTGGAAATGCCTGGTGTTGTTGTATCTGCGGGTAGGAACCCACCTAGGTTACTCATCATCTCCAGGAAGAAGACACAGGTGCTGATCAATGAATGCCAGGTAGCCATCATGGCCAGATGTTTGGGATACAAAGTGATCATCTCCGGTCCCGAGCTGGCCAGAAACTTGATGCAGATGGCAAGGATTGTCAACTCATGTGACGTGATGGTAGGTGTCTATGGCGTGGGTCTGAGCAACATGGTCTTCCTCCCCACCAAAACCACTATCATGGATTTTCGTTGTGCATTGCCAACCCCACAAAGAGTTGAGCCAGTCCACTAGTGAGAGGACCAGTGACTGAACTGACCAGAGGGGAAGAACACGGTCCCCGAATGCCGACCACACACCACCAATTTGCAAGCAGCAGGAGATAAGGCAACCTACTAGCCATGCCAACAAAGCGATAAGGCGAGCCTTCTCATACATGTGTGGTTGTGCGACTGGATTACAAGCCACATGATGCACTTGTGGTGGGGGAGGCTATGGTGGGGGCTATTTAATCAGAGTTCGGTGGCAAGCTGCCCTCACCCCTCCAAGAACCAAGGAAGAAGAAAGATCGGAAGCAGGAGGATAATGTAGTATAGCCGCAATGGCCTCTTCCCTAATGGCGTCATCAGCGACCCCCCGTCGCCCGCACCACTAGGGTGGCTCAGCCCAGCAAGGTGGCCCCCTTCAGTGGCCTCAAGTCCACAATCGCCTTCCCAGTTAGTCGCAAGACACACCGGTAGAATGGAGAAAAGAAAATGATGTTAGATGTTGTGTGATTCTTCTTCACAAATTCTTTATTATATCAATTTGTTTGTTCCAAGAACGAAAGAAACTACTAATTCTTTGGAAAAAACATGTACAATTGTTTTTGTCAAAATTTTGTAATTGATCTATGTAGATAATGTACACAAAAAGGAACATGTTGCCACTTTTTTATTGGTGTCCATGAAGTATCAATGTACAAACAATGAGATCTTATATATAATTTTTTTACTTTAAAAGTATTTGGTTGCAATTCATTGTCTTTTGTAAATTCCATCTTTTGTTAGGCAGTACATGTACATATACATACATACATGTCTGTAATAATATACATGCCTATGACGTATTAGCTTTTTGAGAAAGACTGTCTTCACTAATAATGAAATAGGTGACATCAATGTGTGTGGTTCTTTTAATGTGGGTGATATACTATGATGTCATGTATTGCCATGTTTTGGAATGTGAAAACCACTAATAGATGACGTTTAATCAAATAGGTTACATTGCACAAAGGCCACTCTAAATAGGTGACATACATTTTTTAGGTAATGGGTAATCATGTCACCTTTTCAATAAAAGGTTACATCTTTGAATGTCATCTATACCCTATTTTTTAGTAGTGGGTTCGAATTAAATGTAACAACGGATGCAACAGCAATCCGCAACAATAGATTTCGTGGCAAGAACGGAAGCCCGCCAGGAGCTACACTAACCTTGGTGTTTCGCGGTTGTGGTGAAACTAATTACAAGGGAGATAGGGTACATGACCCTATAAGACAACATCAAACTTTTGTGGGCACCGGATGGTGGATACAACCTCATAGATTTGGATAATGACTATTACTTAGTGCAATTGTAGAAGCAAAATGATTATCTGAAAGCCCTAGTGGTTGAACTATGACCCTTTTTGGCTCCTACTTAACCATGCAACGCTGAAAACCCTATTTTTTTCCTGAGGACTACCCAAAATACTTTGTAGCTTGGTTCAGGATTCCAAACCTTTCCATTCATTTGTATCATGAGAATTTATTGCAAGTCATAGGTAACATGATTGGGAAGACCATTAAAGTTGACACAAACACCACTCTACAGAAATAAGGGCGCTTTGCAAGGATCGCAGTGGAACTACAAATTGGGAAACCTCTAGTTCTTGCTATATTCATGGAAGAGAAATGATTCATGGTCCAGTATGAAAATATTCCCCATATCTGTCTTAGGTGCAGCCACATGGGACACTTGCAGAGGGAATGCACAATCCCCCCATAAGAGGAAATGCTTTCTAACTCGGATGTTCTGTTGGAAGAGCCTCCAGGGGTCATAAGCTCAAATAGTATGAAGGCTTTTGTAGACACAATCCATATCCAACCCATAGTAAGGAAGTAATGTGGGAAGCCACATGAAAATGCAAAGAAGAACATAAACACTCATAACCAATTCCATAACTTAGAGGAGTCGGACAAGGAAACTATAGTGAGTAAGGAATCTCCTGACATCAAGGCAGTGGCAAAGAGAGTTGCAAGGATTGGTTGGAGTACAAGAAATCAAAAAATAAGAAATGAAAGGAGGCAACATGAGAACATTCACATATCACTACTGGGTGAATCTAATATGGGGAACTAGGAATACAAGAAAACAAGAAACACTAATGGAAACCAGTGAAAAGGAAAAGGCAAGGAAAATACACATTCAGTCGTCATCATGGTAGGGGACGAGACAATGGTAGGAACATGAGGGCCATGCTTGTAACGTCTGGGCCCACTGCCCAAGGCTCTAGTAGAGTTTCAAGAATGACGACTGGCCCCACAGACCACCACTAGCCTTAACTGCACGCTTTTTGTCCACTCACGTGCAAGCCAGGAGAAACTTCCCGACTGGTCACCCATCCTAGTACTACTCCAAGCTGAGCACGCTTAACTATGGAGTTCTTTATAGATGGGCTCCCAGAAAAGGAGGTGCACCTTGGTGATATGGGTAGTCCGATCATTCCTTTTAAGATCATGTTATCCGAGGCCTCAAATCCTGGGATGTTACAATCTCCCCCACTTAGACTCTTGACGTCCTCGTCAAGTCTCAACTATATGGCCTCATAATCTGACCCCATTTCAGTGCAGACCCACAATGGCCCATGGACACCCAGCTCCCGTCCACGGCTACCAGCGCAAGGGTGGCTCCATCTCGTCTCTACGGATAGCCCTTTCCAACTTGCCTGGACCGCACGGCTCAAGACTGGCATGACACATGCCCATGTGGGCCCCACCTACTGGAGGGGTTATGGCTCTGATACCAAATGTTACGACCCCACCTCCCAATAACCCCCAATTAAGGGAGACCAAGAGGTTGAGCCGCATCCATTAATCCCGGATCAAAGGTTCGACATATAACCATAAACAATTATCAAATTCTAACAGACTATACTGAAAATGGTAATAAAATTTTTCTTTGCATACCTTTTGAAAACTTGGATCTCTAAACTTTTATCCACACCGATACTAACCTATCCGATTAAACATTCGGGAATCCACCGGGAAACTAAAGCGGTATAACCATAAGCGTAACCACATACCTGATCCATAGTAACTTGATGTCCATGCATTAACATTCAACACAATTAATAGGCAATCAACAATATCCTGAAAATAATGCATAACATTCAAGTGTCATTGTTTTATTCAAACATCCTTAAGATCAGCTTTGATTTCTCCTTATGATTTCTAGGCCAACTTTAGGGTGTTATTAGGGTTTTATCCTTCATTATGCATTTATCACTTTTAATACTCTTTTAGTTCACAAACCCTAATTTCTGCATCATAGGTACAATTGCATGTCAATTAAGTCTAATATGTTTCTTTTACACTAAAATTATTACCTTTATCCTTTTAGGTCATATCCACAACATTAAGGCTAATTATCACCTTCGGTTTCTTTCAAATTGACTAATCACTTTAATCATATCAAAGTAGGGTTTCATTACCATTAATACATTAAAGTTGATATTAGCCTGTTAATGGATATTTGGAAGAAAAAGGATGGAATTGGCGTATAATTAGTTTAATTTAGAGGTTATATGCTTGAAATTGGAAAAGTACATAAAGTTATCATATTTACTGGTTTAATTAGTGAAAAACCCTTGAAATAGATGATAGTTAAATATAGTGATGTTCTCTGAATGTTTAGAACGAATATTAACAAGTTGATAATAAAAGGATGATAATTGCACATAATTGGCTTAAATTAGGGTTTCATATATCTAAGTTTGCATTAATGGGCTTAGAAACCCTAATTTAGGAAGATTTTCCTTCTAATGGTTTTAATTGTACAAATCGACGAATAAAATAGAATTATGACGATTCGAAGATAAATTGAGTACCAAAGATCTTAATGTTGATAATGTGTATTAGATGTACTGAGTAGTCTAATATGCTTAAGAAGATAATTAGGGTTTAACCTAGTATGCAAAAGTGAGATTGTAATCTTATAAATCATAATATGATGGAATTAGGGTTCGTAGCCCTAATCCTTAGACCAAACAAGAAATAACCCTAAACCCTAGTTTAGGAGCACATCTAGATCTGAGTAATGTAATGTGAATACATGGTGACACATATGTAGTATACATGTTTCAGATATTGTTGATTATATGCTTGGTTACTTGGATGTTTGGATGCACTCATAAAGTCTATGATGTTTGGCATGGTTTCTACAAGGAATAAGGTATGTGGTTACTTATGGTTAACCGTTTAGGTTTTCCGACGTTTTCCGAATGTTTAATCGCATTGAATACAACTAAACAGTTTGGATGTTTATTTCTGCCATGCAAAGTATAAAGTGACTATGACTATCACTTAATGTATATGCCATCTAGCTCAATCCTTGATTCCCTCTGTGTCGTAATGGCGGACCTGATAAAAGACTACCTAGAGGGTAGGTACATCAGGTCATGAATGACTTTGACTACCTAGAGGGTAGGGTCATGAATGACTTTAACTACCTAGAGGGTAGGGTCATGAATGACTTTGGCTGCCTAGAGGGCAGGTCCATCAAGTCACCTTATAGAGGTACCATGTAAGTCCTAAAGGGACAACACAGAGTTGTGAAAAGATGGATTGAGTAGTTTGGCTTAAAATGTAATCTTGGTTGTTAAATGATTAATTGAATGATTACATGGTTATCATAGTTGCACGATTATCTGTTTCCCCCACATACCAGCTTCGGCTGACCGACGTTTTGTTTGTCGGCGTTTTAGGTACAATGAAAAGAACAAACAGTAAAGTGGCACATGTGATATTATAAGAGAATTAAAGTGCAAAGGAGGATTAGATAGGTTAGTATCGGTGTGGATAAAAGTTTAGAGATCCAAGTTTTCAAAAGGTATGCAAAGAAAAATTTTATTACCATTTTCAGTATAGTCTGTTAGAATTTGATAATTGTTTATGGTTATATGTCGAACCTTTGATCCGGGATTAATGGATGCGGCTCAACCTCTTGGTCTCCCTTAATTGGGGGTTATTGGGAGGTGGGGTCGTAACAATGCTGGTGCACTCTGAGAACTGCCCATTGGTTCTTTCTCGGTGGAGGTTTGCAATGCAGGACTCCCCACAACTGTTCTCTTTCCTGGGAAGGGGAAGTGCGGGGATCCACCTACAAAACAAGAAGGTAATCACTAACTCAGACTTCTTCGAGCCTAGTTCCAAGAAGCGAGGTAGAAAAGGTATGAAGGCGGCAGATGTAGGGAAGTAAAGGGAAGGTGGTCCACACCCAAATCCCTTTAAATGGCACTATTATGCTGGAATGTGCAAGGTATTTTGCACAAAGATACCCAAGGTGTGGTCGTTGAGCTGGCAAGGAAATATAAGGCATCAGTCATAGTGAAAATTGAACTTAGGAAAAGTGGCGAGTGAGTTGAATGCATCATAAAGAAACTAGGATTCCCCTGATCTCATTAGTGGAAGAAATTGGCTACTTGGGAGGGGGGATCTGTGTTACTCCTTGAGTAGTAATGATGCCTTCCTGTAGCCGAATCTCCTTCCTCGTTCCCTATGGTGGAACCTGAGATAGATAGAAGCCGATAGTTAGATGGATACAAGAAGAAGAGATGAGATTGAAGGGAGAAGAAGATGAGAGGGAGATAGAGAGAGATAGAGTACAGTGGAAATTCTCAGAGAGGAGATATGATTCAGAATCATAGAATACAGATATCCCTCACGGTAGTGATGGCCTCATTATTTATAAACCAACTCACTCTGAACAACCACTTGGGCTCTACACATGTGGTCCCCTACCAATCATTGGCTCCCCTACAAAACCACTCAGCTCGCTACAGAGTAGATGAGCTAACTAACTAACTGCCCAGCTAGAATTGTGGCATCTAGTTATAACAGACATCTACGTCAGCTTCCTTGGCCTTGTCTCCCACTTCAGCTCTAATTCTGCCTATAACAAATTGCTTCCTCCTCAAGACAGACCTTGTCTTCAAGGTCGAATTATAGCTCCGCTACCTCCTCGAATAGGCGCAAAGTCATTGGAAACTTCAAGCATAGCTTGTATAAGGATTCCCAGGTTGCCTCGTCTTCACTCCTATCCGTCCATTGAACTAGAACTTTGGTGATCGCCCATTGGCGACGACGGTCAGGTACCATGAGCCGCTCTAGAATGCACTCTAGAACTGGAATGCACGCTGTGTTGAAGTCTAGCAGTTGAACTCCACCAGTAGTTGCAGAACCCAACTTTTTCTTCAAAAGAGAGACATGGAATACCAGATGAACTTGAGCATTTGTTGGAAGTTACAGGCAATAAGCTACTGAAATGATTTTTTGTAAAACTTCAAAAGGACCATAGAAAAGAGGGCTAAGCTTCGTTTTCCTTTTTTGAACAATCGACCCCTGTCTATAGATAGGAAGTTTGAGATATACAAAATCTCCCACTGCAAAAGATCGTTCAGATCTGCGTGTGTCAGCCAAACTCTTCATTCGGTCCTGTGCTTTCCTCAAATTTTCTCAGATCTGTTGAAGGACTACATCACGACTACTTATAGTTTGATCGACTACTTCCACTCGAGATTGCCCTGGAATGTATGATAGCAAGGTTGGGGTGGTTGATAAAAAACCACCTCATAAGGGGACAGTTTGGTAGATGAATGTACGGAGGTATTATAGCACCATTCTGCCCATGAAAGATGACGAATTCAATCATGTGGTTGAGTAGCACAAAAGCATCACAGATAACACTGCAGTCCTTTATTCAACACCTCACTCTGGCCGTCAGATTGGGGGTGATACACAATGCTCATTTGAAATTTAGTCCCCTGTAGCTTGTAAAACTCAGTCCAAAAATTGCTGGTAAACACCGTGTCTCTGTCAGACACAATCGATCGAGGAACTCCATGATGTTTGAAGACCCCATCAATGAAAATGTCCAGGACTGATTTGGCTGTATACGGATGTTTCAGGGGAAAAAAATGAGCAGCCTTGGAGAGGCGGTCCACTACCACTAAGATCACAGAATGTCCTCTTGACAGAGGCAATGCATCAATGAAATCAGTAGCAATATCATTCTAGACATCTGTAGGGATGGGCAGTGGAATTAATAATCCAGAAGGGGGGCAAGTTTCAAATTTATTCTCTTGACAAATAGAACTCTCCCTGATATACTTTCACAACTGACCCCACATGCTTTTCCACCATAAAACTTCCTTGAGTTTATTCAGTGTTTTCTCAAATCCCAAATGACCACCAGTTGCAGTGTTATGCATCTTGAAAATGGCTTTGTGACTCATCTCCAAGTCCAGGCTAAGGATGATCCGATTCTTCTTGAAAAGAATGCCATTCTTCAGCTAGAATTTGTGTGGATCGAGCTCACCTTGTTTCCATTTCTGATTAAGTTCCACCAAGATTGGATCAGTGGCATTCATCTGTTGCACCTCCTCCACCCATTGAGGAACTGGAAGATAGATGGAATATAACTCAGCCGAGTTAGTGAAACCATCTCTCCTGGAAAGTGCATCAGCTACTCGATTAGCAGATCCTTATTTATACTCAATGACATAATTATAACCCAACAACTTAGATAATCACTTCTGTTGAGTTGGGGTATGAATAGCTTGGTCCATCATATGCTTGATGCTCTTCTGATCCGTATGAATCGCAAAATGAGATCCTATCAAATAATGTCACCACTTGATTACTGCTAATAAAATCACATGAATCTCCTTCT
This sequence comes from Alisma plantago-aquatica, assembly GCA_963693085.1. Classification (NCBI taxonomy): domain Eukaryota; kingdom Viridiplantae; phylum Streptophyta; class Magnoliopsida; order Alismatales; family Alismataceae; genus Alisma; species Alisma plantago-aquatica. The sequence continues at coordinate 659,387,088 of OY856413.1, read as the reverse complement.
CATAAGTGGACCATCCCAATTGTTTCCCGTTTAAGGCTAAACTAAGATAAGTAATTGGTTGGCCATGCTGCATCAAAAGAGCTCCCACCACGAATCCTGAAGCATCTGATTCGATTACAAAATCATGCCCAAAATTTGGCATTAACAACACTGGTGGAGTTGTCATGACTTGTTTCAGCTTACAAAAGGCTTCTTGAGCAGCCGAACCCCATTTAAAATTATTATTCTTTAGTAATTGTGTCAACGGTTGGGCAATCTAGCCATAACCCCTTACAAATTTTCTATAATACCCATTCATCCCTAAGAATCCACGCAATGCCGTGATAGTTTTCAGTTCAGGCCACTCCAGAATACTCAGAATCTTGCTTGGATCTGCCGCCACTCCTTCTACAGAAATCTCATGCCCCAAATAATCTACTGATGATACTCCAAATTGACATTAAGTGTGTTTCACAAACAAGTGATTATCTCTTAAGAGTTGTAGAACCACAGACAAGTGCTCGATATGTGAGGGTGTATCTCTGCTGTAAACTAACACATCGTCAAAGAAAACAAGGATAAACTTCCGTAGATGAGCTCGAAATATGTCATTCATCAAGGATTGGAAGGTTGTTGGGGCATTTGTCAATCCAAAAGGCATCACTAGATATTCATAGTGACCTTAATGTATGTGAAAAGTGGTCTTGTGTATGTCCTCCTCCACTACTCGCACCTGATGATAGCCCGTGTGCAAATCCAATTTAGAAAACACAACTGAACCATGGAGTTCATCCAATAACTCATTGATTCTGGGTATTGGGAACTTATCTAGAATTGTGATATGGTTTAAGCCCCAATATTCCACACACATCCTCCAAGATCCATCAGACTTTTTTACAAGTAAAATAGGAGATGAATATGGGCTGTTTCTGTCTCGAATGAGGCCTGCTTGCATTTGCTTCTCCACTTGCCTTTCAATTTCATTTTTCTGGAAATGTGGATATGGATACAGCCTTCAAGACACTGGTTTACTACCTTCAAGTAATGGAATACGATGGTCATGATACTAATTCAGTGGCAATCCCTTTGTCTCCTGAAATATGTCCTGATACTCCAGTAAGAGGTCCTACAATTTCTCCGAGCTATACTCCTCCAGAATATGTTCCTGACAGTTGACTGACATGAACTGGACCACCTCTAATGGTCTTCCCTTCTATAATTCTTTTGCAAAGCAAGAAGCATTTACTACAAGTGACTCTTCCTGAATGCCATGGACAACCACTTGTACTCCGACATACTCAAACTTCATAAATTGAGTTCTGAAATCCCACTATACTGGACTAATGCGGCATAGCCATTTAACCCCTAGTACCACATCATAACCTCCCAATTGTAGGACTAAGAAGTCATCCTCCATGATGAAATCAAATAGTAAAAAAAACTCATGAACAGTTGCCATTCGAAGTTAGCTTCTCACCATTAGCAACTGTGACTATGTAATCATGTCCTGACTGAGATAGGTCTGGAAGACGTTTTAATGTGTGAGTGTCCAAAAAATTATGAGTACAATCGGAGTCGAGCAGTGCGACCAGAGTGACTCTGTGGATCACGGTCTGAACACGCATAGTGTGAGGTGACTCTTCCCCTGTCAAGGCCTGTAAAGAAATATGTGGATCATCGTCATTTTCTGCCGCTCGCCTTCCGTCAAACACCTAATCCTCGTCATCTGAATCCTCATCCTAAATCAGATAAAGCTTCCCTTTCATCTTGCACTTATGGTCCTTGGACCACTTCTCATTGCAGCGAAAACATAGACTATTCTGACGCCTGAAAGCTTCTTCTTCAAAAGTCAATCGCTTAGAACCTGGCTTAGGTGCCTCAATGCCTTGCTTGTCTTTGTAGAATGTAGATGACTTGTCAGAATACTCATCGTTCCTCCTGTGGACAACATATTTGCTATTCTTGTTAATCGATTTCTGCTCTTTTTCCAAAGCCAGACTTACAACTTCCGACGTTGATTTTGGCCGGTGTCCTTTAACATGGTAGCAGATCTTCTCGTTCAGACTGCTAATGAAAGTGTCGAGGGGCAAGGCTTCGTCCAGTCCTGGTAGTCAGTTGGATAATTTCTTGAATTGAGACAAGTAATTTCATACTAAATTTGACTGACAAAGCTTTGAGAACTCCCCCTCTGCATCCTCATATGGGTTTTCAAAATGAACGTGTAATTCTGCTTCAAACTTCTCCCATGTCGTCACCGGAGAAAAATCATGTAACCATTCCCACCACTGGAGAGCTTCCCCGACGAGGTAGTACGGAATTAGATCTAACCTCTCCTGATCCAAAGGCATACCATAGAACATGAAGAAATAGCACATGTGATTGATCCAATCGATCGACTATGTAGATCTGTCGTACTTGTCCAGCTTCAGATGTAAGTTGTGGGGACTGCGTCTGTCGCTGCTCGAGGAATACGAACTATGATCGTTATCCACGCGGTCCTTTCCAATCGTCACGCTCAACTTGTAACATAATGAATCTTAGATGTAATATCCATGTAAACCTTTTTCCTAAGTTTCCCTCTCATTTTTATCCTTTATGTTATTTATGTTTAATTAGTGGAATTTATAGTGGTTTAGTGAACATTTATTCACTAATTGTACCAATATAAGGGTTTATGCACAAATACCTCAGTGAATGCTTAATTACCATTATTAAGTGCTCTAAACCTTAAATCTAACTTTTTGATAAGATTTTAAAACATAAAATGAGGCTAAGTTTCAAATTTGGTTCGTTTTGGATGTTTTTGTGCAAGTTATGCAATTTTAGGTACATTCTGGACTTTTATGCAATTTACCCAATTGGGAGGTTTTCTTTGCAAATTATCAACTGAATTTTAATCCTTAGATATTCCCTTACCATTAACGAGATTTTAAACCATTGGAGAACCTAGTTTCACCTTGGTTTGATGGTATTTCTTTCCAAGGGCATTATAGGAATTACCCTCTTTATAAAGGTGCTTATCTTTAAAAGCTATCAACCAATGAGGTTATTTCTTTCTTGAAAAACGGTGGGGATGGCCTATAAGGATCTAGGGTCTCTTAGGACCGAATTTTTATATCCAAGAAGAGTCCATGAGTTGTCCTCTTGGATGGCCATCAAGCCCTAGGCTAAAGACACATGGAAAGTCCCTTAAGACACCTCATGCTTCACCTCTTTCTTTATATAGCCATGTATACCCCTTCCCAACTCACAATTCGAAAACTCTTGCTCTCCTTTTATTTCCTCTAGCTTAGATAATAGTTCCTTCTATATTTTTCCATGAAGTTTCTATCCCAAGGTAATAGAGGGAGCCTACCTTGGTGAAGAAGGCTCCTAGGGCTTCCAAATTGCTCTATTAGGGTTTCTAAAGCTCCTCCTTGGTAATTTCGACCAAAACTAGTAAGTTTCCTCCCTTCATTCCCTATTTTCATACTGTTAGTCTTCCTTAAACCTTCTTCTAGGTCGGAACCATGACCATACATGGTAAAACTCCACCTAAAACCCTAAAACATCTCATCTCCATGCTCTTTTACTAGGATTTGCACCTCTAAATGGAGAAGGTGATCTTTGCTCAAGAAAGGAGCTTAGCTTGGAGCAACCATACCTTATAATCTCAGGATCAATACTGTTTGGACCTTCTTACATTCCTATATGCAAGTTTTGTTAACCCCCTTCTCATATATTTCTTAGTACATACTTAAAACCCATGCTTCTATGTTGATAATTGATTATTTCCATTTCTTTTTACCATGTTCTTCTAAGGTTTTGGTTTCTTGCTATTTTATCTTCTCTAGAATCTCTAGTTTGGTTATCTAAGAAACTTAAAACCTGATCTTGGGTCAAATGGTGTTTTCTCCCTCTCCCTCTTTAATTATCTCGATCGGTTTGATGATGTGGTAATTTCCTATTGGTCAGTATTGAAAAATTCATATCTTCTAAACCGCTTATCCAAATTTGACTAATAAATATGTTTTGGAATTGGAAAATTAATCTGTGTATAATAAAAATATTTTCAAGGTATTATTTCATGGTTTGACGAAGGGTAATTTTTGTAAAACGAATTTAATGCATAAAATCCATAAAAATTACATCTTAATCATCATAACTCCAAAATTAACATAAGAATATGTTTTCTTCATCAAGAGAACCTAATAAGTTCATTGGTGATATTTTCAAAAGCTAAATCCGAATGTTTCTAAAAAGTTCTGAAATTAGGGTTTCTATATATTAATGTGCACTATGTACTCTAATACATGTTAATACATTGAAAATAGGCAAAGTGGAACTTGGACTCAATTAAAGTGGTGAAAGTTAGTAATTGATATCAGTAAGAGAGGTATGTGAATTCCTTACACCCTTTGTTGGGATAATTGCAGCCAAACCCTATATTTCCCAAGATGTGTTTTTCAAAGGTCAGGTTTGTCACCACAACCTGTTCTGTAGTAGGACTGTGCTTATTCCCAAGAAGGAGTCTCCTGAGTTCTTGGCTGCTGATTTTCGTCTGATTTCGATAGAAAATATTTCCCTCAGAATCCTAGCCAGGGTTCTCAACAACAGACTGACAAGCTTCATGCCTCACCTCATCTCTGAATCGTAAGGGGCTTTTTTAAAAGGCAAAGATATTACTCACCATGTGAGATTAATGAAGGAGATCGTTCATGACATTAAAAATGGGTTCCTAGCGCCAAATGCTATGATCAAATACGACATGTCTAGGGCTTATGATAGGGTCAGTTGGGCCGTTTTATATAAGATCCTTGCTGCTTTCAGCTTCACCACAGACACTATCCAGCTTATATTAAGCTTCTTCATCAATACATGGACGACTGTTTCGATTGGAGATATCACAGCGGGCTTCTTTCAGTTGAAGAAGGGCCTAAAACAAGGCAACACACTCTCCCCTTTTCTCTTCAATCTTTTTGAGGATATGCTTAGTAGAAGAATTTATGATATGTCTTCAAGAGATGAGGTTGCAGTATACCAAACCAGGGGTATTGGAACAACACCGCCCTTACTTCTATATGCAGATGACATCACGATCTTCACCAATGCAGATATGGTTTTCGCTGGTAACATCAAGCAGGTTTTTGATGATTATGAATTAGCTACCGGTCAGTGTATCAATAGAGAAAAATCTTGTTGTATGATTGGTTGTGATGACCCAGATACAGTCCAGGCAATAGCAGCCGTGTTACAGGTGAATGATGTCCAAAACACTATCCAATATCTTGGGATTCCTATTACTAAGGGTAGAACTCAGATTGCGGACTTTGAATTCCTTATTAACAAGATTAACATGAAGGTTACAAACTGGAAGGCTAGGTTACTATCCTTTGAGGGCAGGAGGCTCTTGATAAACCATGTGCTCTCATCTACCACGTTATATACAGCGGGTGTTGTAGGCATTCCTATGGGTATTATTCGGAGAATTGAAAACATCTTCTCTAGCTTCTTGTGGACTAACAGAAGTAACAAGAAGAGGCGAACCTGGGTGGCGTGGGATAAGGTGGCAACTTCGATGGAAGATGGGGGGTTGGGTATTATGCCTATCCTGTTGATCAATAAGGCTTTCCTTGCCAAAGCATGTTGGGAGGTATTGACTGGCAATTCATGTTGGGCATCTTTTTGTAGATCCAAATACGCGAACAGACATATTAATCATTCTGATGTGTTCCCTAGTAATATGAAGTTGAGCTCCTTTGCATCTGGCTTCTGGAAAAAACTATGGCAGACGTTCCCTGTCGTCATACCCCACTGTAGGTGGATTATTGGTACATGTGACATTTCTTTTTGGGATTCTCTTTGGTGTGACATACGTCTCAAAGAAATGGCTTTACACAACAGTGATCGCCATCATGCCTTTAAGGTGAAGGATTTCTGGTCCGATGATCTAGGATGGGATTGGGAGACACTATGACAGGTTATTAACCAGGATGGTGTGGACCTGATTAAATCGTCAAATCAATTCATCTCAGGAGAGAAAGATAAAATCATCTGGTCCCTTGATGTATACGGTGTTTTCTCTTTTAAATCTGTGAAACGCTTGTTTCTAGAGAATGAGTATAATAGTAGCACTGATGATAAGAAGATTTGGCTTCTGAACATTCCAAGGGCAAGTGCGACTCTTTGGCGTTTTAAGCATGGAGCAATCCCTACAGACGATAATATTAGGAGATGCACGATTCAAATGGCGTATAAATGCAATTGTTGCGAGGAGCCTAGTTGTGAAAATATTGGTCATCTGTTGTTTCACGGACAGTACGCATCGTCTCTTTGGGAGAAGTTTTCTGTTATTACGGGCATGCAAGCACCCCGTAGCTTAGTCTCTTTAATGGCATGTTGTGCCAAGGGTATTTCCAGATCTCTTACTGATTGGGTGGTGGGAAGGATCGCTATCCTCATCACTCATAGCTTATGGAGAATGAGATGCAAGGCGCGTTTTGATGGCGTCTCTTATTCTGTTGATACAGAGTGGAATCTTATTTGTTTCCACATTAACAAGGCCATGAGCACAGAAGCTTTCATTCATAAGGAGAGCTACAAATATGAGGTTTTATCTGAAGTCGGAATAGACCAACCACGCCTAAAATTGAGAAGGATTATGCTTGAGAGATGGATTCCTCTGGATTTACATAACCTTAAACTCAACGTCATTGTGGGTGCGGACATTGACCCCCATGGCATAGGAGAAGATGGGCTGTTGGTATCGTTCGTAATCACACAGGTGACATTTGTCTCACTTTCAAAGCATGGCTGAAAGCACATGATCATATAGAAGCGTACACTGTTGCATGTATTATCATCCTTAAGCTCTTGGAGGATTACAACTTAACAGCTTCGACTTTTGAAGTGGATGATCAACAGATTCTTGAAATTTTATGGAATGACGCTCAGGAACCTTGGAGGATGACATCAGTTATTAGAGAAATTAGACAGTTGGTTCATGATAGGGCGATTAGAGGTTCTGTGGTGCATAAGCTTATTAACTCTATACCAAGGGAGCTGGGAATGGCTGGGAACAAATATACGGAGTTGTTTGTTTGTTCAGATAGTAGAAACTTACCGATGAAGATTAGAGGGATGGCCCTTCTTGAGAAGAAGAATACACCTTATATTCAGATTAAGCGAGATGTGTAAGGGTTCTGTGCTGTTTGTGTATACGGGTATAATACCTGCAGGTTCTAGCAGGAGCTTTATCTTTTATATTGATGATTTTGCCTACATGAGGAGGGTAGGATGAATAAAAACACCTCCTGGCTTATTTTAAAAAAAACCTATATTTCCCTAATGAGGCTTAAATGAACCCTAAATATTCTATTCTTGAATCCTAATGTTGTTCATGCCTCAAATTAGATTATAATTTCTTCTTGTTTGGGTCTTATACCCCACTGCCATGCTTATTGAATATTATGACTACTCTTGCCATGACTACTTTTCTAGCATGTGGATTTATGTTCTATTTAATTTAAAGTAGTGATACTTATGTACAACCACCCACAGAGGGCATGTAAATAATTTCCTTGGGGAATGTCTTATTCTCCCCATAATATTGTAGGTGACTGGGAATGTCTTATTCTCCGCTCACCTAAGGTTAGAGGTCCGGTAGGTGCCTCAACCCTACTTAGTTAGGTATGCTTAATTATCTTACATGTAAACCCTTTTTGATATAATTGTTAATGGCAAGTTTCTTTTGAATATAGCCTCATACTCTTGTTATCTTCATCATATGATGATCCCTAGCCTGTTTTTATTTGTTGTACTTATCTTGATATCCTAGATTAGTTTTGTGACACATACCTTGTTTTCTTTCCCCTTTTGCTGGGTGCTTTCCCAACCACCCAGGTGCTGGTGCTGAACAAGGAGAAGGACAAGTTTGAAGGAATTCATCTCAGGAATAGATCTCAAGCTATCTGAAAGGATGTCTAGGTTGCTATAGTTAGATCATTTTCTCTTATCTTTTTCTTTTGAGAACAATCATGTAATGAACAATGAAAGTCATGTAATAGGCTTAGTACTTTTATTTCCGTTGCTATTGAGATATTGTAATGTATCTGGTGCATGCTTATTTACTTGGAATAGTATACATGCATCCCTCAATATCTTTTGTCTTTCTAAAAAGATGGATGTTTTGTACTTCCTTTAAATTTTAGTAAGGAGGTGATCTCACCTCTTTACAAGATGGTATCAGAGCCTTTAGGAAACTATTAGGACATGAAGTTGAAGCAAAGGTGTCTAGAATGGATCAGGGTTTTGGGGGCTGGCAATATTTTCCTCCGCACCTCTAGCTTGGTTTACGAGGACTCATGTGCCCATGTGATACTGGCCTGGCCTGAGCTGATATGAATTGCCTAAAATAGTATGCTTTTAGGCAATAACATTCTAGATATTCTTTTCTCGTCTATTCTTCTATTCTTTTTCATCTATGATTCAAATACTCCTAGGAACTTAATTTGTTAACCCTACCTTTCAAGATAGGTGACTTGTTTGACAGTAGGAACAAGGGAAAGGAGTCAAACCCTAATGACTCCAATGTGGAAAACACTCCTGTGACTCCTGCCGACCATAGTGTGGTCAATCCTGCTACTCCGGGAACCCCCTCCTTCACACCGGAGCAAGAGCTGGAAATGATGTGCCAGGTGCTCTCCACCATGATGGGGAAGCTCCACACAGTGGCTTCCAATGCCAACAAGCCGAGGGAGTTCACCCTCACTGACTTCATAAACATGCAGCCACCCTACTTCAAGGGTGAAAGTGAACACAACATGGTGGATAAAGCTGATGACTGGGTGTTGGCTTTGGATCGGACCATCGAGGGTATGGCATTCCCTCCTCACCAGAAAGTTCGATTCGCGACGTATGTGCTGGACAGACCGACACGTGTCTGGTGGAATGATGTCGCTCGCACTCGAGACACCTCTACAATGGAGTGGGACTAGTTCCTGAAGCTCTTCAGGGAGAAGTACATCTGTCCTGCCTTCTTGAGGAAGAAGGAAACTGAGTTCTACAACCTCAGGCAGGGAAGCATGAGTGTGGCCGACTACATCCAACGGTTCCTACTTCTGGAACGCTATGCCACTGACCTTGGAGCCGAGAGAAGGGCAACATTGTTCTTGGAGGGCCTAAACTACCAAGTGGGTCGAAGTCTTATTCCAAAACTTCCACTCACCTTCCAGCAGATGGTGGATAAGGCCCTGGCCATCAAGTCCTACCTAGGATTCCAATCCTATGGACACAGTAATGTCTACAACAACAACAAGAGGAAGAACTCTACCCAGAATGAGAATCGCGGACGTGATCGGTGCAATAGGTGCTCTCACCACCATCCTCCAGGGATATGTCCTACCAACAATGCACCTGCTCGTAGAGACAACCGACCTCCTTCGACCTGCCACGAGTGTGGCCAATTTGGGAATATCTGACCACTCTACCCCCGTTTCCAGCAAGGACAGAATAATGCTCAGCAGTCGTAGCAGCTAAGGCAGAATCTACCTATGTGGAATAATAAAAACAATAACAACCAGAACCTGAGGTGACCGCTAGTGGAGATGAGGAATGGGAGAGTGTTTTCTCTCAATGTTGAGGAATCAGGAAAAGATAATGAAGTTATTGAAGGTACCTTGCATCTTAATATGCATCCTATAAAGGCACTGTTTGATTCTGTCTCATCCAATACCTTCATATCATGTTAGCTTGCTTCTATGTTAGAAATAGAATCTGAGTATATGGATCATATATTAGATGTAAAAACCCCTAGTGGTAAGATTTTCTCTTCGTATCTCCAAACTCCAATCATGGACCTCTGTATATCTGGTATAATGTTTCCCTCAGATTTCATCTTGCTTGACATGACCGCCTTTGATGTCATCCTGGGAATGGATTGGTTGAAGAGGTACAAAGTTGTTTTGTTTTATAAAGAATGAAAGGTTAGTTTATCACATCTTGTTGAGGGAAGATTGTGTGTCAAGGGTAGGAAGCGATAAGATCGACAATTTTCTATCTCTGCCATCAAAGCTGAAAAGCTAGTCTCACAAGGGTGTAGAGCTTTCTTAGCCTCTATAGTCCTCGAGACTACACTTCCATCTCTTGACCACATAGATGTGGTGAAGGACTTCCCGGACATCTTTCCCGAGGAGTTACCTAGTTTGCCACCAACTCGGGAGGTGGAGTTCTCCATCGAGCTTGTACCTGGAACTTCACCAATATCGAAGCCGCCTTACCACTTGGCCCCTGCCGAGCTTGCTGAACTGAAGAAGCAGCTAGAAGAGCTTCTCAACATGGGCTTCATCCGCCCCAGTGTTTCACCCTGGGGAGGCCATGTCCTTTTCATGAAGAAGAAGGATGGTTCGATGTGGATGTGTATGGACTACCGCATGCTTAACTAAGTGATGGTGAAGAACCGTTATCCTTTGCCTCGCATCGATGACTTGTTCGACCAACTAAAGTCAACCACTGTGTTCTCCAAGATGGATCTGCGAAGTGGCTACTACCAAATGTGCGTGAAGGATAATGATGTAGTGAAGATGGCATTCTAAACTCACTATGGGCATTACAGATTCATGGTCATGCCTTTTGACTTGACAAATGCCCCTCCTGCCGTCATGGACTTGATGAACTGAGTGTTCCGCCCATACCTTGACAAGTTCATGGTGGTGTTTATCGATGACGCTTTGGTTTATTCTGAGACATTAGAACAACATCGTGAGCATTTTTGGATTGTACTCAACACACTATGAGAAAATCAACTTTATGAAAAATTCTCAAAGTGTGATTTTTGGATAAAGAAAGTGATGTTTTTGGGTCATGTGATTTCTGCCAGACATATAGATGTTGATCCTATAAAGGTAGAAGCTGTGACCAAGTGGAAAGCTCCAAAGAATCCCTCAGAGATCCATAGTTTCCTTGGCTTAGTAGGTTACTATCGAAGGTTTATCAAGAACTTCTATGAGTTGGTCTTGCCTTTAACCAAGCTGACGTGAAAGGAGGTCAAGTTCTCTTGGACACCAGAATGTGAGAATAGTTTTCAGAAGCTGAAGAATAGCCTGACTTCTACTCCCGTGCTTGCTTTGCCTGTTGAGGGCATACCCTATGTCATCTACGCCGACACATCCAAACAAGGATTAGGGTGTGTTTTGATGCAAGATGGAAAGGTGATCGCCTATGCTTCTCAACAGTTGAAACCTAATGAAGCTAATTGGCCTACACATGATTTGGAGCTTGTTGCCATAGTTCATACTTTGAAGATCTGGTGACACTATCTCTATGGTGAAAAGTTTGAAGTCTTTTCTGATCACAAGAGTCTGAGATATTTGTTGACTCAGAAGGATCTAAACTTGCGACAATGTAGGTGGATGGAATATCTTAAAGATTATGACTTCACCATTACCTATCATTCGGGTAAAGCAAATGTCATAGCTGATGCTTTAAGTTGCAAGAAGGATGATGTTTGTGCTGCTATGAGATGTTCAGTATGGGAAAACCTTATACATGTGGCTAGTTGGAGACCTCATCCTGTTGAATCAATGGATGAAGACAAGTTGTGTGTTCATATGGCCAGCTTGACCGTTACACCAACCTGGATCTCGGAAGTTGTGGTTGTACAGTTGGAGAGTTCTGAGCTTGAGGAGATGAAAGCTTTAACTGAGAAATCACAATCTGACTTCTTTGTCAGAGTGGATGGTGTTGTCCACTTCAAATAAAGGTTGTGGATTCCTAATGTTGGTATCTGAGACAGAAGGTTCTGAGTGAAGCTCATGGGTCCAAGTACACTATTCATCCTAGCACAACAAAGATGTATAAGGACTTACAATGAAGCTTCTGGTGGACGAACATGAAGAATGATATAGCTCTATTCGTCGCAAAGTGCTTGACATGTCAGCAAGTCAAGATCGAACATGAACGACCTAGTGGTCTTCTTCACCCTCTTGAAATTCTAGAATGGAAGTGGGAGAAAATCACAATGGACTTCGTTACTGGTTTTCCCAAGTCCAAGAAAGGTTATGATGTTGTTTGGGTGGTTATTGATCGGCTTACAAAATCTACTCATTTCTTGCCTTTTAAAACCAATTATGAAGTTGTGGATATGGCTCAGTTGTACGTTGAGTGGATCGTACGCCTGCATGGAGTACCTGAGGTAATAGTTTCTGATCGTGACCCAAAGTTTAGTTCTCGTTTACGGGGTCAGATTCAGGAGGAGATGGGTATTGACTTGCATTTTAGTACTGCTTACCACTCGCAGACTGATGGTCAATCTGAGAGAATAGTTCAGATTCTAGAGGACTTGCTTCATGCTTGTGTGATGGATTGGGGTGGTACATGGGATCGGTATCTGCCATTAGTTGAGTTTGCTTACAACAATAGCTACCAAGCTAGTATTGGTATGCCACCTTTTGAAGCTCTCTATGGTAGACCATGCCATTCACCTTTGCATTGGGATGATGTCGGTGAACATTCTCTAGTGAAGACCGATGACATGCAAATGATGATATAAAAGGTGCAGTTGATAAAGAAATGCATGAAAGCTGCTCAAGACCGACAGAAGATGTATGCTGACAAGAAGAGGTCTGATGTTAACTTCCTAGTGGGTGACTATATATTTATGAAGATCAAGCCTATCCGTTCTATTGCTAGATCTATAGTTAAAGGCAAGTTGAGTCCCCGCTATGTTGGACCATTTGAAATCTTAGATAAGGTTGGAGATTTTGCATACCGCTTAGCCTTACCTCCTTCCTATGATAAGATTCATAATGTGTTCCATGTCTCTGTTATGAAGAAGTATGTGAAGGACTCTTCTCATGTGCTTACTGTTGAGCCTTTGGAGATACATGAGAATCTGACCTATGAAGAGCTACCTATGAAGATTCTTGACTCCCGAGTAAAGCAACTGAAGAATAAAGAGATTGAGCTGGTAAAAGTTTTGTGGAAATATCATGGTTTGGAAGAAACCACTTGGGAGTTGAGAGATGAAATGTTACGTAGTCACCCTTCTCTTTTTGCTTGAGATTTTGAGGACGAAATCCTTTTAAAGGGGTGTAGTGCTGTAACATAATGAATCTTAGATGTAATCTTCATGTAAACCTTTTTCCCAAGTTTCCCTCTCATTTCTATCCTTTATGTCATTTATGTTTAATTAGTGGAATTTATAGTGGTTTAGTGAACATTTATTCACTAATTGTACCAATATAAGGGTTTATGCACAAATACCCCAGTGAAAGCTTAATTACCATAATGAAGTTCTCGAAACCTTAAATCTAACTTTTTGATATGATTTGAAAACATAAAATGAGGCTAATTTTCAAATTTGGTTCGATTTGGATGTTGTTTGTGCAAGTTATGCAATTTTAGGTACATTTTGGACTTTTATGCAATTTACCCAATTGGAAGGTTTTCTTTGCAAATTATCAACTGAATTATAATTCTTAGATATTCCATTACTATTAATGAGATTTAAACCATTATAGAACCTAGTTTCACCTTGGTTTGATGGTATTTCTTTCCAAGGGCATTATAGGGATTACCCTCTTTATAAAGGTGCTTATCTTTAAAAGCTATCAACCAATGAGGTTATTTCTTTCTTGAAAAATGGTGGGGATGGCCTAGAAGGATCTGTGGGCTCTTAGGACCGAATTTGATATCCAAGAAGAGTCCATGAGCTATCCTCTTGCATGGCTATCAAGCCCTAGGCTAAAGACACGTGGAAAGTCCCTTAAGACACCTCATGCTTCACCTCTTTCTTTATATAGCCATGTATACCCCTTCCCAACTCACAATTCAAAAACTCTTTCTCTCCTTTTATTTCCTATAGCTTATATAATAGTTCCTTCTATATTTTTCCACGAAGTTTCTGTCCTAAGGTAATAGAGGGAGCCTACCTTAGTGAAGAAGGCTCCTGGGGCTTCCAAATTGATCTATTAGGGTTTCTAAAGCTCCTCCTTGGTAATTTCGACCAAAACTAGTAAGTTTCTTCCTTTCCTTCCCTATTTTCATATTTTTAGTCTTCCTTACACCTTCTTCTAGGTTGGAACCATGACCATACATGGTAAAACTGCACCTAAAACCCTAAAACTTCTCATCTCCATGCTCTTTTTCTAGGGTTTGCACCTCTAAAGTGGAGAAGGTGATCTTTGCTCAAGAAAGGAGCTTAGCTTGGAGCAACCATACCTTATAATCTCGAGATCATTTCTGTTTGGACCTTCTTACATTCTTAGAGGCAAGTTTTGTTAACCCCCTTCTCATATATTGCTTAGTACATACTTAAAACTCATGCTTCTATGTTGATAATCGATGATTTCCATCTCTTTTTACCATGTTCTTCTAAGGTTTTGGTTTCTTGTTATTTTATCTTCTCTAGAATCTCTAGTTTGGTTATCTAAGAAACTTCAAACCTGATCTTGGGTCAAATGGTGTTTTCTTCCTATCCCTCTTTAATTATCTCGATCGGTTTGATGATGTGGCAATTTCCTATTGGTCAATATTGAAAAATTCATATCTTCTAAACCTCTTATCCAAATTTGAAAAATAAATATGTTTTGGAATTTGAAAATTAATCTCTATATAATAAAAATATTTTCAAGGTATAATTTCATGGTTTGATGAAGGGTGATTTTTGTAAAACGAATTTAATGCATAAAATCCATAAAAATTACATCTTAATAATCATAACTCCAAAATTAACATAAGAATATGTTTTCTTCATCAAGAGAACCTAATAAGTTCATTGGTGATATTTTCAAAAGCTAAATCTGATTTTTTCTAAAAAGTTTTGAAATTAGGATTTCTATATATTAATGTGCACTATGTACTCTAATACATGTAAATACATTGAAAATAGGCAAAGTGGAACTTGGACTCAATTAAAGTGGTGAAAGTTAGCAATTGATATCACACTACTATAGAAAATGCTTTTTACAATGGGAGATAGACAACAGTTCTGATGATTGTGTTGTAGTTAACATACTTATCACAACAAGTATGTTTTTGTGTTGTATATTGTATATTTTATATAACACAAGTCATTTACAACATACCAAACCCATTGTAGTATAGGGGGATACTACAACAACTACTAAAGTGTTGTAATATGTTGTAGTATCACAACATATTCAAACCCGTCGTAAAAGATGTTAATTACACAACATATTTTGACCCGTTGTAATAGTCACATGTTGTAATAGACCATCATTACACAACACAGACTCACCCGTTGTAGTATGTATTAATTATACAATGGGCATTTACATGTTGTATTTGGTACATGTTGTAATAGACCACCATAATACAACATATTGAAACTCGTTGTTATATCTTGACATGAGACAACAGACACCAACCTATTGTTATATATTATAATTACACAACATGTTGTGACCTATTGTAATATCCACACATAACAAATCGTTGTAATAGACTTCCATTACACAACTTAAACTAAACCATTGTAATATATCATTATTACACAACATGATATCACCTGTTGTACTAGCTACATGTTGTAAAAGACCATTATCACACAACACGCTATACCTTACTGGCAATATAGGTGGATTTTTGTTTGAGTAGTAGGTTGAATAAAATCCTATTTCGTGTGGTCATGTGAATGATAGTTTTTCACTCTGGGTAGACATTTTGACCTGGAACCGACCCAATCCCAATATATGCACATACTAAAATACATATGGAATAATTACCCCCTCACTATAACAAAATCCGCTATAATTCAGGGCTACCTGGTCAGGAATAAAAGTCATGACCAAACTAGGATTGGTTCCCAAGGCTAATCCATGACCAGTGGCAGCGGGAGGGGGGGGCAAGCAGGGGCAAGTGCCCCCTTCCAATTTTAATTTTTCTTAATATATATATATGTTTTATGTAGAATGGTATCAAAGTTAATTTTTCTTTTCATATTTTATCTACTTCACACGCTTATTAACCTATTTTCAAATTATGTAAACATTATTTATAAATCACATTATTATCAATATGATTTTAAATAAGAATTAGAAATATAAAAACATTAAATTAGGGTAAACATTATAAAATAAGTGACATTTCTTTATTTTTATAAATACATCTCATTGTTACATAATTAATAAGTAATGTGTTTTTATTAAACATATTAACATTAATATCAAATATACATCCATTAATGTTAATTGACGAACTATTAGTTTACATCAATTTTATAATGATTAAATAGGAAACTGATATCTATGAGTAACAAAATACTTTATGATCTATAATTAATAGTATACTTTGTTACATGTTAAATAATTTTATCTATTTTATAAACAATTACTTGAATGTGTTATAAATATTACAAGTACATAGTTGTATGGTTAATGAGGAAAAGTAAACTAGTATCTATACTTTTTTGTATACTTTATGGAATACCATATACCTTATAAAGTATATATAAATAATTAAGTATGTAACAAATATAGCAAGTACATAGGTAATATTAAAACAAAAAACTAATATCTATAATTAATAATATACTCCATGGGATATCAAATAGTATTATATTATGTATAAATAACTAAATGTATAATGTATATAGCAACAACATAGTCCATAGATGTATATGTTATGTGTGCAGATTTATGTTGATATTTTTTTTATTATGAGTGTAATGTATGTTAGGAAAATAACTTCAAATGAAATATGATAGTCTTAGTAGTACATGGTTTCACAATAAATTAATTAATAACATTTTAATATATTTTTATTGTTTTGAATTTTTATACATCAATCAATATTTGTTAAAATAATGTAATTGCATGTATCTTATGTTATTAATTATTTAAATTATACTTCTATTTGCAAGTTGTGCAAATATTACTCCTCTAAATTATACATATTTTTTCATCATGATGTCAAAGATAACATAATTTTTATATTTAAATTTCCAACACTACATAGAAATAACAATCATAATAATCTAGTGAACAATATATTGTCACAACATTTATTGAGTTAATTAGGTAAAATTAATAAATAGGTTTAACATCGTCATAAGTATCTTTATTTAAAAATAAATTGCTATAATGTTGTTTTTTTATTTTTGAATAATAATAGTAATTTTCACGTTGTACTACTTATATATTTAATTTTCTTAGCTTTATGTTACTTTTTAATTACTTGAGTTGTCAAGCTCATCAAGTAGGAAATGATTTGTTTGATTAAAAAATATAATAATCCACACAATCAATATTGAACACTAAATTGATGTGTTTTTTTAAACGACCTATATTTATGAAAAAATTATTTAATAGAATAGTTGGTCTTATAAAAAGAATAAATCTTTACAATATCAGATGTCACCATTTCAAGCTCATCTTTAATGTAAAAAAATCATAAATGTATGTAGCATATTATAATATACATATACAATAATCCATATACATAGATCTAAAATTAAGTACTCTACTAAGTAATGAGTTATGTCTTCAACTTCTTTTTTTATTTGTGTAAGATACATCTATTTTCTTGCCTCGATCTAAGTAATAGGTCGATTGAGACATATTGACACTCAATATGAATTCCACATATGTACTTAACATAATTTTTATATGTACCCCCCTCCATGAGGGGGCTGGCTCCGCCACTGTGGACCCTGACTATTTTAATTTGACTCATTGACTAAATTTCTTTTTTTCTTTTTAATATTTTCCCAGACCTAATAGCCAGTTTAAGTTTGACCCTGGGGAGAGTATGACGGTTGGTATGCTTCCGCCGGTTTTTTCTCTCACGTGACGGACGTCGGCGCTCCATCCTTTCGCCAGTTTCTTCTCGCACCCGATGGTCACAGGCACTCCATCCTTCTGGTGGTTTTTCTTCTCTGCGTTGCATCCTTCCGACGGTTTCTTCTCTGCGCTCCATCCTTCCGTCAACTTCGCCGGTTCTGCAGCACGCTGCGTCGTAACCACCGTCTGCAGGCCGAGCACATATGCTCGAGGCTACAGGTGGCTGTTCGCTAACACAAATCATCACTGTTCTTCGCTCCGCACAAAGCACGAACGGCTGGCTCTCCTGTTGGCCGTCGTCTTCCAGCCGCCAAAGCTTTCGGCCGTTCTGGTTCGATTCTGTTCTCAGGTTTTTTCTCGAATGTATCTCTCCTTCAACCCTTGTTTCATTTTCTGCAATCATCCACGTTAGAGGGTTGTTAATTGCTCCCGTTATGTATTATCTGGTGTAAAACTTGCGACTTGCTGCTCTGCAAATACCGTATTGGAGTTCCCATCTAGACTTGTTGTCTGATCATCATTTCCGGACTTACTGTTCGATCGTTTGCTTCTGAACTTGTTGTCTGGTGGTTTAATTTTGGACTGTGCAAGTGCAAATATAAAGTTATTTCATTCTTGACCTGCTGTGCTAAAGGAAGAAGATCGGACTGACAAGGTATGCATTACCAACGGAACAACTTTTCATCATTTTTATTAGAAATGTAGCATATTTTTTCTAATATAAGATCACTATATAAGAAATTATTTAATTTTTAGTGACCATAGTTGTAGCCCAAACAAGTTCATTCTCGATTAGTCACATTAATAAATGAATATATATGCCAAATTTATGTCATGTGAAGATTAAATCTTTGTTGTTTGTGACTGGTTATCCTTGACATGAGAAAGATGGAAGTAAAAGTGGCAATCCTTCAACAAGTCTTGTTCAAGTTCTACTTTTAATTATTTTCCGACGTAATAGAACATAAAGAAAAAATATTGATATTTGTTTCATTGATTACTTTGGAATTATATGCAAAGAACAAGCTACGATGTTCCTAGTAATAAATATTTTCTTGCATTTGTAATACTAGTTAGAATGCCGTTATAGTTAAGAAAATGTCTAAATATTAGCATCAAGTTCCCTTCTTTATTTATAAAAGTGAATTTGGCAGAATACTTCTTAATCAGTCTTATATTTTTTATCTTTATCGAAATCTTTGTTAATATTTATCCTTTTTAAATTTGTGACATCTCTCTTTTCTACTATGCTTATGCTATATCAATTTAGTAGAAAAAAACTCAAGACTAAAACTATAAAATTGCATATTGTGTTCAAAATTAAAATTTTATTCCATCATGTTTATTTAGTATTTTTATCCAATAGATCAGAAATTTAATAAAAAATAATCTTCATGACAAGTTGCTAGTATAATTGCAAACATTACTTGTTTATGCGAGGATTTTAGATTTTGTTCAAAACTTATCAATTATTTGTGTAGGAAAATTATTTGGATTAATTTTAATGGTTAGAGTGTATTTCCATACTCTAATGCCTTTCTTCTCTCACCTACTAACAATTAAACACATTTAACGACCTGCCCACTTTTATTGGATTTTTTTCACCTTTGTAAAATTAGAATGAAGAATCACACATAGTGGTAGGAAACTTTAAAACATTAATGTTGGCAGTGGCGGAGACAGCCTCCTAATGGAGGGGGGCACATATAAAAATTATGTTAAGTACATATGTGGAATTCATATTGAGTGTCAATATGTCTCAATCGACCTATTTACTTGGATCGAGGCAAGAAAATAGATGCATCTTACACAAATAAAAAAAGAAGTTGAAGACATAACTCATTACTTAGTGGAGTACTAATTTTTAGATCTATGTATATGGATTATTATATATATATTGTAATATGCTACATACATTTATGATTTTCTTACATTAAAGATGAGCTTGAAATAGTGACATCTGATATTGAAAAGATTTAATCTTTTTTATAAGACCAACTATTCTATTAAATAATTTTTTCATAAATATAGGTCGTTTAAAAAGCACATCAATTTAGTGTTTAATATTGATTGTGTGGATTATTATATATTTTAATCAAACAAATAATTTCCAACTTGATGAGCTTGACAACTCAAGTAATTAACAAGTAACATAAAGCTAAGAAAATTGAATATATAAGTAGTACAATGTGAAAATTACTATTATTATTTAAAAATAAAAAACAACACTATAGCAATTTATTTTTAAATAAAGATACTTCTGATGGTGTTAAACCTATTTATTAATTTTACCTAATAAACTCAATAAATGTTGTGACAATATATGGTTCACTAGATTATTATGATTGTTATTTCTATGTAGCGTTGGAAATTTAAATATAAAAATTATGTTATCTTTGACATCATGATGAAAAAAAATGTATAATTCAGAGGAGTAATATTTGCACAACTTGCAAATAGAAGTATAATTTAAAGAATTAATATCATAAGATACATGCAATTACATTATTTTAACAAATATTGATTGATGTATAAAAATTCAAAACAATACAAATATATTAAAAATGTTATTAATTAATTTATTGTGAAACCATGTACTACTAAGACTATCATATTTCATTTGAAGTTATTTTTCCTAACATACATTACACTCATAATAGAAAAGAATCAGCATAAATCCGCACACATAAAATATACATCTATGGACTATGTTGTTGCTATATATATTATACATTTAGTTATTTATACATAATATAATACTATTTGATATCCCATGGAGTATATGATTAATTATAGATATTGGTTTTTTGTTTTAATATTACATATGTACTTTCTATATTTGTTACATATTTAATTATTTATATATACTTTATAAAGTATTTGGTATTCCATAAAGTATACAAAAAATTATAGACACTCGTTTACATTTCCTCATTAACCATACAACTATATACTTGTTATATTTATAATACATTTAAGTAATTGTTTATAAATTATATAAAATTATTTAACATGTCACAAAGTATACTATTAATTATAGATCATAAAGTATTTTGTTACTCATAGATATCAGTTTCTTATTTAATCATTATAAAATTGGTGTAAACTAATATTTCGCCAATTAACATTAATGGATGTATTTGGTATTGTTGTTAATATGTTTAATAAATTATATTCTTAATATTGCTGCTTGTCAAAGTTGTTTCTCTTGTCTGATTTAACATGTTACTTCTTGTATTTTCCCCTTTGTCCTCAAGCATTATATCTCTTATATATATATATATATATATATATATATTTATATATATATATATATATATATATATACATAGCATCATGCATTAACATCAAGTAGCAATTTGCCATTTTTTAAATTTGACTAGAAATTTGCCATTTTTTAATTTGATTTTGTATACACATACGTTGTATTAGCTTTTTTTTATACTTCCATCCTCTTATTTGCTAACAAGTTCTCACAATTATTTGGATAATAAATTCATATTTTTATACAGTGTCCAAAGTAGCCGAACAACACAGATTGTAGGTATTATATGTTGAAGTACATGAGAGACATCATTGATGCAAGAATTAGAAATATTCCTGAATGTGTAAGCTACTTATCATTATATTCTGTAAGTTCGTTCAAATTTCTAAATAATTTGAAAAAGACAATATGTTGATATATT
This sequence comes from Alisma plantago-aquatica, assembly GCA_963693085.1. Taxonomy (NCBI): domain Eukaryota; kingdom Viridiplantae; phylum Streptophyta; class Magnoliopsida; order Alismatales; family Alismataceae; genus Alisma; species Alisma plantago-aquatica. The sequence goes on along the minus strand of OY856413.1, from coordinate 659,365,646 downwards.
TGTCATATGATTACAGTATTATTCGAAGTATATTGGCAGTTGCTTCAACCAAGAAGAAATCGACGAGGTCTGAAATGAGTGGGTGACGTGTTCTTGAGCACACATAAGATTACATGACACGAGGGGGAGATATTTATTCTTTAGCACATACCAATGTGAAATTTTATTTGTTTGTTTTCAATTCGATTCTAGAGTGGATACTCAGTACTTTGTATTATTCAATCTTTGTATGGATGATAGAATATTTATTAAATTCAGTACGAGTTTCTCTCAAGGTTTGATGGAAAATTTGTTCAATTATGTGCTTGTTTGTGAAATGAAAAAAGTATAATGTCATATTTATTATAATTTATTAATAATATAGTTAATTTGATTAATAAAATTGGTTCAATATAAGACTTGTCAAATTCTAATCAAAGACAACAATTAATGATATGTTGTAAAATGTATGATACTACAACAAACAACACATGTTGTGTTATCCATACCTATTACAACAGATGCGTCTGGAAAAAATACACATATTACAACAGGTGTTTCTAGTGAACTACAACATGCATAACCTGTTGTATAAAATGTGTATATTACAACAGACACACAACATGTTGTATAAACAACCCTATTACAACGGGTGAATGTATGGAAAGACAACATGTTTCAATTGTTGTATAAACCTACCTATTACAACGGGTGCATTGCATGTTGTAATAAACCTACCTATTACAATAGGTGTGTTTAGTGAAAGACAACATGCTTCAACTATTGTATAATATATATTACAACAGATAAACCACATGTTGTAAAAAACACCCATATTAACGTGTGTGTATAGCAAAAGACAACGTGGTATAATATATATTACAATGGATAAACCACATGTTGTAAAAAACACCCATATTAACGTGTGTGTATAGCAAAAGACAACGTGGTTTAACTGTTGTAGTATATATAGTACAATGGGTGCACCACATGTTGTGTAAAATACCCATATTACAATAGGCCATCCATCAAAAGACAACATATTTTAACTGTTGTATAAAATACATCTATTACAACATGTGATCACATGTTGTATAAAGCACCCCCCATAAGACCACGTGATCTAATACAACGGTTAACACCTGTTGTAAAATGGAAAAATGAACTGTTGTAAAAAGCATTTTCTGTAGTAGTGTCAGTAAGAGAGGTATGTGCATTCCTTACACCCTATGTTGGGATAATTGTAGCCAAACCCTATATTTCCTTAATGAGGCTTAAATGAACCCTAAATATTCTATTCTTGAATCCTATGTTGTTCATGCCTCAAATTAGATTATAATTTCTTCTTATTTGGGTCTTATACCCCACTGTCATGCTTATTGAATATTATGACTACTCTTACCATGACTACTTTTCTAGCATGTGGATTTATGTTCTATTTAATTTAAAGTAGCGGTACTTATGTACAACCACCCACAGAGGGAATGTAAATAATTGCCCTGGGGAATGTCTTATTCTCCCCATAATATTGTAGGAGACTGGGAATGTCTTATTCTCCCCTCACCTAAGGTTAGAGGTCCGGTAGGTGCCTCAACCCTACTTAGTTAGGTAGGAATAATTATCATACATGCAAATCCTTTTTGATATAATTTTTAATGGTAAGTTTCTTTTGAATATAGCCTTATACTCTTGTTATCTTCATCATATGATGAACCCTAGCCTATTTTTGTTTGTTGTACTTATCTTGATATCCTAGATTAGTTTTGTGACACATAACTTGTTTTCTTTCCCCTTTTGCTGGGTGCTTTCCCAACCACCCAGGTGCTGGTGCTGAGCAAGGAGAAGGACAAGTTTGAAGGAATTCATCTCAAGAGTAGATCTCAAGCTATCTGAAAGGATGTCTAGGTTGCTATAGTTAGATCCTTTTCTCTTATCTTTTTCTTTTGAGAACAATCATGTAATGAACAATGAAAGCCATGTAATAGGATTAGTACTTTTATTTCCATTGCTATTGATATTTTGTAATGTATCTGGTGTATGCTTATTTACTTGGAATATTATACATGCATCCCTCAATATCTTTTGTCTTTCTAAAAAGATGGATGTTTTGTACTTCCTTTAAATTTTAGTAAGGAGGTGATCTCGCCTCTTACACAACTGGTTCAAACGGGAACAGATCTGATCGAGCTTCGCATAGATCTCCGTCTTCATATCGCCACACAACTTCTTCATTGTACTCGCTCTCTCTGAGCAGCGTCTGTCAACCGTCCGGTTCATGGAGTCTAGGAGCTCGCAGAGTTCTGCACGCGTGACGGTCGGTGGAATTTCTTCAGTCGCCGGCGCCATTGGAATCAAAACCAAATCTGATACCACTTTGTTACTCCTTAAGTAGTAACGATGCCTTCCTGTAGCCGAATCTCCTTCCTCGGTCCCTATGGTGGAACCTGAGATAGCTAGAAGCCGATAGTTAGATGGATACAGGAAGAAGAAGAGATGAGATCGAAGGGAGAAGAAGATGAGAGAGAGAGAGAGAGTATAGTGGAAATTCTCAGAGAGGAGATATGATTCAGAATCACAGAATACATATATCCCTCATGGTAGTGATGGCCTCATTATTTATAAGCCAGCTCACTCCGAACAGCCACTTGGGCTCTACACACGTGGTCCCCTGCCAATCATTGGCTCCCCTACCGAACCACTCAGCTTGCTACAGACAAGACTATTGGATAACAGTGGGTGTCATGAAAAGACATGGTGGCATGTTGTAATTTTATTCATCCTTATGGACCTTAGTTTACTTACTATAATGAGCCCTCTTTTGTATAAATGGACTTTTGGTCCGACTGTGGAATGCAAGGAGACAAGTTCCACCCCCTTTATGTTTTCTAAAACCTCGCTACAGCGATCGCTCTCTCCGACTCCAGTTCTCAATTCTCTCCTCTATCTCTTCCTCATCTTCCTTGCTTCTCTTCTAGGGTTTACTTTCTCTCTAGATTCTCCATTTCTATCTTGGTATCAGAGCAGAGATCCTGCAATGGCTCCATCATCCTCAACCATGGCGAATGACGAGAAGACCTTGGCTGAGAAGACAGACAACACCGCCGTCATTGATCTGAAGAAGTATCCCTATCCTTCTGGAGTGAATGTCTCCAATTTCATCTCCATCAAGCTGACGAACACGAACTACCTATACTGGGAAGTACAGGTTCGTGCTCTCATTGAAAGCAACTCTCTTGAAGGCTTCATAGACGGCACAGAGAAGGCACCAGAGAAGGTTCTCGTTGACAACGAAGGTAATGTCACTGGAAACCCTAATTACTCAGCCTGGATTCGTACAGATCGTCTAGTAAAAGGCTGGATTATGGGATCTCTATCTGAGGACATCTTAGGAGTTTTTGTCGGATTTTCCTCATCTTATCAAATCTGGTCTGCTCTTGCTAAGAATTTCTGTGTTTCGACTCAGTTGAGAGGTTTTGAACTTATGTCTAAACTGCGTCGGATTAGCAAGGGAACTAAGAGTGTTGTCGATTATCTGCGGGAATTCAAGATGATCTGTGATCAATTGCATGCTATAGGGAAACATGTTACTAATGACGACAAGGTCTATTTCCTTCTTAGTGGATTAGGTGCTGACTTTGAAAGCTTCACTGTATCAATGATGAGACCTCCTCTTCCCTCTTTCGATGATGTTACATCTCTACTGAAGGACCATGACATGAGGAAATCAGCTGCTGAGATGTGTATAGGACCTAATATGGATTTTATTAGTCAAAAATCTTCTTATGGTAACAGGAATACTGGGCGCGGCTATGGGTATAGAAACAATCAGTATGTGTAGAATCAATCTTCTCCTCAGTTCATGCAGAATCAGACTTCCTCTTATCTAAACTCGCCTACTCAGCCTCATCAGTTTCAACAGTCTCTAGGGGTTCTGGGCGCTCGTCCAGGTCAGCAATTCACATCTGTTGGATGTGGTTTTCATCCCAGCATTCGATCCATTGTTGCTCCTAATCAGACAAGGACTCATGTGTATTGTCAGATTTGTGGAAAGAGAGGACATGAAGCCTACATATGCTGGCATATATTTGATAATAATTTCCAACTCACTGATATCCCGAAGACTCTGACTGAAGATACTGTGACTGATCAAGCAAAGGCCCTGGCTGCTATGCACGTTGGTGAACAAGGCGGTTTCAACCTGAATGAGTGGCACGTTGATTCTGGTGCCACTAATCGTGTTGCTCAAGATCCAGGTATCCTACAAAACATTATATCTTATAGAGGCTGTGATTTCATCATGATTGGTGATGGTTCTTTTCTCCCTATAACTCACTGTGGCAGTACTTTTATAATACAACATACTCCCATACCTCTTGAGAAGGTTCTTATTGCTCCTGCCATAAAACGGAATTTATTGTCTGTGGCTCAGCTGACAAGAGACTTTCCTTGTTATTTCATCTTTTTTAAGGATACTTTTCTAATTAATCACTTACAGAATCATCAAACTCTAGCAAGGAGAGTGCTTAAGGATGGAATGTACGTGGTGAAATCTGCTGCTCATAAAGTTTTTGTTGTTGTAGGAAAGAATAATGTGACGTCTGCTACATGGCACATACGCTTAGCACATGTTAATAGTGATATACAAAAGTATATGGAACATAGCAATTTAATTTCTTCATCCAACAAACATTTGAATTTCTGTAATAGCTGTGTTCTTGGAAAAAGTCACAGGCTATCTTTCTCAAATAAACATGTCAAAAGTAGTAAACCATTTGGACAAGTATATTGTGATCTATGGGGTAAATCTCCTGTAGTATCCAGATAGGGATTTCTTTATTATGCTCTGTTTGTTGATGAATATACTGGTTACTGTTGGTTCTATCCTTTGGAGAAGAAATCAGAGTTTTATGATTACTTTGTTTTCTTTTGCAAAATGATTGAAAATCAGTTTAAATGCAAAATACAAATTCTTGTCACTGATGGTGGTGGTGAGTTTGTAAATAATTCTATGAAAACCTTCCTTTCCTCACAAGGGATTGTTCATCAACTTGCGTGTCCATATACTCATGAGCAAGTTGGACAGGTAGAACGAAAGCATCGTCACATAGTGGAGACAGGTCTCACTATGATGTTTGATTCTGGAGTTCCTGTTCAATATTGGGCTGAGTCTTTTGCTTTTGCTGCATATGTAATCAATCGTTTGCCAACCAAGATACATCAGTATCAGTCACCTTTACTTAAACTGTATGACAGACAACCTGATTATGATTCTCTTCGATGCTTTGGGTGTCTATGTTTTCCTTGCATGCAGGACTACAACAAACATAAGCTAGAACCACGAGCTCTTCCTTTTGTTTTCCTGGGGTACAGTGATGTCTACAAAGGGTATCGATGCTTGCATATTTCTTCAGGAAGAATTTACTTCTCTCGACATGTTATTTTCAATGAACAGGTCTTTCCCTTCAAACAGGAAGTTACACCTCATATTGCTTTGGGAGAGTTATCTGTGTTTTTCGAATTTCTGAATACTGAAGATATTACTTCTTCTGTCCCACATGTCACTACTTCACAATCTTCATACAATACAGCAAACAATCAGAATACTGACACTACTGATGATGATTTTCACCTTACTTCCACTTCTATTCCTAAGGCTACAAATGGTTCACTTCTCACTAAAAATGATCGGCTGCAATTGGCAACTGAAGACACTGAGTTTCCTGATTACACAACTGACATACATCCACATGTGGCTGTGGATCAAAACTCTATCCCTATCTCATCTTTATCTATTGAATCTTCTATTCAACGAAAGGATCACTTGAATGACACAATATCTGAAGATCACAGTCATGATTACTTGAGTGTGAACATGACTAATATAAGTGTTCCTTCCTCCTCTTATCCTACTTTACCTTCTCAGTCCAGTGTACCATCATCCTTGTTGAACACTCAAAATATACATCCTATGGTAACACGTGCAAAAGCTGGTATTGTGAAACCAAATCCTAAGTATGCCCTTTTATCCCATGTTTTACCCACTGTGCCTAAATCTGTTCGCAGTGCTCTTTGTGATTCTGGTTGGCGCAATGCTATGCTTTTAGAATTTCAAGCTCTTAACTTGAATAATACATGGACTTTAGTTTCAAGGCCACCTGGAGTGAATGTGATTGGCTGTAAGTGGGTCTATAAAACAAAAATAAATGATGATGGATCTCTGGATAGGTTGAAGGCCCGTCTTGTTGCTAAAGGCTTTGGTCAGGAAGAAGGAATTGACTACTTAGAAACTTTTAGCCCAGTAGTCAAAGCTGCAACTATTCGTGTTGTTCTAACTCTGGCTACATCTTTCAATTGGAAACTAATTCAGATTGATATTTGTAATGCCTTTCTCAATGGTGATTTATCTGAACCTATTTTCATGAGTCAACCTCCAGGCTTTGTTGATGAATCATTTCCGCAACATGTGTGTAAATTGAACAAAGCCCTTTATGGATTGAAACAAGCTCCAAGAGCTTGGTTCAATAAGCTTAGTGATTTTCTGTTTGCTTCAGGGTTTGTATGCAGCTCGGCAGATCCCTCATTGTTTGTCTTCTGTAAAGATCAGTGTATCATTTATCTGTTGTTGTATGTAGATGACATCATTCTTACAGGAAACGATCCTATGTTTTTAGCTCAGTTTCAACAGACGCTGAGTCATACTTTTAATCTGTGTGTCTTGGGAGATCTCTGGTACTTTCTTGGAATACAGGTCTTACAAACTCATGATGGTATTCTCCTGTTCCAAGAGAAATATATCGTTGATCTTCTTGTTCAAGCTCAAATGCTGGATTGCAAACCTGCTTCTACACCTATAGCTCTCAATTTTAACAAAACCAATGGGTTCCAATCCTCTCCACTCCTTTCCAACTCTTATGAATATCGTCATATTATTGGATGTCTGCAGTATGCTACTATTACACGTCCTGATATCTCCTATGCGGTGAATACAACATGTCAGTTTTTGGCATCTCCTTCTGAAGCTCACCTTACTTTTGTTAAACGAATACTGCAGTACTTGAAAGGAACACTATCCATGGGAATTTCCATTACTCCAACTCGATCATTTACTCTCACGGCTTTTAGTGATTCTGATTGGGCTGGTTGCCCCTCTACACGTTGCTCAACCACTGGCTATTGCGTGTTCTTGGGGGCCACATGTGTATCTTGGAGTGCCAAAAAACAAAGTATTGTAGCCAGATCAAGTTGTGAAGCAGAGTATCGGGCGTTGGCCTCAACAACAGCTGAGCTAACCTGGCTGTCGTACTTACTATGTGATCTTCATGTTGCTTCTCATCAGCCTTCTATTCTCTATTGTGACAACATCAGTGCTTTACAATTAATTGTCAATCCTATGTTTCATGCTAGGACTAAACACATAGAAATTGACTAACATTTCGTTCGAGAAAATGTTGCTGTTTGGGACATATTTTTTTTAAATAAGTCAGGAGGTACTTTTATTCATATAATCACTGCTCACTTATCAAGTGATCAACAACATGCTGATATCTTTACGAAAGCCCTCTCCAAGCAAAGATTCAGAAATCTGTGTTCCAAACTTAGGCTGCTGAACCACACCCCAAGTTTGCGGGGGGGGGGGGGGGGGGGGGGGGTATTGGATAACAGTGGGTGTCATGAAAAGACACGGTGGCATGTTGTAATTTTATTCATCCTTATGGGCCTTAGTTTACTTACTATAGAATGAGCCCTCTTTTGTATAAATGGACTTTTGGTTTGACTGTGGAATGCAAGGAGACAAGTTCCGCCCCCCTTTCTGTTTTCCAAAACCTCGCTACGGATCGCTCTCTCCGACTCCATTTCTCAATTCTCTCCTCTATCTCTTCCTCATCTTCCTTGCTTCTCTTCTAGGGTTTACTTTCTCTCTAGATTCTCCCTTTCTGTTTTCCAAAACCTCGCTACGGCGATCGCTCTCTCCGACTCCAGTTCTCAATTCTCTCCTCTATCTCTTCCTCATCTTCCTTGCTACAGACAAGATGAGCTAACTAACTAACTGCCCAGCTAGAATTGCGGCATCTAGTTATAACAGACATCTAAGTCAGCTTCCTTGGCCTTGTCTCCCGCTTCAGCTCCAATTCTGCCTGTAACAATCTGGCTCCTATGTAATGACATGCTAACGAAAATTGAGATTCTAATCAGTCACAAGCAGTTTATTCACTGCCGGTGTAATAAGCGACAGCTACTCACCTTTGTCTACAGAAGCACTGCCTGCAGCGGGAGATGGCTACTATGGAACAGGTTCGAGGAACTCACCCAAACAATTAATGTGCCTTGGCAGTGATGGGGATTTCAATGCGTATCTTAACCCGGAGGAAAAGATGGGAGGCAAAAGGCTGGATCGTAGGAGCTGTGGGAAGTTCATTGATGCCTTGTCTACATGAAGTTGACGGATTTAGGAGCAAGTGGCCCACATATATATGACATTTAAACTTGGTCTACTGTAGGAAAGACTTGATATGGTTGTAGGGAACATGCTCTGGCTGGAGGAGAATGCCAATGGTCGTATATATTGAGGTGGTGGAGCACCTCAACCCAGACCATGCACCGTTACTTATTGTTACGGAGGAACAAGGAGAAGCAGAAGGAAGGAGGATGACCACGAAAGCATTCTACCAATATAGGAAGGGATTCCGCGACTTGGTGAACACTTCATGGGCAAGTAACCTAGAGTTCACAATAGCAGCAAAAAAATTTGGCAAAAAAACCTAAATGGCACATTTCCCATTTTTTATTCCCTAAATGGCACGTTCTTGAACTTATTACCCAAAATGGCACATTTGCAGACCAATGCGTCCCCTGCTGGGACGCATTGCTCTCTCGGGAGGCAATGCGTCCCCGGTTGGGACGCATTGCCCCCACATGAGGGCAATGCGTCCCGAAACCGGACGTATTGCTTTTTATTATTTTTTTATTTATTTTTAACTATGATACCATGTATACCATGTATATTATATATACATATATATGTCAAATTGCTAAATTAATATAATCTAAATTAACTTATATACAATTAGCCATATATTTACAATAATATCTGAAGATAATAAAATAATAAAAGAATATTATATTTATTTAAATATAGTATTTATAAATGTAGATAAAAATATTCAAAATTAATAGATATAATACTAAAATTATATAATAAAGTGTAAAATTATAAAAATCAAGAAAATATATACATGTATTTATTTGTGAACTTAGAAGAAAAAAACTAATATAACAATAAAAATAAGAAAATACTAATATCAAAAATAAGAAAAATACGAAAATACTAATATAGCAAAATAATATATATATATATAAATATATATATATATATATATATATATATATATTAAAGGTATGATACATAATATCAAAAATAGACATATATATACATCATATATATATATATATATATATATATATATATATATATATACATACATACATACATACATACATAATATATATACATAATATATATACATATATATATACATACATAATATATATATATATATACATAATATATATATGTACATATACATATATATACATATATATACATAATATATATATACATAATATATACATTATATATATATTATACATATACATATATATGTACAAATATTATATATATATATATATATATATATATATATATATATTATATAAATATACATATATTTATCAAAACATAATATTTATAAATGTAGATTAAAATATTTAAAATTAATAGATATAATACTAAAATTATATAATAAAATTTAAAATTATAAAAATAAATTAAGAAAATATATACATGTATTTATTTGTAAACTTAGAAGAAAAAAACTAATATAGCAATAAAAATAAGAAAATACTAATATCAAAAATAAGAAAATACTAATATCGCAAATATATATATATATATATATTATTTTGCTATATTAGTATTTTCTTATTTTCTTATTTTTGATATTAGTATTTTCTTATTTTTATTGATATATTAGTTTTTTTTCTTCTAAGTTTACAAATAAATACATGTATATATTTTCTTTATTTTTATAATTTTACACTTTATTATATAATTTTAGTATTATATCTATTAATTTTGAATATTTTTATCTACATTTATAAATATTATGTTTTGATAAATATAATATTATGTTATTATTTTATTATCTTTATATATTATTTTAAATATATGGCTAATTGTATATAAGTTAATTTAGATTATATTAATTTAGTAATTTAACATATATATGTATATATAATATACATGGTATACATGGTATCATAATTAAAAAAAAAAAGCAATACGTCCGACTTCGGGACGCATTGCGCTCCTGTGGGGCTGCAAATGTGTCATTTTGGACAATAAGTTCAAGAACGTGACATTTAGGGAATAAAAAATGGAAAATGTGTCATTTAAGGTTTTTTGCCAAAAAAAATTCTGAGTAGGGCTAAAACCTGGAGTAAAGAGGAGTGGCGGAGAAGAGCAAGAACCAAGAGGCCGTTACAACTTTACAGACCCGCCTACTTCTTGCACAAAAGCACCTAGCAGAGACATACAATCCGGAGGTAGAAAACACAGTACTGGATATACAACACAAGCTAAACGAGGAGCTTAGGGGGAGGAGCTGGATTGGCAACAAAGACCGCACTGCGAGTGGCTACATGTTAGCGACAAAAACACAGTTTTTTCATGCCTGTGTCAAGGAGAAACGATGGAGGAACAAAATCACAACGCTGAAAGATCAGAACGGAGTCTGGATCAGTGATGGTATACAACTACGTCACATAATGAAGGAGTATTACAAGAAACTCTACACAGAGAACAAGCCGGGAGGGTGCCGTCAATACTGTGAGGAGTATAGGGATTCATTTCCCAGCCTGTGTGAAGAACAACGACACATCCAGAGGCGAGTCCCAGACCAACATGAGGTGCAACGTGCGCTCTTCTCCATGGCGAAATTCAAGGCGCCAAGACCTGACGGTGTGGATTCAACTTCTTGCAGAGTAACTGGGATATTATTAAATTATATCTAGTTGCCTTTGTTCGTAACATCTTTGGAGGACAAGCTTGGAATAAGGAGGCGGCCAATGCGTTGATGGTACTCATTCCGAAGATGAATCATCCTGAAACGTGCGCCTAGCTACGACCAATCTCACTTAAACAATGTGTGCATGAAGGTCGTTATGAAAGTCATTGTTGTAGCTCGTCTAAAGCCATTCCTAAACAACTAGATCTTATAGGATCAGAGTTCTTCTTCTTCCTCGGCTGGGCAACGAACCCTAAGAGAGGGACACACTCGAAGAAACCTTTTTCAGAAAGAACGAGAGGAGGATTGCTGGGAAAGCAATAATTTTTATTGCTATCAATTAGGTTCTTAAATACAGAAAGAAACTAGATAATCGTGTGGCCTAGATAATTGCCACGATTAACCTGAGATCCAACTATATATCTCGGATCATAGCCTAAGACTCGGCTTGAGTGTATAACAGACACCAACTCAGCCGTTACAGGGATGGACAGCTGGACAACTAACTAGGCACGTCATTTTCAGTAGCCATGGAACCGGTCCTGTGACCTGTGCTGTCCAGATTAATCCCAACATGCACTACTAAAAAGCAGTCCATTGGTGACTTTCAAGCACGTCACCTATGGCTGAAAAGATTACGTACTTAACAATTGTTTATGTAATGTATGAACAAAAATGTAATGTATGTCATCTTTTATGCGTGCTCTATGCAGTATGTAGGCTCAAGTGATGCACGTCACCTATACTTGGATTCTGCATTTTAAAAACTCATAATAGGTGACATCACAGACAGTCATTTAACTAACAATAGATTACATATACAGCAGACATCTTTTTAATGAAAAACAACAGAAAATGTCATCTAATCAGTATAAGCTGCCATGTATATATGTACATCATACATGGAAGCACGTAAAAGATAATTTTCTGTACTTTTGAATGAATAATGATACTTTAGTAACATTTGCATTACATTGAATCACAATATGAATATGTATATAAAAAATTGCAGCAACTTTGAAATCAGAAATGACATTTGTATTTCACACAAACATGATTTACAAGGGGAGGACATTTTACCTTGCCCCGAACAAAAATATACAAACTCAAATTGCAAAATAACTTCTTGAGTACATAATACTTTAGCTGTGAAGTTGTACATGTTGCAGTTTTCCAACACAAGTTGATGCCTAAACCACTCAACCACCGACTTTGAGTGGGTTGTCGATGTTGCAGATGCTTGGTGGGTTGATTAATTAAATAACATCTTCACCATATATGTTTAATTAAATAATAGCCCACTGTATCACTGCATGGTTCAGTCAACTGGAAGAAAGGCATATCAGTCAACCACTGACTTTGAGTGGGTTGTCGGCTTGCTGCAGATGCTTGGTGGGTTGATTAATTAAATAACATCTTCACCATATATGTCACTGCATGATTCAGTCCACTGGAAGAAAGGCATTAAGTTACGCACAGTGAAGACCAAGCAGACCAAGCAAAACGGAAGTCTCTGAAGCAAAAGAAGTCACCAGAACAAAGGAGGTTGCCATGACAGATAGAGAAAGAGCAATAAAGCCACAAGCGAGCTATTCAGTTCTCCCACCCTTCCTCCTTGCATCATTCTCAATCTCAGGCACAAAAACTCAAAAGTACCAACTCAGATCAAGTTCCTCTGTTATTGGCTCTTCAGACCCTTCTTTCATTGCTCCAGTAACTATTGGTAGCTTTACACCTTTTGTTGTTTGCTTTTGCCCCACAACACGCTATAGAGGCCACTGGGAGCGGTGCTAGGCGACTGCTACAGTGCTTGAGCATTTTCTTCTGGTCTTGTACGAAATGTGATTGCGTAAAACTGGCTATACTTTACATGTAAACATCTGCTTGCAAAACATACAACATATAGAAGATTTTTTAATTTACCTTGGCCATAGTAGCATGGAGAGTGCTCGAAACCTCAGCAAGGTTGAGATATGAGTCCACATAATTATCGGTACAGGGGTCGTAGTAAGGTGCCTGCTAGGAATACGGTAACAACCAAAATAACGTGTTTATTAGCTGGTTAAATAATCATGACATTAGAAATGAATTAGTTAAGTTATGATGCTGAAGAGATGAAAGAAACCCACCAAGCCAGAATAGGAAAAGGATGAAGTTGAGCGGCAAGAGGGATGGTAGACATTGTATACGTCAAAGTCACCCTTCTCATCATCGACCTGGTCCAGCGCATACGCGCAAGCACCTGTGATGTTCCCATCAGGGTACTTACAGTTGGCAACGATCGCGTACCGTGACTCATTGGAGATCATGGCGTGAGTCCAGTAGTACTCGTACATGCCCATTGTGTTGGTGTTGTAGACTTTGCCAAAGATGAGGTAGTCTTCAAAATAGGCATTGCCCACCTGTTTGTGTTACAATTTCCAAAGGACAAGCTTAGACATGTACAAAATCATTGTAGCAAACACATAGCTTATAATACTCCATAAGAGGAGGAAAAATCAAAAGTAAAACTTAGCAGAGCTTGTGTAAGATCAAGCCAATTGCACCCACATACCTCAATAGCAACTAAGTAATACCTGATTGCAAGATCAACCGTGCCCTTTTCCTGTATATAGGGAGGGACATAAAACAATAAAGAGTGGGCACTACTAATTCTAACTTTGCATATTTACGAAGAGGTATCACTATTCTCAAAGGAACAACAAGAAAGGCCTAAAAGGACTACCTTCAAGCCATTTGTCATATTTCCATAACACTCTACAAATCGTGGGTCAATGGCAAGCGTCTCCTGATCCTTCACAATGCACACGTCAAAATTGTGCATCTGGGGCTGGGTAGCAAGAAAAGGGTAGTTATAAGCATTTATATGCTGATGCAAAACTGGTGCATGATGGGAACCAATTTGTATCTATGCAAGACTCTGATCAATTAGAATACTTATAAAACTAAGATAGAGCCAACTTTTATCTGAAGGCGAAGAAGACGCAACAGCGTTTATGGTCACTATGCAATCAATCGGCATACAAGCATAAACTTAAAAAGATCTACTAAAATACCTACCAAAATCAGCCTAACTCCACTCAACTAAACCACACTCTCAACAACAGGCATACCTGACCGTCCATGATGGTGAGATCTCTACCAGGAATATCAGCTTCCGTTAAGCTTCGTCCATCCTCTAATCAAAGTTTCCTAGACAAAATTCAAGCATGGACATGAATTCAATTGTGAGAACTTATTAGTAGGGCGAAGATATAGAAAGACATCTAATTTTGTAGGACGTTATTACCTCCATGAAAACATTAGCAAGAGACACACTGAAATCAAAGGTGTACTCCTCTGGGAACAACCTCTTCCGGTGCAGTATCTGATCATGATGTCTTATCATAATTGCATCTACCTCGAGAAGCTGAAAAACACATGAATTTTTATATTTTAGATGAAACAAAACAACAATGGAAACAACAATTTCCAACAATCCACCTAAGAATTATGACCGTTTGAAGAGGTAAGATATCTATATTTATTGAAATGGCAACTAAAAAATGAATTAGTGCAGCAATCTTCTATGTCAATGATTCATTCTTAATGGTGTGATCTCTTAGTGACCGACAAACCTCAACAACACTACAGAAATATATGATGTACACTATCATTAAATGGTAGGTAAAACAAAAAAGACTACCAAATTATGGTGGATAATTGAGAAACAGTCGATAATTGGTGGTAGTCTTCAGCTTGGTAGGAAAAAAAAATTAACTGCCATCATACAGTAGATAAAATAGTTACGATAGAGAAATAAGCTGACATGAATAGAATCAATGAATAGACATCAACTACCATTCTACCGAAAGTCAAGGCAAAGTAGAAATCCACCTATATATCAATGGCAGAATCAAGAAATTCAAAATGGCAGCAATTGGAATTCGAGTAATGCAAATCAATCCATTCATTCCAACATCTCGGCTGAACCACACATACAAACAGTCATATCATAAGATAGACCCTAAATCATAAACATCGTTTTCCAAACCAAAAGCTTTATTTCACTAATACGCGGTTGATGTTTTGTTCGTAATGTAATGAATATACAATGATAAGATGTAATCTCTTTGCAAAATGGTGCAAAGATTTGAAAGTCAGGCCAAAAACACGTCTTAAAACACAAACTGGGACATCATAATCCTACAATTTTTAGAGAACACACATTGCATTCAAGCATCCCTAATACTCAGGTACAAACACACAATATACTTTCTATTTAGAAATTTCAACGCCTTTATGCTGCCTAGATAAAAAAGTAAACTACCATAGAGGTATGGGCATTTGCTTTACAGATTTCATATACCATTGTGTTTTATTAAAAGAATGATTATAATAGAACGATGCCTAGTGGAATTATTAAAAAAATAGTCTTTGAAAATCAACACACCATTATACAGATAGAGAGGATTTAGTCATCGAAGAAATAGAATAAGAAATGAGGATTTCGAGGTGTTGACCTTGGTTGTAGATGCAGTAAAGCTATGATTGTTCACCTCCATTAAGTCATTCTTGGATACAAACTAAAGAGAGCAGAAAAAAGAGATTAAGTCGACGAGATACAAAAAGGGGGTTAGCAGTTGTAGAATAGAAAAGCAAAAAGTTAAAGGGGGATATTGAGTGAGATACAAAACAGAGAACAAGCAGAATCTGAAATGTGTCATTGGAGATGTGTGATCTAGTTGCGTTGCCTTATTAATAGCATCTAAATAATGTGCAACACCTGCACCGACGCCATGGTGGCTGATGCAACAATGTCGGGCTGGCAGCAACAAGATGTCAAGCTAATTGCAACACTAGGACACTGATCCGGCAGCAATAGCAGGACGCCGGCCAACAGCAGCAGTAGGACATCGTCGACAATAGTAGGACACAATCCGGTAGTAGCACCATGATCCCAGCCACAGAACACCCGGAACGACAGGTCGAAAGCAACAGCAGCTGTCGGGCCGACAGGAGCAGCAGGCGGCGGGCTGATGGGTGCAACAGGACACCAGGCTGGTGGGGGTAGCACAAACACTCTCACCCAGTGGCAACAACGATGGTTGTCGCGACCCAAGGAAGAAGTAGGTGCAGGCGGGCAGACAGCCCTAGATGAGAATGCAGAGGAAGTGGAGCGGGAGTGTGATGGGGAATTGTGTGTGGCAGTCATTTCCTGCTATGAAAAAGAATTAGGTTCAGTTCTGGCGGATGCTAGAAGCCGTGAAATTGCCCGCTTATTATTTCACAGACATTTGGGCTGAAAATTAGAAGGCTGGTACACCATAAGATATAAAATTGGGCTTATTTGAAATGGTAGTCTTATATTTGCAGCACTGGTAGTTAATACTTCTAAAATACAAGTGAAATTTATAAATAATCACAAGATTACATAAATGCTCTCACATAAGCGCGAGCAACAAACTGGGCTGCCAATCCTTTTTAGATGGAAAAACCCAAGGACCCAAAAATAAAATCATTTCATATAGATGAAGGCATCATAAGATTCATATTTATTATACATTGAAGACGTCAAAGAAGAGCAACTGCATCATCATCAAGCACCCCAAAGGTGTCAAAAGTAAAAGGTAGATAATGATGTTGATTGGCCTCACAAGCTGCTCCAAGTTTATGAATTTTTTGTACCGCTGCCTGTCCTGCTTTAAATTTTTTTGAAAGGATACATGTCAAGGGAGAAACTCATGTAAGGTCAACACGGACATGTTTTCCATTCATCCAGTCAAATAAAAGAATGTATGCACGTCGCAACGAATGGACACCATTAGATTAAGTGCCAAGGAAGGCCAAAGGAGCTTCTTTCAGAACCTTTAACCCAGCTCGAGATACAATGTCGAAGAGAGAATAACGAACAACATCATGACAAAACTTATAATCAGGCCACGAGTGACAGTGCATTGCATGATCACCAAAGGCATCAAGATCTGTGATGTTGCAAACTAGACAACGTTCATCACCAGGATACAAGGGAATCTTAAAAGGATAGCTCGATACTCAATGGGTGACATAGACAGACCAAGGCCATCAATAGGAACAACCCTTAAGAAATCTTGTGCATGGTCGGCTTGTAAAGAAGTGAGAATAGCTTGCTGCCATAAGGATAGGTCTCTTGTCATGATTTGTTGGATGACCATTTTGTAGTAAGCGTTTCCCAAAATAGACTGGGTCTTTGGGGTGGCAGAAGGTGCACTTGTCAACGTAGACCAACAAAAAAATGGCAAGATATTGCATATGCTAGCATGTGCTTGGATAAAAAGGAGCCATGTAGGTACACATCTGACCTCACGCAACATATGGTCTTGGAGATTGTTAGTGTGTATCCGAGAGGCAAAAAAAGCAAAATTACTGACATCATGAGAGGACTTGATCCCCAATCCCCCAAGATGCATAGGAAGTGTAGGCAAACACCATTGTAAATTACCAAAACTTGGTTCGTCACCAATGACAATATGCTCTAGACAATGATGAAGACCATGATAAAAAATGTCCAACACATGTGTGATAGAAGAAGGAGGTGTTGTACGAAGATCAAACAACAGTTTGGGCATCCCAACACAAGATCTAAGAAGAAGAAGCTCACATTGTGGGTCATGGAGTGAGGATATGTGATCCATCATATCAACAGTCTTCATCACATGTTTCTGGAGAAGTTCCTTCACAAAGGATGTGTCTGTAGAAATTGGGCCACCTAGAATCTTCACTCCACGCTCTGGACGAGAGATGTCAGTAGGAAACAGCCCCACATTCGAGCCTCGTCTAGGGTCATCAGATGGCCAAAATATCTCTGTCTTCTTAGTATTGAGATGAAGACCATATGTCTAGACTCACTCCTGAATGAGGGATAAAGCCTTCAAAACTACCTCTGTGTCCCCAATGAGGGTACCATCGTGAAGGTAGAAAGAAAGGAGGTCAAGTTGACATGCATCCTTTACCTGTAAAATAAGAGGGTGGAGTCCCAGGGAAAAAAGCAGGGGGGGCAATGGGTCACCTTGTTGTACCCCAGTAGAAGAAAAAAGAGGCTCGCCATGATCCATATAGAGAGGAGTTGGAGAGCTATAGGAAAACTCAACCCATCGTGCAATAGAAGGGCAATGAAGACGAACCTCTCAGAATGTGGTAGATCTATCAACCATGTTGAAGGCATTGTTGAAGTCAACAAGAGCCATGGTGACAGTAGTGCAGTGTTGTTGTTCATAAACAAGATGAGTGACAACATGTAGAAGGGCCTCAACACCACCAGAAACACCAACACCATACTGATGATCCTTAAAATAAGGGACGACATCATAACTTACACCCTTTGTCACAACTTTAGATACTAGGCGCCGCCAAATAGTACCCACAGCAATAGGCTGAATGTCGTTGTCTGGTTTGAGAAGAGGAGTCAACAAAGCACTGGCAATGTAGGGAGCTAGGGAATCTGGACAACGACCAGCGAGCCAAAGACTCACCACATATGAAATTGCATGCAAAAAAATCATTTTTCACTGCAGCGGCAGTCCCACGCATAGAATCTATAAGATGTTGTGCTCGTAGTCCATCAAGGGTGCAAGTAACAGAATTGGAAAAGCCAGACTTGATGGGAGAAGGCAAACCAACTATCACATCAGGTGGTGCCTCACCAGGCTGTCGAGGTAGAGTGGTAGTAGCATCGGAGCCATCGGGAGCTTGATGAGGACATTCTTTGGACCATGGCAGGGTGTCAAGGCATACACCACACATCCAATGCTTGGAAGAATGAAGAGAAAACACCAAGCCCTCCCAAACATCAGCATACTCCAACACCTTACGGATTCCATCAACACAATTTGGTGAAGATAAATGGACAACCCAAAGATGATTAGCAAAATTGTTAGCTGCTAATGATTTTCCGCGGCATGTATGGAGGCTCCTAAAAGGACATGAAACTTGTACAACAGGTCTAACCATGTATGGAGGCTCCTAAAAGGAACACCTAGCACCTAAACACCTTATCAACTATGACATAGTTATCAAGGTGCGCTTAGGCCCTACTACATATACTCCATTGTACCTCCCAAATGTATTTTCAAGGACTTGGCGTGAGAGGAAGTTGTCATGATATGGGCCCAAACTTCACCGAAATGCATTTTTAGGGACTTTGTTATGAGAGGATGTTGTCAAGATATGGGCTCTGGCTCGTCCTTAATCATTTGAAGGGACATGTGATATACCATTTGTCATGATATAGGCCCAAACTTCACCCAAATGCATTTTCAAGGACTTATTATGAGAGGACACTGTCAATATATGGGTCATGTCTCCTCCTTAATGCATTTGAAAGGACATGTTGTGAAAGGATACTATCATCATATGGGTCGTGGCACCTCCCAAATGCATTTTTAAGGACTTGTTGTGAGAGAACATTTGTCATGATATGGACCCTTACACCTCCCAAATGCAGTTTGACGGACTTGTTATGAGAGGACGTTGTCATCATATGGGACCTAACACCATCCAAATGCATTTTTAAGGACTTATTGTGAGATGACATTGTCATCATATGTGCCATGACACCTCCCAAATGTATTTTCAAGGACTTGGGATGATTTTGTTTGTGACGGTTGACCTTGTTTCAGTCGTGATGGTCTATTTTGCTTCTGGATGTGACACTTCATTTTGGTCCGGTCGCGACACTACGTCTGATGCGTCCGCGACGTTGTGCTGTGAGGGTGGGTCGTGACATTGTGTTGTGGGTTGGTCGTGAAGCCTATGCGTAATACTAGTCGTGACGCCTTACTTTAACGTTATTGTACCACGTTCTATTGCAATCACGATGTGTGTCATGGAGATAATCATGATGTTGCTTTGTGAGATATGGGTTGTGGCACCTTCCAGTATATCATCCCAACTTAAAACATTTTACAATGGAACATGGTGTTCAACTTAAAATATAGAAATCTGATAACCAATTGCCAAACAGAAGCCATTAGACATGTATCCAAGATAAATGGTAGAACATAACTATACCAGAGGGGCAGCCAACATTAGATGGATAAGACAATCTTATATGAATTTAAATATCATGTAATAACTAAAAGGAAAGCATACTTCTAAGATATGGCACCATCTATTTGGGATTACCGAATCAACGACCAAATAGAGTGGTTGTCATGACATTTCGGAGATATGGCATAGTACACTGTGGGATGTTTTCTAAGATAGTAGGTAATATTTAAGTCATGTATTTTAATATGACAGTGATGTAATATGACCTACTAATCAGACCTAAGTTTGTCAGTGTTGAAGATGGATGCAATCTAGATCCAGGCATGCTCCACATGGCATCTTCGGCAGTGACAAACATAGTGACAATCATCTCACAATAAGTCCTTAAAAATATATTTGGGAGGTGTTAGGTCCCACATCATGACAACATCCTCTCATAAAAAGTCTATGAAAATGCATTTGGGAGGTGTGAGGGCCCATATCATGACAACATCCTCTCATAACAAGTCCATCAAAATGCATTTGGGAGGTGTGAGGGCCCATATCATGACAACGTCCTCTCATAACAAGTCCATCAAAATGCATTTGGGAGGTGTCGATGCCCATATCAGTACAACTGTTATCTCACAACAAGTCCCTAAAAATACATTTGGGAGGTGCCATGACCCATATGATAATAGTGTCATTTTACAACATGTCCTTTCAAATGCATTAAGGAGGAGACATGGCCCATATATTGATAGTTTTCTCTCATAATAAGCCCCTAAAAATGCATATGGGTGAAGTTTGGGCCCATATCATGCCAATCTTCTCTCACACCAAGTCCTTAAAAATACATTTGGGATGTGCCATGACACATATGAGGAGCATGTGTAAAAGAGGAAACATAGCTATATTATGTTATTGGAATTGAATTCATACTAGAATGAAACAAGGCCAACCATCACAATCAAAACAACACCAATTGTCTCGACCTCAAACACAGATGGTGTACTTCTTTCTCGACCCAAAACACAAGAGAAACGACAATCTTGACCAAAACAAGACCCAACAACCCATGTCACGATAGTGTCCTTTCACAACATGTCCCTCTAAATGCTTTTGGGAGATGTCAGGGCCCATTTCAAGACAAATGTCGTCTCACGCCAAGTCCTTGTAAATACATTTGGGAGGTGTCATTGCACATATGATGACAATGTCATCTCATAATAAGTCCTTAAAATGCATTGTGGTGGTGTCAGGTCCCATTTCATGACAACATCCTCTCATAACAAGTCCATCAAAATGCATTTGGGAGGTGTCAGGGCCCATATCATGAAAAATGTCATGACCAATATTGTGATAGCATCCTTTCACAACATGTCCCTTCAAATCCATTAAGTAGGATACATATCCCATATATTGGTAGCGTCCTCTCATAATAAGTCCCTAAAAATGCATTTCAGTGAAGTTTGGGCCATATCATGACAATTCCCTCTCATGCCAAGTCCTTGAAAATACATTTGGGAGGTGTCATCGCACATATGATGACAATTTCATCTCACAATAAGTCCTTAAAAATGCATTTGGGTGGTGTCATGTCCAATTTCATGACAAATTCCTCTCATAACAAGTCCATCAAAAAACATTTAGGAGGTGTCAGGGCCCATATCATGACAAATGATGCGACCAATATTGTGATAGTCCTTTCACAACTTGTCCCTTCAAATGCATTTCAGTGAAGTTTGGGCCCATATCATGACAACCTTCTCTCATACATGTCCATCAAAATGCATTTGGGAGGTGTCAGGGCCCATACCATATGACAAATGTTATCTCACATCAAGTCCCTAAAAATTCTTTTGGGAGGTGCCACGAACAATATTGTGATAGTGTCCTTTCACAACATGTCCCTTCAAATGCATTAAGGAGGATACATAGCCCATATATCAACAACGTCCTCTTATAATAAGTCCCTAAAAATGCATTTTGATGAAGTTTGGGCCATATCATGATAATGTCCTCTCACGCCAAGTCCTTGAAAATACATTTGGGAGGTGCCATCGCACATATGATGGCAATTTCATCTCACAATAAGTCCTTAAAAATGCATTTGGGTGGTGTCAGGTCCCATTTCATGATGACGTCCTCTCATAACAAGTCCATCAAAATGCATTTGGGAGGTGTCAGGGCCCATTTCAAGACAAATGTTATCTCACATCAAGTCCTTAAAAATGCATTTGGGAGGTTCCATGAATCATTTCTCACAATGCAACATCATGACTATCTCCACAATGCACGTTGTGACCGCGATTGAACATGATACAACATACACTCCAATTCCTTCTAGAAGCTAAGTGTCATCAAACATCTTAAAGCAACTCCATGAAAATGCATTTGAGAGGAGACATGGCCCATATCATGAGAGTGTCCTCTCAAACCAACTCCCTAAAATGCATTTGTGTGGAGCCATGGCCCATATTGTGCCACTAACCTCTTGCACCAAGTCCCTAGAAATGTATTTGTGTGGTGTCATGCCCTTATCATGACAATGTCCTCTCACAATAACTCACAAAAATTGCATTTGGGATGAATATTGTGACAGTTTCCTCTCACAACAAGTTTCAAGTGAAAATGGGAGGTGCCATGGCACATATGATGACAATCTCCTCTCAAGTTTTGGGCATATATCATGACAATGTCCTCTCATACAAAGTCCTTGAAAATATATTTCAGAGGTGCCATGGCACATATGATGATAATGTCATCTCACAGTAAGTTCTTAAAAATGCATTTGGGAGGTGTCAGGTCCCATATCATGACAACGTCCTATCACAACAAGTTCATGAAAATGCATTTGGGAGGTGTCAGGGCACATATCATAACAAATGTTATCTCACATCAAGTCCCTAAATATGCATTTGGGAGGTTCCACGACCCATATCATGATAGTGTCCTTCATAACATGTCCCTTCAAATGCATTATGGAGGATACATGGCCCATATCATGATAGTGTCCTTCATAACATGTCCCTTCAAATAAATAGAATCAGGGAACATAAATAGGGAAACAACAATTGAGAAAGGATGAAGGGGAAATAGAAGCTAACCTGACCCAAATGAGAAAGGCAATCGATGAAGCAACTAGAATGTTAATTGTGGTACTCATTAGTTGTGCTTGCATCTCTTGCTTGTTCTGAAAAATGTATCTGGAGGAGCCAAGCCCCCTATCATGACAATCTTTTCTCACTACAAGTCCCTTGAAATTCATTTGTGAGGATCCAGGGATCATATCATGATAGTGTTCTCTCACAACAAGTCCCCAAAAATTCATTTGAGTGTATTTGGGGCCCATATAATTACAAATGTTGTCTCACAATAAGTCCCAAAAAATGCATTTGGGAGGAGCCATGACCCATATCATGATAATTTCCTCTCATAAAAGGTCCATAGAAATGGGTTATGGAGGATCCAAGGCCCATATCATGGCATTTTCCTCTCACATAAAGTCTCTATAAATGCATTCGGGAGGAGACATGTCACATATCATGACAGTGTCCTCTCATAGAAAGTCCCTAGAAATGTATTAAGGAGGAGCCACGACCCATATCATGACAATGTCTGCTCACAGAAAGTCTCTATGAATGAATTTGTGAGGAGTCACAACCCATATCATGATGTTGTCCTCTCACATCATGTCCCCAAAAATGCTTTTAGGAAGAACTATGGCTCATCTCATGAAAGTGTCCTCTCATAACAAGTCTTTGAAAATGTATTTGGGAGGTGCTTGGGCCCATATCATGACAAATGTCATCTCATAGCAAGTCTTTAACAATTCATTTAGGAGGATCCACAACCTATATCATGGCATTGAGCTCTTACAACAACTCCTTAAAAATGCATTAAGGAGGATCTAGTGACCATATCTTGACAGTGTCGTTTCACAACAAATCTTTACAAATGCATTTGGCTAGATTTGGGGACCATATCACCACAATGTCCTCTCACAACAAGTCCCTAAAAATGCATTTGGGAGGTGTCATGGCCCATATCATGATAGTATCATCTAACAACAAGTCCCTCAAAATGCATTTGGGATGAGCTAAGACCCATATTATGATAGTGATGTCTCACAACAAGTCCCTAAAATTGAATTTGTGAGGGGTCAGGGCTCATATCATGATGTTTTCTTCTCACAACAAGTTCCTAAAATTCTTTTGAAAGGAGTCATTGCCCATGTCATGAAAGTGTCCTCTCACAGCAAGTCTCTGAAAATACATTTTTGAGGTACTTGGGCCCATATCATGACAAATGTCATCGCATATCAAGTCTCTAACAATTCATTTAGGAGGATCTATGACCTATATCATAACATTGAGCTCTCATAGCCTATGAAGTGTTCCATTGTATGAAGAGAGAAAAGGGGAAGAAAAAAGGCAGTCTTGCTATAAAGTTGGACATGTCCAAAGTATACGACATGGTGGAGTGGAGTTTCCTTTATGTGGTGATGGAGAAGATGGGTTTTGGGATTAAGTGGAGGAGTAAAGTCAAAGATTGCATCACATCTGTCTAGCACACTTTTGCTATAAACGGGGATCGGACCAAAAGCACAAAGCCTGCATGTGGACTTCGCCAGGGTGACCCTCTATTTCATATCATGAGAATGTCCTCTCGTAGCATGTGGATGGAGGTGTATATGGGAGGATCTATGACCAATATCATGTCAGTGTGCTCTCACAACAAGTCCCTAAAAATAAACTTTTGAGGAGCCATGACCCATATCATGATGGTGTCCTCTCACGGGAAGATCCCAAAAATGCATTTTGGAGGAGCCACATCACATATCATGAGAATGTCCTCTCCCAACATGTCATTGTAATTGCATTTGGGAGGATATGTGACCACTATCATGATAGTGTGATCTCACGGTAAGTCCCTAAAAGTAAATTTATGAGGAGCTAGGGCCCATATCATGATGGTGTCGTCTCACAACATGTCACTGAATATGTTTCTGGGAGGAACCAGGGCCCGCATCATTATGACATCCTCTCACATCAAGTCTTTGAAAATGCATCTAAGAGGATCCACCTCCAATATCATGACAATGTCCTCTCCCAACATGTCCTTGTAATTGCATTTGGGAGGATATGTGACCAATATCATGATAGTGTGCTCTCACGGTAAGTCCCTAAAAATAAATTTCTGAGGAGCCAGGGCCCATATCATGATGGTGTCGTCTCACAACATGTCACTGAATATGTTTTTGGGAGGAACTAGGGCCCATATCATTATGGCATCCTCTCACATCAGGTCTTTGAAAATGCATTTGAGAGGAGCCACATCACATATCATGAGAATGTCCTCTCCCAACATGTCATTGTAATTACATTTGGGAGGATATGTGACCACTATCATGATAGTTTGCTCTCACAGTAAGTCCCTGAAAATAAATTTCTGAGGATCCAGGGCCCATATCATGATGGTGTCATCTCACAACATATCACTTAATATGTTTCATATAATTGCTCAAAAGATTACATAAAAGCTCTCACAGAAGCGCAAGCAACAAACTGGGTTGCCAATCCTTGTTGGATGGCAAAACCCAAGGACCCAAAAATAAAATCATTACATGTAGATGAAGGCATCATAAGATTACTATTTATATATGTTGAAGGCGTCAAAGAAGAGAAACTGCATCGTCGACAGGCACCCCAAAGGTGTCAAAGGAGAAAGGTAGAAAATGATGTTGATTGGCCTCACATGCTGTTCCATGTTTATGAACTTTTGGTATTGCTGCCTCAGACGCTGCCTGTCCTGCTTTAAAGTTTTTTAAAAGGATACTGTCAAGGGAGAAACTCATGTTAGGTCAACACATGCATGTTTTCCATTCATCCAGTGAAATAAAAGAATGTCTACAGGTCGCAACGAATGAACACCATCAGATTGAGTGCCAAGGAAGGCCAAAGGAGCTTCTTTCAAAACCTTTAACCCAGATTGAGTGCCAACATCATGATGAAACTTATAACCAGGCTGCGAGTGGCAGTGCACTGCATGATCACCAAAGGCATCAAGATCTATGATGTTGCAAATTAGACAATGTTCATCACCTGGATACAAGGGAATCATAATCCAATACCGAAGGATAGCTTGATACTCAATGGGTAACATAGACAGACCAAGGCCATCAATAGGAACAACCCTAAAAAAATTTGTGCATGATCGGCTTGTAAAGAAGTGAGAATAGCATGTTGTCGTAAGGATAGGTCACTTGCCATGATTTGTTGGATGACCGTTTTGTAGTAAGCGCCTACCAAAATAGACTGGGTCTTTGTGGTGGCAGAATGCGTACTTGTCAACATAGACCAACATAAAGATGGCAAGATATTGCATATGCAAGCATGTGCTTGGACAAAGGGTAGCCTTGCAAGCACGCATGTGACCTCACGCAACATATGGTCTTGGAGATCTTTAGTGTGTATCTGAGAGGCAACAAAAGCAAATTTACTGACATCATGAGTGGACTTGATCCCCAATCCCCATAGATGCATAGGAAGTGTAGCCAAACACCATTGTAAATCACCAAAACATGGGCTGTCACCAACCACAATATGCTCCAGACAACGATGAAGACTGTGATCAAAAATATCCAACACAGGTGTGTTAGAAGAAGGAGGTGTTGTATGAAGATCAAACAATAGTTTGGGCATCCCAACACAAGACCTAAGAAGAAGAAGCTCACACTGTGGGTCCTGGAGTGAGGACATGTGATCCATCATATCAAGGGTCTTCATCACACGTTTTTGAGAAGTTCCTTTGTAAAGGATGCGTCTGTAGAAAATTGGGCCAACTAGAATCTTCACTCCATGCTCTGGATGAGAGATGTCAGTTGGAAATAAGCCCACATTCGAGCCTCATCTAGGGTCATCGGATGGCCAAAAAATATGTCTTCTTAGTATTGAGATGAAGACCATACATCGGGCCTCATTACTGAATGAGGGATAGAGCCTTCAAAACAACCTCTGTGTCCCCAATGAGGGTACCATCATCAAGGTAGAAAGAAAGGAGGTCACGTTGACATACATCCTTTTCCTGTAAAATAAGAGGGTGGAGTCCCAGGAAAAAAAGTAGGGGGCCTAATGGGTCACCTTGTTGTACCCCGACAGAAGAAAAAAGAGGCTTGCCATGATCCATATAGAGAGGAGATGGAGAGCTATAGAAAAACTCAACCCATCATACAATAGAAGGACAATGAAGACGAACCTCTCAGAATATGGTAGATCTATCAACCATGTTGAAGGATTATTGAAGTCAATAAGAGCCATGGTGACTATAGTGTGGTATTGTTGTTCATAGACAAGTAAGGTTACAACATGTTGAAGGGCCTCAACACCACCAGAAATACCAACACCATACTGATGATCCATAAGATAAGGGACGACATCAGAATTTACACCCTTTTCCGCAACTTTGGATACAAGGTGCTGCCAAATAGTACCCATAGCAATAGGCTGAATGCCATTGTCTGGTTTGAGAAAAGGAGTCAATGGAGCACTGGAAATGTAGGGAGCTAGGGAATTTGGACAACGACCAGTGAGACAAAGACTCACCATAGTTGAAACTGCATTAAAAAATCATCTTTCACTGTAGTGGCAGCCCCACACATATAATCAATAAGATGTTGTGATCGTAGGCCATCACGTGCGCAAGCGGTCCCTTTCTTGAATGATAAAATGGCTTCTTCAATCATAGAGCAAGAAGCAACAAATGGAGAGCTAGAAATTTCAGACTGAGGTTGTACCAATGGTAGTGGAGGTTGAGGGTGTTTAGCTTCAAGATAAAAATAATTAGCAGCTTTTGTGGGGGTAACACCACTAGAGGATAGAACACAGATGGCAGTAGAAAATTGGCTATCTTTGATCTTAGACTTGGCACATGAAATACAAGCTTCAGAAGAATGTTCTCACCCGGAAGCACAACAATGAGCCATAATCAGGTCCTGAATTCCAAGTCTCCAAACCTTAAGGATCATAAGTTGTTGTAGAGAGATGTGTTTTCGAGAAGACTGTTCTTGAGCAGACTTAGAGGAGAAGCAATACAAAACACATGATGGAAGCAACAAAAGACAAATCCATGCATCAATTGAGCATGGGCAAGAAGCCACCTAGAGTAAGTAAGCACGAAGAGTTCGGCAAAGGGCAAATGATAAAGAAGAGGGATGCTCTTTACGATAGGGACACCTGTGTAGAAGACAAAATCTAGAAGATCTGTGTCGAGCTATAGTCGGTCAATAGGCAGAGGCAGTGGCTCAATACACTGACGAGCTGATAGGGTGCAAGGAATAGAATCTGGAAATCTAGAATTGATGGGAGCAGGCAAACCAACTATCACATCGAGTGATGTCTCACTAGGCTATCGAGGTAGAGTGGTAGTAACATCAGAGCCATCAGAAGCTTGATGAGGACATGCTTTAGACCATGGCATGATGCCAAGACATACACCACACATTCAATGCTTGGAAGAACAAAGAGCTAACACTAAGCACTCCCAAACATCCACATACTCCAATGCCTTACGGATTCCATCAACACGACTCAGTGAAGATAAATGAACAACCTGAATATGATTACCAAAACTGTTAGCTGCTAACGGTTTGTCGTGACATGTATGGAGGCTCCTAAAAGAACATGAAACTTGTGCAGTAGGTCCAACCATGTAAGATGTAGGCCCCGCGCGGTAAAGGACCATAAGAACAACATCACGACTTTTCACTTGTGACGTAGCAAGACGATCATAATGTGTCATTACTGATGTGGGAAAACTGATTTTTGCCATTAAAGAGAGCGGAACTGAGACATGGAGGGAAACCCTCTCGTGTATGGTGGCCATCAGGGCAGTCCTTCTTGCTGGGTTGACTAGTTCCAAGCCTGCTTAACACAAGACTATAGGGAACCGTGTATGGGTTGTCGCCTCCAGGGATCGATGTTGGACTCTATCGTATCGATCCTCGACGTGTTGAGACCTGGACGACTAGGCACCAGGGACGCTCCGAGCGCGTTCTTGCCCTGATCCCTTACTACTATGGGCGTGGTTGCCGAAAAAAGGGCAGCCACCGCCGGTATGGCCAAGTCCAACAAAAGTTGATAAGTTGAATCAGACTTGAAGTTATCACCGAACCTTTCTAGTCACCTTCCGTCTGCATTCGGGAGACACTATGGTAAGTCGGATCTGGATACTATGGTGTGGGGGAACAAGACGAGCAGAGAACCCCTGCCATCAACGACGCTGGGGTAGGTGCAATAATTAATCAGAGGTAGGTGCGAGCCAAACAAAATCGTCGTTGGTGCCCATGTCATGTGCAGCGGCTCGGCGCCCTCGCATTGCATCATCATCCAGCACATGGTGACCAAATAAGTGTTGATATATTCCAACAAAAATACACTCAGGAGGAGCCATGACACATTTCTTCTCATAAAAAGTCTCTTTCAATGCATTTCTTAGTAACTGGGGCCCATATAGTGACAATGTCCACTCACAACAATTCTCTAAAAATGCATATGTGAGGGTTGGGGCCCTTATCACGAGAATTTCCTCTAGCAGCATGTCCGCCGTAATGCATTTGTGAGAATTCAAGGCCCATATCAAGACAGTGTCCTCTCATAGTAATTCTATAAAAATTTGAAGGTTTGGTGACATGAATTTATGTCATCTATAACTTTGGTGACACACATACATGTCACCTAAATGTTATGTCTCCTTGTATATTACACTTGACTGATATACATGGGTAAACCCCCATTAGAACATAGGTGATTCAAATGTATGTCACCTATAGTGTGTCACCCTTTCAAGTATGATAAAATGTATGTCACCTATGTTGCACAGACTACACGTGACATACATACATGTCACCTAAAGTATGCCACCCTTTCAAATATACAAAAATGTATGTCATCTATTTTACGTAGGTCTACACAAATTATAAGTCATGTACAAACATGTCACCTAAAGTGCGTAACTTTTTACATGACTGTCATCTATACTATGTTTTTTGGTAGTGATATTCCCCCTTAATCTGGACTCTGTTCTTCCAGATCTTTGACACCAAGTAGCTGTATCATTTCATTGAACTTAATCTTCCCTAATCACTACTACAGAAATGGCTTATAAAGTCACTTTTACAGGTGTCAATTGTATAAATAAACCGACACCGAAACTATATAGTGTCGGTTGATAACATAAATCGACATCCAATCTATGAAGGGTGCCCAGACACAGGTACCAATTCTATTCAGTGTCAGTTACTGAATAAAAAACTGACGCCTAAAATTAACCGCCAAATCCAAAATTTTCAGCAGAAAAAATTACCTCCAAAATTTAACATATGGCGTCAGTTGATAAATAATAAACTGACGACTAAAGGTTATTCACAAGACAGAAATTGGGCACATTTTGGTCGTTGGTTTAACCACAATGACTGACACTTATGAGTTTTCGCGCGCTGTCTGCGGGGAATTTTCACACCCTTTAAGTGTCGGTTGTCAGAAGACACCGACGACTATGGTCATTAATCGAGAACAATTTTTTTAATCGGCATATGTATTTAGACGTCGGTTGTTTTGTAGTTACAACCAACGACTATAGTTGAGAATAGGTGTCGGTTTTGTGGAGAACCGACACTGTTAATTTTATGTGTCGGTTTATTTGAATAACCAACGCCTATGGTACAGTTAATAGCCCCGTGAAACAGATCTCTTTTCCCCATTGTCTCTGTTTGATTGCGACTCTGCTAGGTCTGGCGATTTTGCTCCCCTCCATCACCGCCGTCGTTGCCCCGGCCGCCGTTGCTCCCCCGTGCCTCCAACACTCATGGTCGATGCCCTCGCCGCCGCTCCTGCTGCTCTCCCTTCCACCGCCGCTCCTCGCTGACGCCTCTCCTCTCCTCGCCACCGCCCCCGCTGGTGGCTGCTGTCCTCTCCTCGCCACCCTCGTCGCCACTCCTCTCCTCTCCTCGCCGCCGACGCCGACTGCCAGCTGCTTCTAGGTCTTGCTTCGGCCGCTGCTCTCCTCTTCCCTCAAGGTATGCCCACCCTGCCTTCTTCCTTCTTCCTCTGCTCCGGCGGCTGCTTGGGCGATGCCAAGGCACGCCTAGGCTTCTGCTGGGCATTTATTTATTTATTTATTTTTAAGTTATTTACTTATTTGTGTTTATTTATGTACTGATTTTGTTATGATTTAATCATCTACTTAATGAAATTTATTTATCAACTGATTTAACTATATTTATCAATTGATCTATATGTATTCATCTAATGTTTGTATTTATTTATGCACTGATTCAACAATTAATTGATCATCATCTACTGATTTATATTAGTTTCTCAATAGATTTGTATTTATTCATCTACTTATTTGTATTTTTTTGTCTACTATTTTTATTTAGTTATCTAATCATTTGAGTTTATTTGTGTACTACTTTTGAAATTATATAATCATCTAGTGATGTAACTTTATAACAGACTCATTATGAACCATTAGATCTAGATCTTAGGGTATCTCTACCGTCCTAACTATGAAATTGGTAACTTGTTTCCTTTTTGAGTATATTGACAATGTTAATCACCAAACTTGAAGAACTAGGATATGAATGATGAAACTAGGATTGTAGGTATAAGAATGACAGTACATGTATTTGTTGGCCTAGAAACCCATCCAAGATTTACTCATTAGGAGTAAATCTTGGATAGTCCCCGGTTTGGGACTGTTCTTGAACACCTAATCTCACTTAGGATGTAAGTGTATAATGTGTATTGGGTTTTTGAGAAAATTTTGGTAGCATTTCCCCGTTTGTTCTCTAAATACATATGTACTTAGAGAACATCAGAGAAATGCTGCCGAAATTTTCTTGAAAACCCAATACACATTATACACTTACTAGTGAGATTAGGTGTTCAAGAATGGGATAGGTGATACTCATTTATTATATATAAGAATGAAAACACATATATTTGTTGGCCTAAAGTTTTAACCATGAAAAAACTCTAATATGTTAACCCTAGACCCGAATCTTGTTGTAATATATACTTGTTTTCTCTTTGATCATAGAATGGATAGATCATGGATGTCCATTCACAATCGCTGCACCCCAGAGTTTATTTCTGGTCTTGACCAGTTTATTAGATTTGCCGAGGAACATAGGAAACAACCTGGAGATAGGTTCTACTGTCCATGTAGGCATTGCTGTAACAACTTGAAAGTCAGCACTGGTGATGAAATCAAAAGTCATGTCATGTGCAACGGGATTGTACAAGGCTATACAGAATGGCACTGGCATGGAGAGATTTCAAACCCAAAACCAGTGGATGTCGATAGCAGTGCTTGTGTGGAAGAAGAAATTGCCTACGATGACGTAGATGTGAATGAACCAGTTCCAGTAGACATCGTTGATGCGATGTTGGATAGTTGTGGGGTAGAGCACACCGATCCACCTCCCATTTTTAGAAACATTGTGCATGATGCTGAGATATCGTTATACACAGGTTGTACTAAGTTTACGAAGCTTAGCGCTGTGTTGAGATTGTATAAGCTGAAACCTAACAATAGATGGAGCGACAAAAGCTTCACGTCATTGTTGTCTTTGTTGAAAGAAATGCTTCCTCAAGGAAATGAGCTGCCAATCTCAACATACCAGGTAAAGAAATTGTTGTGCCCAATGGGAATGGATGCCAAGAAGATACACGCATGCCCGAATGATTGTGTATTATTTCAAAAGGACTATGTGGATTTGAAAGATTGTCCAAAATGTGGTGCGTCACGGTATAAATTGACGACTTCGAGGGAGTCCAAAACTGGTTCTCCTACCAAGGTGATGTGGTATCTACCTATAATATCACGGTTTCAACGCTTGTTTGCCAATCTGATAGATGCGAAGAATTTGAGGTGGCATGCAGATGTTAAGAAAAATAATGATGGGATCCTACGACATGCATCTGATTCCCCACAGTGGAAGAAGATTGATCTATTGTACCCTGAATTTGGTGAAGAAGTTAGGAATCTAAGACTTGGGCTTTGTACAGATGGGATGAATCCGTACAGGACATTGAGCAGCCAACATAGCACTTGGCCAGTCATGCTTGTTATATACAATCTTCCTCCCTGGCTGTGTATGAAAAATAAGTACGTAATGCTGTCATTGTTGATATTGGGCACTAAACAACCTAGAAATGACATTGATGTTTATCTTGAACCTTTGATTGATGACTTAAAGAAACTCTGGGGTGAAGGTGTGATGACCTATGATGCTTCATGAAGAGAGACATTTTGTTTGCATGCTATGTTGTTTTGCACTATTAATGACTTTCCAGCATATGGGAATTTGTCTGGATATAGTGTCAAAGGAGCTAAAGTGTGTCCTATATGTGAAGAGAACACTGATTCAACAAGATTAAAACATGGCGGTAAGACTGTATATCTCGGTCATCGAAGGTTTCTTATAAAATTTCATCCGTATCGTAGGAAGCGCAAAGCATTCAATGGATTGAATGAGGAACGGAGTGCACCTAAACCTATACCAGGGGAGGTTGTTTATGAAAGAGTAAAAGACTTTGTCAATGGATTTGGTAAGAGATCACAATGTACTATGTCCACACAGAGTGACAAATCTTTATTAAAAAAGAAGTCAATATTTTGGGATCTTCCTTATTGGAGTTCTTTGACAGTTAGGCATTGTATTGATGTCATGCACGTTGAGAAAAATGTCTGTGATAGTGTCATTGGTACTTTGTTGAATATACCAGGTAAGACTAAAGATGGGATAAAATCCAGACTAGACCTACGTGAAATGGGAATAAGGTCAGAATTAACAGAATTTCATGAAATGGGAAATCGGAGAACATACTTACCTCCTGCTTCTTACACATTGTCTAGAAAGGAGAAGAAAGCTTTTTGTGAATGTTTGGTAAATGTTAAGGTGCCACAGGGTTACTCATCCAACATCCGTAGATTGGTATCAATGAAAGATCTGAAGTTGATAGGTCTTAAATCTCATGATTGTCACACTCTAATGCAACAAATATTGCCTGTGGCAATTAGATCTATATTTCCGAAGCATGTAAGGTTTGCAATCACCAAACTTTGTTTCTTTTTCAAC
The DNA here is from genome assembly GCA_963693085.1 of Alisma plantago-aquatica. Classification (NCBI taxonomy): domain Eukaryota; kingdom Viridiplantae; phylum Streptophyta; class Magnoliopsida; order Alismatales; family Alismataceae; genus Alisma; species Alisma plantago-aquatica. Next base: position 659,331,473 of record OY856413.1, on the reverse strand, counting down.
AGTCTATGCAGCAAAGTTATTGACCCTGATACTCTCGATAAATTGCAAAGAGAAGTGGTTGTTACCCTATGTCAGCTTGAGATGTATTTTCCTCCGTTGTTCTTTGATATCATGGTACATCTTGTTGTCCACTTGACTAGGGAAGTGAAAATGTTGGGACCAGTTTTCTTGCATTGGATGTATCCCTTTGAACGATACATGAGCATTTTTAAAAGTGATGTTCGAAACCGTTATCAGCCTGAAGGGAGTATTATCGAGGGTTATGTGGCGAGAGAGGTTATGGATTTTTGCAATGACTTTCTCAGTGGTAATGACACTCCTGATAATGACAAGAATATGGACGAGCAATTTGGCAAAGGAATTTTGGGATCACGTGTGAAAGTAATCAGCCATGAGCAGTTGGAACAAGGTCACTTGTATATTTTACACAACATGGACGAAGTGAACGTTTATATCGAGGAACATACCAATTTCATCAAGAGACAATATCCTCGAGCCAATACAATGTGGCTTGCTAGAGAGCATAACAAGACATTTATTAAGTGGTTTAAAAATAAAGTCTTACATCAACTATCTCAAACACCAGATGATATTACTGAAACTATCAAATGCCTCGCCTTTAAACCAAAATTGACTGTTATGTCTTATGAAGGGTATGACATTAATGGATTCACATATTACACAAAGTGCCAAGATGATAAGAGTGTCGTCCAAAACAGTGGGGTCACCCTTCAAGCATCGACTATGTTTTTTGCAAGTGCAAAGGATAAGAGTCCACGTGAAGCTAAAATGTCATATTACAGTGTCATTGAAGACATATGGGAGTTTGACTACATAGATTTCATAATTCCGCTCTTCAAATGTAATTGGGTTGATAACACCAAAGGAGTTATAGTGGATGAATTGGGTTTCACTTTAGTGAACTTTGAAAAGATTGGCGAGAAGGGTGAACCATTCATATTGGCATCACATGCGAAACAAGTATTTTATATCGATGATCCTGCAAATGATAAATGGTCGGTTGTTCTTCATGGTAAAAGACAGTTCATTGAATATCCTATAGATGAAGAACAGTACTATGATAAGTATGATGACTCCAGTCCATTCTCAGTTGGGTTGCCAACACCAGCAAATATTGAAGCTAATGATGACTTGTATGTGCGCGGAGATCACAATGAAGGATTGTTAATTGATAAAAAATCACAATATTAGAGGCATGTTTATATTTTTTTATATGTTTTATTTTTATGAATGTGAACTTTACAATGTGAATGTGAACTTTACAATGTGAATTTTACAATGTGAATTACTTTATAATGTGAACTTTACAATGTGAATTACTTTACAATGTGAATGCGAACTTTACAATGTGAGCTTTACAATGTGAATGTGAACTTTACAATGTGAATTTTACAATGTGAATTACTTTATAATGTGAACTTTACAATGTGAATTACTTTACAATGTGAATGTGAACTTTACAATGTGAGCTTTACAATTTGAATTACTTTACGATGTGAACTTTACAATGTGAATGTGAATTTTCAGATGGCTGATCATTCTCCTGATGACCGTGCTGATGATTACCGTGAGGGTGAGGACATCAATGCGCCGCCTCACAATGCAAGTTTTAAAAATATATCATACATTTATATCTATATGTCCATTTATATCTTGTAAATGCGTTTATTTTGTCAAATTTTAGGTTGATGATGCACATGTACCATCTGAAGCACTTGAGGCACTTGATCAGCAACACCAAAAAGTTGACAAGAGAAGGGGCATCACTATGATGAAGAAGTTAATAGCGCAAAAGGGCAATGGACCCAAACTTGTTGTGGATTTTGATAATGCAGGAAATGCATCTGGTGTGAATCACAATTCATTTGTTTCATATCTTGGGTATGTTACTCGTAGCCATTGCGGTTGTAAGATAGATTCTTGGCATAAAGTTTATAAGGAGAAGAAAGACATAATATGGAAGGATTTATGCGTGAGTTATTATTAATTTGCAATTCTATTTTGTAGATTACTAATTTTTTGGATACTAGTTAATAGCAATTCTATTTTGCAGAGTATATTTGAATTAGATGAAAAGCTGCATCGTAAATGCATGATGCAACGCTGTGGGAGAGTCCTAAGGAACTATAGGACAAATCTCACCCGAGAATACATAAAAGAAGCTGACAAGAGGAAGAAGACAACCACTGAATAGTGGAACTTCCTGGACAAAGAAGAATGTGACACGTTTGTTGCTTCAAGATAAACTGATGAATTCAAGGTATTAGGCATCAGTCCCAATCTCATTAATATATGTTGTATTCACCTATTCAAGATTAACATTTACTGTTACTAACCAAACCATTAATGTGCATACTAACTAGGCCCTCAGTGAGGCACAAAGATCAAGGCGTACACTGAATGTGCATGACCACACAATGGGTCCAAAGGGGTATGCAGGCATTCACCAAAGACTACAGTCTGAGGCTACTTCTCAGTCTGCTGCTACTCAGGAGTCCTCCACTATAGGTAGCACACCTCTGCCTCGCCATGATGTCTGGATAGCTGGGAGGCAAAATAAGAAGGGAGAAATAAGGAAGCCCACAACTGTTGAGGCGACTACAAAAATGGTAAAATACAACTCTTACAGCAATCGTTCAAATATTGATTATTTGTGGTGTTTACTTAATTACAAATTTTTGTTTTGGCAATTAGCGGGAGCTGCACGAGCTGAGGAAACAAGGCAAGTTCATCCCTGAGGGCACAAGGGATGAATTGACAGTTGCTCTGGGTAACCCAGAGCATCCTGGACGTGTTAGGGCTACAGGCACTGGTGTGGGCATCAAAGCTTTTTTTGGGCCATCCCAGCGCAAACATGTCCCAAAAGTGGGACTTTCACAAGAAGAGGTAACATATTTTTCCCTTGTAGATGATACTGTAAAAGAGAATTCAATAATTAGAATTTGATGTTTCTTTTATCCATGTATAGGTAGATAAGCTATTTGATAGGAAACTCAAAGAAGCAATGAAAAAGTGGCAGCCATCTCAGACTGCCACTTACCAGACAATACCTATGGTGTCTCCTACTGCAGGCACTACTCCTACTATAGAGGTTGGGAGTAATCCTGTAGACCCACCACCTAGCAAATCCGCTGTAAGTATTTTTATGACATAGTAACTAGTTTTTTAATTCAAGATGATATGTTTTCAAGATGATATGTATATATGTATATAACATTCTTTACACAAAAAATTGTAGGGGTTGAATCCATGCCGTCTAAAAGTTAATGAATATGTCGTTGCAGAGGTGTCGACTTACCCATCCCTACCAGGGGAAATGTTTCACGGGTCTCCATTACCAGCTGGTTGGATTCGTGTGAGCCTGGTACATATATTCCCCAAGTGGATGGATCTTCCATTGCCATATGCCCACCCAGATTGTGAAACACTTGGTGAGGCAGAAGGCGGAGTGATATTGTGGCTAAAAGCGGATGTCATCTTTACTCAAACTGTATGGTAAATTTACATTACGTTAAATTGTTAGTGTGTGTATATGATGTCAGTTGATCTGAAATTATTACATATATATATATATATATATATATATATATAGGTTAAAAAGAAGACACCCACAACATCTAGGCCTCCACTTCCACCTCCTATATTACCCAGTTGGGTTCCACAGGACCTACCAGTCCCATTAGGTCCTAACTGTAGGGGTATGGCAATATGGTTAGGCGAACATGATATAAATTGCCCTATAACTATTTCTATAGATTCAGATGTTGCAGGTCAATCATACGAAAGCAAACTATTTATACAAGATATTTTGGAGTTGTTTTGATATGATTGGCTAAATACATCTGTGATAGAGCTATGGATAAGGTGAGATCTTCTTTATACATCCATATACCTTGTGTAGGATCTGGTGATCTGGTTTCTTATTTATTAATGCATGCATAATTAATACATATTTTGCAGCTACTTAGACAAGATATGTGCAGATTTTGCATTCGAACATGTAGGATTTTTTATTCCATCTTTGATTAGTCTAGTAGCTAGAGACCCTCCGTCAGTTCAACAATACTGCTGTGAGGCTTTTACAATTTTTTTTATCAAAATAAGAAGACGATGATAATGGCTCCATTCAATGTATAGTAAGTTTACTTTGCTTATTATAATTTGGACTTAAGAAAATTACATTTTTATTGTGGATTTTGAGTTATTAATTTTTAACTTTTTACCTCTAGTGGTATGCATTGGGAGTTACTGGTTATTGTCCCTGAGACGTTCACTGTCTATTATCTAGATCCTAAGGGGAGTAAATTGAATACAAAATATGGACACATAATGAAAATGGCATTATTCCGGTGAGAAATATTTCATTTTCATATCTGTTAACATATGTTATTACATTACTATTTAATTATGCAATGTACTGTGTTACATTAACATGAAGGGGTTTTGATGAGTTCAAAAAGGCTGGAGGAAAGGTCCCCACGAAAAAGAACCAGCCAATAATTTGGAAGAACATGAAAGTAAGTTCCCGACTGCAATATATGTATATATTATTTATGTGAACAGTGCTTAATTAGTTGTATTTTTTAATATTTTGTATGTTTGAATTTATAGTGTGCTACACAAGACAACGGATGGGCATGTGGATACTATGTGATGCGATTTATGCACATGATTATCAAATATGCCGCAATGGACATCGATTGTATTGCTGAGGTATTATATAATCTCATTAGATAATATGAAATATATCAATCTTATTTATAGCTCATTAATTATATATATACATCATTCTCTTTACAGGTGTTTAAAACTGATCACACTATAGGAACGACCTTACCAGATGTACATGCTCCCTATACGACGGGAGAATTAAATGAAGTAAGAGAAGAATGGGCAACAACCATACAAGTAGTGGGGGATTTAAGATATTATTGGGATGTTGATAGCGAATAATGACTAAAGAATAATATTTTGTAAATGAATTTCTGAATTATAATATATGTGTGAATGTTTCTACATGTCTGGATGTTTCTACATGTGTATGAGTGAAAATGAATGAAACTGTTGGTTGCTATATGAATGTTTCTACATGTGTGAATGTGAAAATGAATGGAACTACAGATTGCTAGCTACATGAATGTTTCTAAATGTGTGAAAATCAAATGGAACTGCAGGTTGCATTGCTAAATGTGTGAATATTTTTGTTGTTAATTTTGCAGGTTTGTGGCCTGTTGTTGGCTGATATCAATGGATGTCATAAAACCTACAGTTCATAACTGAACTGTAGGTTTCTCATCCTGCGACCAACCATACAACAGGTCTGCAGACTGACAAAAAAAACAAAAAATAGGCGTCAGTTATTTGCATAAAACCGATGCCACATCGTTACAGTGTCAGTTTCTAATAGTAATTGATGTCTATTTCCTTAACACCACGGCCGTGCTGGCCAGCACGACCGTGGCAGCGGACCAGACACCACGACCGTGCTGGCCAGTACGGCTGTGTTGGGAGTGCACAGCCGTGGCAGCAGACCAGACACCACGGCCGTGCTGGCCAGCACGGCCGTGTTGGCCAGCACAACCGTGTTGGGATTTATATGATGTCGGTTCTTATCTAATAACTGATGTGATAGTGCCCAAGATGGCGCCCTTTCTGTGGCGCGAAGGTATATGACGTCGGTTTTGTATCTAATAACTGACGCCTATAGTGCCTATGGCGTCAGTTTCTTATCTAATAACCGACGCTGATAGTGCCCAAGATGGCACCCTTTCTGTGGCTTGAAGGTATATGACGTCAGTTTTTTATCTAATAACCTACGCCTATAGTGCCTTGCTGGCACGTTTTCAGTGGCGCGCGAAGGGTTTTGGCGTCGGTTTTTGAATCGACACGTAACGGCTGGGCTTTTAGCGTCGCCCACATAGGTGTCACTTAGAAACTGACACTAAAGGCCTTAAATAACTGACACTAAAGGTCGGTTATGTACTAGTGAATGGCTTTGTGAGTATGTCATCTCATTGCCCATTTGTGCAGACATAGTCGACCATTATCTTCCCTTCTTCTACCTTCTCACTGATGAAGTGAAATCTGGTGTCGATATGCTTGCTTCTCCCGTGAAACACTGGATTGTTCATCAGGGCAATGGCAGACTTGTTATCTACCACTAGACCAATTGGCTCAACTTGCTGTCCTGTGATTTCATGAAGTAAGTTCCTGAGCCATATGGCTTGACAGGCTGCTGTTGTTGTAGCCATGAACTCCGCCTCACATGAATATAGTGCAATGCACTTCTGCTTCTGAGATGCCCACGAAATGAGTTTATCATTCAAGTAGAACACCATGCCTGTTGTGCTTTTCTGCTCATCCATATCTCCAGCCAAGTCACTATCTGAGTAACCCACTATTACAACATCTTCTGCTCCCTCTCGATAAACCAGACCATGGTAGATGGTACCTTTTATGTACCTCAGAATCTGCTTGACTGCCTACTTGTGAGTCACTTTCGGATCCTCCATGTATCGACTAACCAGACCTACTGAGTAAGAAAGATCAGGTCGTGTATGTGTGAGGTACCTCAGACTTCTGACCAGACTTCTGTAGCTCATGGCATCCACTGCTTCTCCATCAATGTCCTTTCTCAGCTTCATCTTGGTTTCCATCGAGAACTTTGTATTATTGCAATCACTCAAACTAGCCTGTTCTAGTATGCGTTTTGCATACAGCGATTGTTTTATGGATATATATCCCTTCTGTTTCTTGACCTCAATCCCTAGGTAGTGCAAAAGAAGACCCAAGTCACTCATATCAAACTCCTCCTTCATTTGATTCTTGAACTAGTTGATGTCTTCTGTGCTTGTTCCAGTGACGATCAAGTCATCTACATACACTCCTACAATGAGTGTATGTTCTTCTGAGTTTCTTGTGTAAACAACTTGTTCTTGAGCACACCTTTTGAAGCCCAAAGACTTCATGCTTCCATCTAGCTTGGCATTCCGAGATCTTGGTGCCTGACGGAGCCTGTATAACGCCTTGAAAAGTTTAAACACCTTGTGTTCTTCTCCTTTTACCACGAATCCCTCGGGTTGTGATACATAAACTTCTTCTTGGAGCTCCCCATTTAGAAACGTAGTCTTCACGTCAAGATGGTGAACACACCAGCTGTGATGGGCTGCAATCACCAGTATTAGTCTCACTGTCTCCATTCTTGCCACTGGAGCAAAGACCTCTCCAAAATCTATTCCTTGCTATTGCACGTACCCCTTTGCCACAAGGCGTGCTTTGTGCTTAATGATATTTCTAGCTGAGTCATTCTTTAATTTATACACCCATTTTACTCCCACAACTTTGCATCCAGGTGGTAAGTCTACGAGCTCCCATGTTTTGTTCTTGTTGATAACATTCAACTCCCGAATCATTGCTTCTCGCCATGCCGGCTCCTTGGAAGCTTCAACGTAGCTTGTTGGTTCTTCATCTATCAATAGTAGTTCAGCACAACTTCTTCTGTATCTTGATAGATGTCTTGGATTGAACAGAGCTTGGTTGGCCTGGTTTCAGTAGACGATGATTCAGGTCCTCTAGCCATGTAAGGGTTGTAAGTCATTGATGACGTCGCAGGCTGTACAGCTGATGATGGAGATGCAGATGTCCCTTTTGATGGTGATGACACATCTTCTCGTGCTTGTGACGGTGTGGCTGTATTTGAAGATTGTCCTTCATCACCTGCATATTGCTCTTCCTCTTGGTCATTGTCGCTTGACCCATCAACTGTGAACGTGGCGTTGGTTTGTGGATTGATTTCACTGCTTTCTGTCCACCTCCATCTTCTTTGCTCAGCGAACTTCACATCTCTGCTCACACTTATCCTTCCAAGTCGAGGATCATAAAGTCGATATGCTTTGCTGCCTGGTTCTGTTCCAAGGTACACCATGGATATGCTTCTATCGTCAAACTTCTTTGTGTGTACACTGGGCACTTTCATGTGTGCTACACACCCAAAAACCTTCAAGTCGTTGAGGTTTGGTTTGCACCCAGACCACACTTCTTGTGGGGTGATGTCAACCAATGCCTTGGTTGGTAGATGATTCAGCAAATAGACTGAATGTCTAACAGCCTCCGCCCACAGCTCTGCAGGTACGTCCATACTCTTCAATAGACTCCTCGCGGTAGCCATAACTGTCCTGTTGCGTCTCTCAACTACACTGTTCTGTTGTGGGGTGTAGGGAACCGTAAGGTGCCGTTGGATTTCTTCTTTCTCACAGAATGAAGTGAATTTGTTAGATACAAATTCACCCCCCGATCCGTCCTCAGTATCCTGAGTTTGAGCTCCGCTTCCTTCTCCACTAACGCCTTGAACTTTTGAAAACAATCGAATGCTTCGTCCTTCTCCTTGATCATATAGACCGACATCTTTCTACTGAAATCATCAACAAGTAGGAAAAAGTACCTATTTCCTGCGAGGGTTGGTGGTGCTATTGGACCGCAGAAGTCCGCATGAACCAGCTCGAGTCGTCAACTGGATCTGAAGCTAGCTTCGCTGGGTAGTGGCCGGCGTGTTTGCTTTGCAATAAGGCACCCTTCGCAAATTTGGGTCGAATGATTGATCCTTGGCAGTCCTAAGACCATCTTCCTCTTTGACATCACCTTGAGCGATTGAAAATTGGCATGCCCCAATCTCGCATTCCATAACCAGGCTGGATCATCTAGAGATACAACCAGACACACTGGTTCTCCCAACTCTATCTCCACCTTATAGAGCCTGTTTGTGGTTCTCCTAACCTTCATGAGCAGCTTGTCGTTCTTATCATAGAGACATAGGAACGTCCCCTTTAGTACAATCGTGTTGCCTTGCTCGATCAACTGCCCGAGGCTGATGATGTTACTGTCAAGGCTGGGGATATAATAAACTTCAGGAAATAGACGCTGCTCGCCTCCCTTGAATTGGAATAAAATAGATCCTCTGCCTTCAATCTGCACTTTCGAGTTATCCCCAAATTTCACTTGCCCTTTGATGGTGTCATCCAATTCCTTGAATTTACTGCGGTTTCCCGTCATATGATTACTAGCACCATTGTCTAAATACCATTGATCCGAGCAGCCTTTGTTGTTCATACCTTGGTATTGATTTGGTGTGACGTTTCCTTCATTTTAGTACCATATTCAGCTCCTCCTCATCTTCCTTAGCTAGTAGCAGCACAGGCTCTTCGCCTTGGATACGGCTTAGATTAGCTTCATCCACCTTCTTCTTCCCTCGGCACTCAGACGCATAATGTTTGAGGTTGTTACAGTGAAAGCACCTCACCTTGCTTTTGTCTCGGCTTGGTTCTCGATTGCCTTCTGTTGCCTGTCGAGGTGCATTTGAGTCACCTCGACCTCCTCTGCTGCGTCCTCGCCCTCATCCTCAGCCTCGTGGACCTCCTCGCCCACGCCTGCGAGAGCTGTGATGACTGATGTCCTCCCCGTGCTGCGCTTTCATCTCAGGTTTGGAATCTCTTTTCATCAGAAGAACCTGTTGTTCATGTCTTCCTTCATAGTCCCGGTAGCACTCCTCATGAGCCTTCAATGCTCCAACAACCTCGTCGACTTGCATCATCTTCAAGTCACCGAATTGTTCCATTGTCACAGCTATTTGTAGGAACTTTGGGGGCACGCTCCTCAGCATCTTCTTCACGACATGAGATTCGTCCATGGTCTCTCCAAGGGATCAAATCTGATTGACTAATCCTCTTAGCTTACCTGTGAATTCGTCCACCTGTTGAGAATCACTCATATGCAGATTCTCAAATTCCCACCTCAATGCTTGGAGATTGACTTCCTTCACTCGTTAAATCCTACATGCATCGTCTTCAAGGCTTCCCATGCCTCCCGAGCCATTTCCTTGTCGGCGAGTTGCAACATTGTCTCTTCCGGCACAACTTGGTATATAACAACCAACGCCATTTGATCCTTTCTCTCTTCCACCTCGTCGCTTCCAACTGTGGGCTCAATTGCCGCCCATACACCCCGGGCGCGCATGTCAGCCTTCATCTTTATTACCCAAATTGGGTAATTCTGTGGCAACACATCCCATTATCACACAGATAACGAGGTGTTACGTGAAAACGTACGGAAATCACCATAACCACAGATTATGAAAACACGGGTTAATTAAAACCGATTGCAAAAAACAGATAAATTGTGAAACTATTACTTTCCAGTCCTCATTCTGCAAGGAAACATGTCATATAGATATATATACATGAGATCTGATACGTGTCTACAGCTTACAGAAACAGCTGCTCATCCATCACATGAGTTCACCACCTGTTCATATACAGAAAAGGCCCGCATCCGGCCAACCGCAAGATATACAAACATCATCGATCGGTCATCATGAAACAACGTCAAAACACTGCCAAGGACCTGAGAGTACATGGATGACTCTATATGCTACTACAAAACATCCAAAACAGCAGCATATCCATCGCTTGCCTTCTACTGCTCCTCAAGCTGCTCGACCGCAACACCATGACCACAACCATGCCTACCTCGACCACCTAAAAAGGGTGTAAACCAGCGGAGTGAGACAATTGAATAATTGTCCCAGTGGGAAACATAACTCCCCACCGCAACTACAGAACCTCAACAAGATAAACTATAACAACAGATAACTAATAACAGGTATAGCAAGAGCAGTCTATATAAAACAGATTATTCATACCGACAAGCTTACCAGCTGTACAAAAGCGCATAACAGGATATCTCTCAAAGGAATATGATTAGCAAGATAAGATGTATCACTATGTAACATGATTATCAGAACAAGATATAATGTCACATAACCTGATTGCCACATAACCTGCAAGATATAACAAGGATTTTACACAAATAAGGCCTCAACCAATGTTTCGTGTTTATTCTAGGCAATAAGTACTAAACGGCTGTATTACGTATTATTATGCCCTGAGGATTTGAACCGTACTGTTCAAATCCAACCTTCGGTTACGAAACCCAAGTCGGTGCCATACAAGGTCAATGGAAGAGCCGGACTCCATGACCTCCCACCTTGTGGTCAGTACACGAGTACAACACAAGCATGACTGCAGTCTCATGCTGAAGTGGTCTAAGCCACCGGGTCAGCTCCATAGGCTACCCTCACTCTAGCTCGCCTTGGTACAGGTCTCGGTGCTAGTAAAACTGAGCCACGGGCCTGTTCACCGTGCTCTGAGCCATGAACGCATTCATGCTCCACACATCACATATCCTGAGCCATGGGCCTGTTCACCATGCTCTACATACAAATCTGAGTCTGTAACCAAAGTTACACTCTTACCTCCTCATTTTCAGGCTAGGAGCAACCTACACATATTCAAAAATATGCGCTTCCAGGTTAACCCGTAGGAGAACCTGTTTCACCATCACCAAGTCCTGACGATGATGGATCTATGGCCAGGGCAAACTACATGATATATTTCACTATGATTAATTAGTATCTTTTTAGATGGATTGCAGGATTCAACCAAGTTTTATAACATGCAAGATATAACGGAAAGTAAACAACATTATACTATTATTTAATCACATCAATCTGATCCATCACAAGGATCCAACATCACATGTTACCACTTGGCCTCTTTCCAACCATCTAGATCCATCTCAAGGATCATCACATACCATGGGATCTCAATCCCTCATCATGTACTATCACTGCCTCTTCAAGGCTCATATCAACATCATGGGACAGACACATCATTTATATAACCCCATAGGATAATTATCAAAGTGATGTTACTCATTACATATGTATCATAGCCTTTTCATGGCTAAGCATCACCTGCATGGTTAGAATACACAATGATCATAGTTTCAACATAAGGACCATACTTGCTGTAACAAGATGATATTCAAGATACTATACTTATCACTATTTGATGATCAAGTGTATAAAGCACATCATTAACAAACTATATCCATGATTATCATTTCTCAAGATTATACAAGTAATCAAGGTGTTCATTTTATGTAAGAAGTCATCATTATGCAAGCTACTAGTATAACTACCACCATTCTCATTATCATTAACAATTAAGCATAAGGATTACTATATGCATGTTATTACCACTACCTTCCTCATTATCATTACTACTACCATTATCATCATTAATATTATCAGCATTATCATCCACTATTATCTTTATTGCCATGTCATTAAGCCAACTATTAATGTAACTGTCACTTAGCAACATTATTACCATCATTAATCAACATTATTACTTTCATTACTAGCAAAGCATTACCATCATTATACGACTATTAATATCATTGCTATCAACAACATTATCATTGGCATTATTATTGTTTGCAAGGCATCATATTCATTGTTGTTATCACTAACAAGACACCACCATCATTAAGCATAAACATCCATTTCATAACATATGGAACCGTTACTCTAGGATCACACGACTCTCACCATAACTCATCACCACCCTCACTAAACCTATCATGACCTATCAGTCAACACACACTCAACCCTATCAGCCAGCACCACCCAAGGTTGTCGCCTAACATGTCAACACACACTCAACCCTATCATCCATCACCACCCAAGGCTGTCACTCAACATGCCTATCGGCCATTAGGGCTATCAGCCACCAAAGGAAACTCAAGCAAGGTACAAAAGCAAAGAACTAAGCTAAACTACTAACATGAAACAAGATCATAACTAGAGGTAAAGGAGTTAGGGTTAGAAGCTATGCAACCCGCCTTAAGCTCCAAGCTTCAAGGAAGAAGATGCACTTCAAGCTCCAAGGGATGTCGTCCACCAAAGCTGATCCAAGAGAGTGTATCGACCACTACTTCAACTCCAAGAGAGTGTATCGGCCAACACAGCAAGGAAGGAGAGGAGTGTCGTGCACTCAAGGTGGAGGGGAGACCAAAAGATCAAAGGAAGCTAAGGCAAGGGAAAGAGCCACATATATAGGAAGAAGGGGAGGAGAAACCAAGGTACAACCATGCTATGTGTCGTCCACCCAAGGGACACTTGTCCTAGGGTTCAAGACAACACACTAGCACACCAAGAGACACTTGTCCAAGCCATGCACCAAGTGTCCACCAAACATGGTCAAGGCTGGACCAAGCAACATGGGCGATACAACTAGCAGCTCCTCTGGGCGACACACACACTGCTCCAGGTCGACACACCACCTCTAGGTCAACACACACTCTTCCTTGGGCGACACAAGCTGGTCTTGGCCAACACAAGGCTCAAGCAAGCCCAAACAAGACACCTCAAGGCCCAAACAAGCTCAACCAAGGCCCAAGAGACTCAAACAACAAGCCCAAGCCTTCCTCTCAACCCTAGAGGAAGCAAAAAGAGGGGAACACCTCACAAGATGGCAAACTTTCACACAAAACCCTAGACTTGGGTTATTTGCAAGTAGCCCCTCAAACTCTCAACAAGGCACAACAAAACCCTAATCACCACTTAGAGGTGATTAGCAAGCATCAAACCACCAAGGTTAAGCAAAACAAATAGGGTAAACCCTAAACGCAGGTCAGGGTCCTTACAATATAACCCCCTTTAAGGGATTTCGTCCCCGAAATCCGAAGAGAAAAGCGAGGGATACTTCCTCCTCATCTCTTCCTCAAGCTCCCACGTGGCTTCTTCTATGCCACGGCGCTGCCAAAGAACCTTCACAAGAGCCAGGTCCTTCCTCTTCAGCTTCTTGATCCTTCTGTCAAGGATCGCCACAGGACCTTCCTCGTAGGTCACATCTGCATCAAGCTCAACCTCAACTGGCTATATCACTGTACCTGAATCCGAATGACTTTTCTTTAACATACTGACATGAAACACTGGATGCAACCTGTGCAACTCTGGAGGCAACTCTAACTCATAAGCTACCTTGCCAACATGTGCTCTGACTGAGTAAGACCCCATATACCTGGGTGCCAACTTACCCTTCCGTCCAAACCTTAACACACCTTTCCACGGCGAGACTTTAAGATATACTTTGTCTCCCACCTAGAACTCCAAAGGTCGTCGTTGATTGTCTGCATAAGACTTCTGCCTGTCCTGTGCCACTTTCAACTGTTGCTATATCACTTTGATCTTATCTGATGTCTACTGTATTAACTCAGGACCCAAAAGCTGATACTCACCAGACTCATACCAACACAAAGGAGATCTGCACTTCCTTCCATACAAAGCCTCATAAGGAGCCATGTCAATGCTCCGCTGATAACTGTTATTGTAGGCAAACTCTATCAAACTCAGATGTACATCCCAGTTGCCTAGAAACTAAAACACACAAGCTCGAAGAAGATCCTCCAGAATCTGTATAGTCCTCTCAGACTGTCCATCTGTCTGCGGGTGAAAGGTTGTACTGAACCTTAACTGCATTCCCAACGCCTTGTGCAACTGTTCCCAAAAATGAATCGTAAACTGAGGACCTCTGTCAGAAACTATCGTTACTGGTACTCCATGCAAACATACTATCTCATCCACATACACCCTGGCTAGTTTCTCAGCTGTATACATCATCTTCACTGGTAGGAAATGGGCAGACTTGGTCAATCTGTCCACTACCACCCAAATGGAATCATGATTCCTAGTTGTCCGGGGTAGACCAACTACGAAATCCATGGTTATATGATCCCATTTCCACTACGGTATCGGCAAAGGTTGCAACGTACCTGCCGGCTTCTGATGTTCAACCTTCACTTGTTGACATACCGCACATCTCGCCATGAACTCAGCTACATCTCTCTTTAAACTGGCCACCAATACAAGTCCTTCAAACTATGATACATCTTGGTGACACCTGGATGCATCACATACATCGACGTATGTGCTTCTTCAAGCACCAACTTCCTCAGATCATCAACATCTGGAACCACCATCCTATCACGATAGCAAACTAGTCCATCCTCGGACTCATGAAACCCATCACGCTTGTCGCTGCCGAACTCTGATATGATCAACTGTACCACATCATCTGTTTGTTGTGCATCCTTGATCTGCTGTCTCAACGTAGGTTTAACTTGCATCTGTGCGAAAAGACCAGACAACACAAAAACTTCCATCTGTACATTCATCTGTCTCAGAGAAACAAACATATCTCACCTATGGCATATCAGAGAACTCAACTGTGCCTTCTTTGAAGAAAGAGAAGAAGACTTTCTGCTAAGCGCATCAGCTACCACATTCGCCTTACCAGAATGATACTCGATAGTGCAGTCGTAATCATTGATCAACTCCATCCATCGTCGCTGTCGCATGTTCAACTCTTGCTGCGTAAAGAAGTACTTCAGATTCTTATGATCCGTAATGATCTGACAAACTTCCCCATACAGATAGTGTCTCCAAATCTTTAGCGCATGAACCACAGCCGCTAACTCCAGGTCAAGAGTCGGATAGTTCTCCTCATGCTTCTTGAGCTGTCGCGAGGCAAAAGAAACCACATGATCTTCCTGCATCAAAACGCAACCTAAACCTTTCTTGGAAGCATAACAGAAAACTACATAGCCTTTCCTAGGCTCTGGCAAGATCAGCACTAGAGCACTGGTCAACTTCTCCTTCAGACTCTGGAAAGCTTGCTCACATCGATCATCCCAAACAAAAGGTACATCCTTCCTGGTTAACTTCGTCATCGGCAAAGCGATCACACTGAAGTCTTTGATAAACCTCCGGTAGTATCCTGCTAAACCAAGGAAACTACGAACTTCTGTCGGCGTCTTTGGTTGTTCCCAATCCGCAACGGATTCCACCTTCTTTGGATCTACTTTGACTCCTTCAGCAGATATCACATGAGCCAAGAAAGTCACTTCTTCCAACCAGAACTCACACTTACTGAACTTGGCATACAATTGATGTTGATGAAGAAGAGTCAACACTTGACGAAGATGTTGCTCATGCTCTAGCCTGTCCCGACTATAGATCAAGATGTCATCTATAAAGACTGCAACAAACTGATCTAAGAATGGACAGAACACTCTGTTCATCAAATCCATGAAAGCAGCAGGTGCATTGTTTAACCCAAACGACATAACCACGAACTCAAAATGACCATACCTCATCCTGAAAGCTGACTTTGGTATGTCATCCGCCTTTATCCTCAACTGATGATATCCAGACCGTAGATCGATTTTCGAAAACACTGTAGCACCACGCAACTGATCGAACATATCATCTATCCTCGGCAACGGGTATTTATTCTTGATCGTGACTTTGTTCAACTACCGGTAATCTATACACAACCGCATCGAACCATCCTTCTTCTTAACGAACAACATGGGAGCACCCCACGGTGACGTACTCGGTCGGACAAAACCTTTCTCCAACAACTCTTGCAACTGCTTCTTCAACTCTGCCATCTCTGCTGGAGCCATCCTGTATGGTGACTGTGCAACTGGCTGTGTTCTTGGAACTAGATTGATCTCGAAATCAATCTCTCGGGGTGGAGGAACACCAGGAAACTCCTCAGGAAACACGTCTGCAAACTCTCGAACCACTGACACCTCCTCAAGACTAGGACCTTTCGCCTTGGTAACCACAACGGTATCCACCACATGAGCTAGTAACGCCTCACATCCTTGTCATAACAACTTATCTGCCACCATAGCTGATACCAAACACGTCGGAAGAATCTTCCTATCTCCCTGGAAGATCCACTTTTCTCCAGCAACATCAAACACTGCCTGCTTAGAACCACAGTCCAAAACAACCTTATACTTCTCTAAGGTATCCATCCCAAGGATAACATCGAAACCATGCATATCAAGTGGTATAAGATCCACTTGGATGCGATGTCCCGAGAAAGACAAAACATAAGATGGACACTCTTCTCGAAGCAAAGAGGAACCATCAAGAGGGGTTTCCAACAACAAGCTATCCTTCTTACAGCTAATAGGTAAACGACAGTCCTCAAGCATACTATAGGCGATAAAAGAGTGTGTAGCACCCGGGTCAACCAGAACAGATATAAAGCAAGAAGAAGACATATCAGAATGAAATAACTCCATCTGACCTGTCACCACTCGCGGGTTGACTATCGCCTCCGGCTGATTCATGGCATAGAATCGAGCCGTTGCTTGCTGTCCACGACCTCTGCTTTCTTGAGCAGATGATCCAGCTTGAGACGCTTGACCGCATCCTCGTCCTCTACTACCACTGGCCTGCGGTCTCTCAGACTTGTGGAAACTTTGCCTCAGCTGTTGTGTCACTTCAACATCTCTATTCGGGCAATTAAACCTGAAATGCCCGACTTGTCCACAAAGATGACATGACTTGTCCTCAAACTGTGGCCTAGCTGGCCCTGTCACTGCCACCGAAGCTGAACTGTGTGCCTTATATGGCGAAGAAACATAACCTATTCCCTTACTCGGAGACCACTGAGATGGTACACTAGCGCTTCTCATTGCTGATGGTGCTGAAAACCTAGGCTTCTTAAAGCCACCAAACCTACATCCTTGAAACTGAGCAGGTCTTTTAAGAGACATAGACTCTCTTTTCTCCCATACTGTCCTCTCAATCCGCCGAACAGATTCCACGAATGTAGCAAACCGCTCTCGGTTCTCCAATGCAGACACCAGGGTTGTCAACTCAGCACTCAAACCCTTCTCAAAACGTCTGTTCCGTTCCTCGTCTGTTGCCACAATGTGAGGACAAAACCTCAACAGATCCATAAACTTAGCTTCATACTCAGTGATGTTCATCGTTCCTTGCCTCAAATTCTCGAACTAACTCACCTTCTCATCCAGATACGTCTTCGGAAAGTATATGGTGATGAACTCACGTCGAAACACTTCCCAACAGATCACCTCACCAGGCCACTTCTCTTCTTCGATGGTCCACCAGTGACCAGCACTACCTTTCAGAAGGTAGACAGCATGCTTTACCTTGTCTGCTTCGGGGATGTCAAGGATCCAGAAAGCCTTCTCGAGACTTGCTAGCCACAGATCTGCATCTTCTGGATCAGCCGTCCCAGCATAATCTGAAGCTCCAAATCGGCGAAGCCGCTCGAAGGTCTTCCCAATACCCGATGCTTCTCCATGGGGAACCTGTGCTCGCGGAGGAGGCACTGGTAATCGCTCAACCATGAGATTCATCGTAGCCATTAACTGCCCCATAAGCTGTTGGTAAGCAAGATGTTCAAATATGGCTGGGTTAGGTTGGGGGACCTCAGGCACCCGATCTTCATGTGCATGTCCATCTGCTCCATCAACTGATGCAACATCACTATACTCAGCAGAGTGTTCTTCATGGTTTCCAGACATCTTGGCTTATCTTCCGCTGAGGGCAGAAGATTTTGTAAGAAAACCTGGAAAACTCATAAGAACAGACTCAACCTAGTCCTCGATCCCTGTAGACTCAGCGAACCCAAAGCTCTGATACCAAAACTTGTGGCAACACATCCCATTATCACACAGATAACGAGGTGTTACGCGAAAATGTGCGGAAATCACCATAAACACAGATTATGAAAACACAGGTTAATTAAAACTGATTGCAGAAAACAGATAAACTGTGAAACTATTACTTTCCAGTCCTCATTCTGCAAGGAAACATGTCATATATATATATACACGAGATCCGATACGTGTCTATAGGTTACAGAAACAGCTGCTCATCCATCACATGAGTTCACCACCTGTTCATATACAGAAAAGTCCCGCATCCGGCCAACCGCATGATATACAAACATCATCGATCGGTCATCGTGAAACAACGTCAACACACTGCCAAGGACCTGAGAGTACAGGGATGACTCTAGACGCTACTACAAAACATCCAAAACAGCAACATATCCATCGCTTGCCTTCTACTGCTCCTCAAGCTGCTCGGCCGCAACACCACGACCACGACCACGCCTACCTCGACCACCTAAAAAGGGTGTAAACCAGCGGAGTGAGACAATTGAATAATTGTCCCAGCGGGAAACATAACTCCCCACCGCAACTACAGAACCTCAGCAAGATAAACTATAACAACAGATAACTAATAACAGGTATAGCAAGAGCAGTCTATATAAAACAGATTATTCGTACCGACAAGCTTACCAGTTGTACAAAAGCACATAGCCAGATATCTCTCAAAGGAATATGATTAGCAAGATAAGATGTATCACTATGTAACATGATTATCAGAACAAGATATAATGTCACATAACATGATTGCCACATAACCTACTAGATATAACAAGGATTTTACACAAATAAGGCCTCAACCAATGTTTCACGTTTATTCTAGGCAATAAGTACTAAACGGCTGTATTATGTATTATTATGCCCTGAGGATTTGAACCGTACCGTTCAAATCCAACCTTCAGTTACGAAACCCAAGTCGGTGCCATACAAGGTCAATGGAAGAGTCAGACTCCACGACCTCCCACATCGTGGTCAGTACACGAGTACAAGACAAGCAGAACCGCAGTCTCATGCTGAAGTGGTCTAAGCCACAGGGTCAGCTCCATAGGCAACCCTCACTCTAGCCCGCCTTGGTACAGGTCTCGGCGCTAGTAAAACTAAGCCACGGACCTGTTCACCGTGCTCTGAGCCATGAACGCATTCATGCTCCACACATCACATATCCTGAGCCATGGGCCTGTTCACCATGCTCTACATACAAATATGAGTCTGTAACCGAAGTTACACTCTTACCTCCTCATTTTCAGGCTAGGAGCAACCTACACATATTAAAAAATATGCGCTTCCAGGTTAACCCGTAGGAGAACCTGTTTCACCATCACCAAGTCCTGACGATGATGGATCTATGGCCAGGGAAAACTACATGATATATTTCACTATGATTAATTAGTATCTTTTTAGATGGATTGCAGGATTCAACCAAGTTGTATAACATGCAAGATATAACGGAAAGTAAACAACATTATACTATTATTTAATCACATCAACCTGATCCATCACAAGGATCCAACATCACATGTTACCACTTGGCCTCTTGCCAACCATCTAGATCCATCTCGAGGATCATCAGATACCATGGGATCTCAATCCCTCATCATGTACTATCACTGCCTCTTCAAGGCTCATATCAACATCATGGGACAGACACATCATTTATATAACCCCATAGGATAATTATCAAAGTGATGTTACTCATTACATATGTATCATAGCCTTTTCATGGCTAAGCATCACCTGCATGGTTAGAATACACAATGATCATAGTTTCAACATAAGGACCATACTTGATGTAACAAGATGATATTCAAGATACTATACTTATCACTATTTGATGATCAAGTGTATAAAGCACATCATTAACAAACTATATCCATGCTTATCATTTTCTCAAGATTATACAAGTAATCAAGGTGTTCATTTTATGTAAGAAGTCATCATTATTATCATTATGCAAGCTACTAGTATAACTACCACCATTCTCATTATCATTAACAATTAAGCATAAGGATTACTATATGCATGTTATTACCACTACCTTCCTCATTATCATTACTACTACCATTATCATCATTAATATTATCAGCATTATCATCCACTATTATCTTTATTGCCATGTCATTAAGCCAACTATTAATGTAACTGTCACTTAGAAACATTATTACCATCATTAATCAACATTATTACTTTCATTACTAGCAAAGCATTACCATCATCATACGATTATTAATATCATTGCTATCAACAACATTATCATTGGCATTATTATTGTTTGCAAGGCATCATATTCATTGTTGTTATCACTAACAAGACACCACCATCATTAAGCATAAACATCCATTTCATAACATATGGAACCGTTACTCTAGGATCACAAGACTCTCACCATAACTCATCACCACCCTCACTAAACCTATCATGACCTATCAGTCAACACACACTCAACCCTATCGACCATCACCACCCAAGGCTGTCGCCCAACATGTCAACACACACTCAACCCTATCGGCCATCACCACCCAAGGTTGTCGCCCAACATGGCTATCGGCCATTAGGGCTATCGGCCACCAAAGGAAACTCAAACAAGGTACAAAAGTAAAGAACTAAGCTAAACTACTAACATGCAACAAGATCATAGCTAGAGGTAAAGGAGTTAGGGTTAGAAGCTATGCAACCCGCCTTAAGCTCCAAGCTTCAAGGAAGAAGATGCACTTCAAGCTCTAAGGGATGTCGTCCACCAAAGCTGATCCAAGAGAGTGTATCGGCCAACACAACAAGGAAGGAGAGGAGTGTCGTGCACTCAAGGTGGAGGGGAGACCAAAAGATCAAAGGAAGCTAAGGCAAGGGAAAGAGCCACATATATAGGAAGAAGGGGAGGAGAAACCAAGGTACAACCATGCTATGTGTCGTCCACCCAAGGGACACTTGTCCTAGGGTTCAAGACAACACACTAGCACACCAAGAGACACTTGTCCAAGCCATGCACCAAGTGTCCACCAAACATGGTCAAGGATGGACCAAGCAACAGGGGCGACACAACTAACAGCTCCTCTGGGCGACACACACACTGCTCCAGGTCGACACACCACCTCTAGGTCGACACACACTCTTCCTTGGGTGACACAAGCTCGTGTTGGCCGACACAAGGCTCAAGCAAGCCCAAACAAGACACCTCAAGGCCCAAACAAGCTCAACCAAGGCCCAAGAGACTCAAACAACAAGCCCAAGCCTTCCTCTCAACCCTAGAGGAAGCAAAGAGAGGGGAACACCTCACAAGATGGCAAACTTGCACACAAAACCCTAGACTTGGGTTATTTGCAAGTAGCCCCTCAAACTCTCAACAAGGCACAACAAAACCCTAATCACCACTTAGAGGTGATTAGCAAGCATCAAACCACCAAGGTTAAGCAAAACAAACAGGGTAAACCCTAAACGTAGGTCAGGTTCCTTACAAATTCGACTTGGTTAACATGGGATACTTGAGTGTGACAACCCCCTCTTTCGTTGCAGCTGTCTCAGCAGGCTCGGTACTGCGAGACCCGCTTGAAGAAGATCCATACTTCGGCATCCTACAGGCTCTGATACCACGTATAGGATCAGAGTTCTTCTTCTTCCTCGGCTGGGCAACAAACCCTAAGAGAGGGACACACTCGAAGAAACCCTTTTCAGAAAGAACAAGAGGAGGATTTCTGGGAAATCGATAATTTTTATTGCTATCAATTAGGTTCTTAAATACAGAAAGAAACTAGATAATCGTGTGGCCTAGATAATTTCCACGATTAACCTGAGATCCAACTATATATCTCAGATCATAGCCTAAGACTCGGCTTGAGTGCATAACAGACACCCACTCAGCCGTTACAGGGATGGACAGCTGGACAACTAACTAGGCACATCATCTTCAGTAGCCATGGAACCGGTCCTGTGACCTGTGCTGTCCAGATTAATCCCAACAGATCTCACGTACACAATCGAACATTCATTCCTTGGCGCGTGATCAGTGACAACACAATCCTCATCGAGGAGGTAGTCCACTCAATGGAGAGGCGGCGTACCAAGCACCACACTTTGGCAATCAAGCTCGAGCATATGACAGGATGAGTTGAGGATTCATCGAGGATACTCTGAGATGCACGACAATTCTGACCTATAATGAAGCATGTTCTATAGGACGGATCCTATAGAAACTTGATAGGATCCAATATGATTTCGTTATAGAGCATCTTTTGCATTTCTCTTTTCTTATTTTTTTAAGGGGTGCGTTTTAAAGAGGAGTGAGAAGGAAATATTGCATTGTGATAGGTTGTCCTATAGAATTTCTATAGGACGCATCCTATACTAATGCCTTGGCCTGTTTGGTGGACATCATTAAGGGAGTAATATCAGAGGGCACTACGACAATACTTTGGCAGGGCCTGGAGCTAGAAGCCTTCAGACCATCTAGAGGAGTCCGACCAGGCGATCCTTTGTCTCTACATCTTAGTGCTGTGTGTGGACTGCCTTAGTCAAGCAATTGAGAAGGAGGTGGGGGACAAGTGATGGAACCCGACCACCTTCACTCGTGGTAAGATCAAACTATCTCATGTCTACTTTGTGGATGACATAGTACTTTTTGGCAAAGCTTCTGTGGAGCAGGCCCGGGTGATACTGAAATGCGTCAAGAAATTTGAACTAGCCTCCAGGCAACAACTCACTAAGGAAAAATCAAGCGTCCTTTTTAGTAAGGGAACTTCCCCGATCCAGAGGAGAAGAATGTTTACCAATTTGGGCATGCTCGAGACCAAAGAACTAGGGATGCATTTGGATAAACCAATTGTACATGGAAGGAAGAAGAAGGAATTATACCTCTCAACTACTACCTCGATTAAGAACAAAATCTCAGGGTGGGCGAACAAATTCCTATCATTAGCTGGGAGAATCACTCTGGCAAAGTTAGTATTATCACAGTCAGCCACCTACCTGATGCAAGCATCGGCTATACCTGTTGTTGTTAGTGACCGAATAGACCAACTCATCAAGAGATTTGTGTGGAATGGAGGAACTGGGAACCGAGGTGTCCATCTGATTGCTTGGCAGAAAATCATTGCACCTGTTAACAAGGGTGGGATGGGGATCAAGTGTGCAAGGAAACAAAACATGGCACTCTTAACGAACTAGCGTGGGAATTTGTAAGCGACAGGAAGACGCTATGGACCAGGACAATGGAAACTAAATACAAGAGGGAGTTAGGCTATGCTAAAGAGGATTCAGTGTTATGAAGAGTATTGTTACCCCTTATCGAAAGTGTTCGAGGGACGACCACAGGAAAATTGGGGAATGGACAGAACATTAACGTTTGGTTAGATACATGGTTAAGAGGAGGGCAGAAGTGGACCTTAAAACCGGGGAAATCTATCTCAATCCAGCTAGAGGACATGAAGGTGGAAAGTATGGTCCTTTCTGAAGGAGTGTGGGATAAGGAGTTCCTAGAGGAATGGTTCAAAGACCAAACAACCAAGGACAACTTCTTATGGGGACCCCTGGCCCAGATTGCAGAGAGGATGGATGGCACTAGGGGAAGGAGGCACGCGGGAACTTCACCACCAGAGTGT
This sequence comes from Alisma plantago-aquatica, assembly GCA_963693085.1. NCBI lineage: Eukaryota > Viridiplantae > Streptophyta > Magnoliopsida > Alismatales > Alismataceae > Alisma > Alisma plantago-aquatica. The sequence continues at coordinate 659,307,462 of OY856413.1, read as the reverse complement.
GTACACAAATTTAATGAAGGATAAGGTCATGCCCTTAGTCGGGGCGTGGACATCTATTGCCAAGATGAATGTGCCTCAAATAATCCATAAGTTTGGATGGCTACTCGGCCATGATAGGCTGACAAACATGCTACAAATGATTAGACAGAAGATGATACCTACAACTACTTGTAGTAGATGCGGTGGTGAAGAATCCACTCTTCACGCACTACATGATTGTAGAATTAGCAGATGGACATGGGTTATCCTGAACCCAGACCTCGACAATGATTTTTTTGTTTCAGACAACACACAGAGCTGGATTACAGTTAACATCAAGGCAACAACGGGAGGTATTGAGTGGTTTGACATTTTCATTACAACATGTTGGATGTTATGGAAATGAAGAAACAAGTTTGTGTTCCAAGAGAAACAAACATCGTCAGAGACAGTGGCCTCTAGCATTTGAGGCAAACAATCATTGTTCATGCTCCGTGGGAACGTCCAATACACTGATAGAGAGACTCAAATGAGCGAGGCCAGCCAAACAGTTATACCGTCCATATGGTATATTACAAATGTGGATGTAGCAATCAACAAGCCCAAGGAAACTGCGTGCGCCAGCTAGATTTTCAAGAATTATCAGGGAGAGTGGATACAGGGAGGACCTGGCTTTTTAGGGGAAGTGATCCTTTAGAAGACTATCTTCAACCTGTCTCAACGGGGCTAGACGAGGTCATCAAGAGGGGAATGAATCAGTGTTAGTCTCCTCACAGATTCACAACTATTAAAGGAAATGATCATGAATGAGATTAATGTACCTCCATACTTGAAGACCTTAAAGCAATCGATCATAAGGAATATGCAGGTTATCCAAGACTGCAAAATAGATACGGCAATCGGAAATTCAACCAACTAGCGGACATCCTAGCTAAATGGCATCTGAAGAAGCCATCCCCGAACATCATCTTCCCCAAATGTCCGGAATTCATAGATTCGTCCTTTATTAAAGAATGTTTTCCCAACAACCCCCCATGGAGATGTCATGGAAGGGGAGAGGCAGAAAGATCTAGAGGGGTGGGGGATGAGTAGAGAGTTTTGATAAATTAAAGATAATTAAAACACTCAACCAAAGGAGGAATTAACAAGGACAACACTTGTATTTAGAGTAGTTCCAACCTTTAAATTCAAAGGTTGTAAGTCCACTACCCAATTGTCTCTAATTGGAATTTTGAAAGTGATTAATTTTATTACTTCGCAAGGATGTTACATAAAATAAAATCACCTTCCTTGAAGTAGCCTTCCCTAGAAGTAGCCTCAACCTCTTTGAAGCAGCCTTCTTTGAAGTAACTCCAAGCCCTTGGAGTAGCCTTCTCCTCATAAAAATAGCTCCACCACCTTGAGATAGGATTCCTTTAGAAATAGCCTCAACCACCCTTAAAGCAACCTTCCTTGAAGTAATCTCAAGCACCTCTTGAAGCAACCTTCTCCACCAAGAAGTAGCTTCAACCAAGCTCCCTCAAGCAGCCTCCACAATCTCAGAGTAACCAAGGAGCACAAGCAACTTTAACCTATGAAAGGGGATTAGAAGAAGGAAGTACAACAATTGAGTGTTGCGCTTTGATCCTATACCAAGCATTTGGATCTCCTATCCACTTAAAATGGATGTGGCTATATGTGGTGGCTAGGAGATTGTAGCTATAGGACAACTCTAGAGCATAAGGAAAAGGATAGCAAGTGAATCTTAACATTGTTTCTCTCAATAGTGAATGCTCAAGTGTAGCTTGTGTGCTTTAGGTGTCCTAAGACCTCTCATATTTATAGGAATGGTTTGCAACTATTTAGGGATGTTTTAGGGAGTCTCTAGAGTGTTCTTAGTGCTTAACTATCCATTATGTGTACATTACTTAGCTAGCAATTGTTAATTTATTCATGCTTGAAAAGAACAGTCTAGAACCCTGCTCGGTCGACAATTTTGTCGACCAAAATGTGTCTCGGTCGAGAATTTCTTCGATCGAACCTCAATTTAAGGAAAAAGTGTTGTAATGTCTATTTTCAACTCCAAACTACCAATCACTTAGTCTAACGGTCGCAAGCTTTAGACTGAAGTTAGCACAGTCGAGAATATATTCAATCAAAGACCATTTTAGAGCACAATTGTGTAAGTTGTTGAACAATGCTCACATTTTTGATCGAGGTGGTTCTCGCTCGACAAAAACTTCGACCGAGTGTGTCTCGATCGACAAGCTTTTCGACTAGGGTGTCCCTGTTTTAGACTTTTGAATCACCTACTAAGTGTGTGTTTCAATGAGTGATGGTGACTAACTTTGGGGGGAAACCTATATAAGGGTTATAAGTGGATAGTGAAGATCTAACACTTGATTTACATGATATCTAATTACTTGTACATTATATCCTTGTACAAGTGTTTACATTTGAGTACAATCATGAACACATATACAATTAAGCTCATTTGATCTTCAATTTTTCACCAATCTTCTATTTTCCACTTAGTAGAATCTCCTTATTACTTTGAACACTGAAATACTCAAATAGCATGTTAGATCCACAAGAATGAAATGTTTATCATCATCAAAAGAAAGGGTATGCTAATGTCCAATTTAGCCAACAATCTCCCCCTTTTTAAAGACGACAAACATTCTTAAAATATAAGCAAAATATTTGAAATGAAATGAGTTTCATACTTGTGATGTACCTAAGATGAATAGATTCTTTTGATCTCATAAAATGTGTGCTAATATACCTAAGGAGATATGGAACATGATATCTATATCTTAAGGAAATGTAGCACCAATTAATGTCAAGCCAAGAGATCATTAAAACTCATGATAGGATTTTACTTTATTTTGCTTTTATTTTATTTCCCCCACTTTATCATTTCAAAAACATAATCATACGTGTAAGTCAATATGAATCCTTCTTAATTGATTACTCCCACTTGTTTACTTCAAAAAGAATGTCAAATTTAGCCACAATTCAAAAACCAAGATTAATTTCTCAACCATTTGCAAGGGATGTGAAGCCCTAAAACGATATGAGAATCCTTTAGGCTCATGGTGGGATCAATGAATGTATTTTAATATTAATTTCTCAACCATTTGCAAGAGATGCTAAACCATAAAATGGTGTAGAAAATCCAATTAAGAGCAAGATATACATTATATCCAAGGATTTTGTGAGCTCCCCCTTAATCTCATAACAAAAAGAGCTTAAGGGATACTAAGGTATTTCAAATCAAAACATTCTTTAGAATAAATTGATTAAGTAAGATTATGAGTCAATTTTTTATAAGCACTCTTATTTCTTGCATAATCTTAAAAATGTCTCTTATTCTAAGTATTTAACATGATGAGCAACTTACAGATTTAATATACCAATGTTGGGTGCAAGTGAATAATTTGATTTACAAATAAGCATTTTTGTCAGGCTTATTTTTAGTCGACCATGACTTTGACAGATGTGCCCCTCGATCAAACTCTATAACATAATGAATCTTGGATTCAATTGCAATTTAACCTATTTTCAAGAATTTATTTCCTTAATTTCCTTTTTATCCTTTTTCCTAAATTTCCCTATCTTATCTATCCTCTTTGGCCTCAATGTTGAAATTGAGCAATACTCGATGGTTTAAATTACATTTGACCCACATTCATTTCAATGAATGGGTTTTTACAAAATTATCTCAACTAGTGTATTAATTAGAGTCTAATAATTCAAAATGACCATTTATGAGGGACAATTAGTAGATTATATTAATTTAGAGTTTTTATGGCTTTCTGGGACAAGAAATGATAAATAATGTAGAGTTAATTAGTGAGAAATTAATCTTCTTCCCTTTTCTCTCTCCTACTATTAGGAAATAAAACATTAAAAGATAATAATATGGTGAGTAATGACACTTGAAATTGACATATATTGCCTATCTCGAATATTCACCCAAAGTTTTAATTAGAAAACATTTTTAAGTTAATTCATCCTTTAAATGCATTAGTATATACATTAATGGCCAATATGGTGATTAAGGGGCAAAGCTTTTGCAAAAAGAAAGTCTAATTACATAGAATTAATCTAGGCATTAATGTTAGCCTATGGTCCAAATTTGAGGTCATTTGACCCATGTTCGATCCTTCAAATTGATTTTATAAGAATTGATTATAGTATGATTATGGTTTTAATTTGATTTACTTTCAATACATTTAATTCCCTATAGTCTGTGATTTAATTAGTGTCACACTCCCATTAATTATCCTTCTCCTCACACGTGTGAGCGAACAACTGACACTTGACATGCAAGATCTGATTTTGATCCAACGGTCGGAACATTGTCTCCTACATTCGGTTTCTTCGCAAACCCAAAAGCAGATCAGTGTTTTCCTACTCATGACCGTTTCTCCCTCAACTGCCCACCATTTCTCATGATTTCTCCTCCCTTTGGTCTATCTCCCTCACCCAAACAAAATGAGCCCTAGATCGCTCTCTCCCTTAAACTACAGAGGAAATGCCCAAAGTGGCACTCAATCTTCTCTCATGCCGTTTTCATATGCCGCCACCACAGATCATCTCCATCCCATTTAAGGGGACGAGAACGACCACCTATCATCACAAGATCCTCCTGTAATATCAATTTGACCACCCCTACCCAGAAGCCCCTAGACCTACTTGATTCTAGTTTCCGACGACCACCTCTTCTCCACCGGTCTCTCCGTCGTAGTGGTTACAATTAGAAGACAAGTAAGCATTCATAGGCCCCCTTCTTCCCTTTAGTTTCATCCATTTGCCCTGCGGTCACCCCAGTCATCATATCCTATAGATCACCAATTGTTCATCATCAGGGACTCATGTTGTGAGCACCATGTACCCTTCTGCCTTAGAAATAGTGGCAACGGCTTTACCTTGACTGAAGGAACATTTCTCAAACTTCATTCGACCTCGTACTGGCCTTTTTCACTAGTTTTGAACCCTCAGATCTGTTCTCAATTTCTCGTGAGCTGAGAATCAAATCCACATCTTTTGGGCACCACGATGTCCATTTTTTGGTTTGCCTAGTCTACACGGTGGAGCAGAACTTCTTCACTCACCTATTTTGCAGCCAAACGCTTCATCGTCATAGTACGGATTGGAGCTTCAAGCTCCAGTTCCTGTGCCTCACACCATTGCCGAGGGAAGGGCAAGCCAGGTCGGGCAATGACCGTGGTAGCCCTATACGCTCAATCAAATAATTATCTTACAAGGGTGTTTTTGGGACTTCATGCTTGCTTTTGATCTAGCAAAGGCAAGCTTCATTTTGTATCAAAACAACACTTTTTCCCCTGATTGTTTAATAAAATAATCAACCGTGTATGGGAATTTTTGGGTTCTGCTCTTATCACCACTGGCCCTCTGGTTTTGAGAACGCGATGCTAATGTGGCAATCTTCCATTGGGCCAGTTGGATAATTGGGCCGCGAATGGATATCCTGGTCCTTGTTCTGATGTGGATTCTCCCAATTTTCTATTGGCCAGTTTTATATAATTCATAGAAAATTGAAGTTTTATCTGAAAAATACCTACAAATAGTCGTTGGAAAGAATTTTCACAAGGAATTAGATTTTGTAGTTTTCAAGACATGTTTTGCATCCCTATTTCAATGTTTATTATAAAAACCATTTTAATTACATAAAAAGACTTAAAATATGTAACTAATTCATTTTAACTCCAAATTTAAGAAATAAATATGTTTTCTTAATCAGGAGAATATAGGTAATCGATTGGTCCAAGTTTTGAGTCCTAAATTGATAATTTTCATAGGAGGCCCAAAATTAGGGTTTCTCACATAATATGCTTTACAAACCCTTATCCATGTGTATAAACTTGTATCTAGGGTAAAAGTGACATTGGACATAATTAGTTGGTGAAACTTCTTCTCTAGGAATCTCAAGTGCGGTATGTGTATGTGAAACCCTATTTATATATGAGTTTGAACACATGTCCTTTAGTTGGGAATTTGATATCCATCCCTAATCTTTCTAATGAGGCATATGCTTAGCTATTGATTCTTTCTATTGCCTTCTTTTGGCACATTTATTTCACTACTTGTTTGGGTTTTATACCACCTACCATGTCACTATTAATTTGTTGTTTAATATTGCCATTTTATTTATTAAGCATGATAACTTGATGACTTATTAGCTATTATAGTGTACCTCTGTACTAGCCAGCCATAGTGGACATAAGTAAATTCGCCCAGGAAAATGTGATAATTCTCCCCATTTATATACATTCGGGTGCTTGGAAGTGTGTTATTTCTCCCTCACCCAGAGGTTGAGGTTGGTAGGTGCCTCAGCCCTACTTTAGATAATATAGTCATACTTTTATCATGCATACTCCAATATCAATATGTGATGTTATGAAAAGTATTCTCTTTTATGTTCCCCATACTTTTGACAATTCTTTAGCATAGTGGAATCATTACTCTATGTTTACTTTTTACTATACTTTATTTGTCCTTATTTCTTTAATTAACACATACATTTTTCTCTCCTCTTACTGGGTGATCCCAACCACCCAGGTTTAGGATTAGAGTGCACAACAGGAGTATGGTGAACCAACCTAAGACTAGGACAATGTGTTTCTCCTTCCAACATGGACTATTTGTTAAGTTATAATGTTGGAGACATATTTATTTCGTTGAGTTTCTATCTATTTAGATCCTTTATTGTATAAAGCGTGTACACCCTTATTGGGAAAATTTTGATGCACTCTTTATTAAATTGAATATAGTCAAAGTTTTAACTTCCGTTGCTATTCATTGGTGTTTTGTTTACCATTATTAGTAGAGAGGAGACCTCACTTCTTTACAGCATGGTATCAGAGCCAATGGTAGTCAGAGTCTTGACTATTTCAATTTGTTTCCCTAGTTAGAAACCCTTACCTCATATAGTTTCCTTTTAGTTCACCTTTGAATTGACCTATGATAAAAGGTTGATTTAGGACCATAATAGTTCAATATTAGAAATATCTTTAGTCAACTTTTACATGATTAGTCTATTAGGTAGCTACTAGGACATAAGTTGAAAGCAAGGGTGCCTAGAAAGGGTCAGGGTCTGGGGGCTGGTAATATTTTCCTTCGTGCCACTAGCTTAGTTTACAAGGACTCCTAGATCCATATGACACTGACCTGGCCTGAGCTGATACTATTGTCTGAAATAGCATACCTTTAGGCAATAACCTCAATGTTAAGTATCCTAAGAAACCTAACATGATGATTTGTTTACCCAAACAAAATCACCTTATATCCCATAAGTTCCTTATATGAGTCTTAGATTTCCATGTTTAGGGGTAGTCTACCCTATACTAGACTTTGAAGTAATAGTGAATAGTAAAATAATTGAGCGACTGGGTCTTATACATGATTTAAGTAGACTCACTCTTTTACCTCTAGTTTTAGTTTGACTTGGTAGGTCAACACTTTTAAGTGGAGAAGTGTGGCAACACATCCCATTATCACATAGACAACGAGGTGTTACACGAAAACGTGCGGAAACACCATAACCACAGATTATCAAAACACGGGTTAATAAAAACCAATTGCGGAAAGCAGGTAAACTGAGAAAACTGTTACATTTAAGTCCACATCCTGCAAGGAAACATGTTATATAAACATTTTCAAGCCTTGATACGTGTCCACAGCTTAGAAGAATAGTTGTCTTGTCATCACATGAGTTCATCACCTGTTTATATGTACATAAAGGCCCACATCCGGCCAGCAGCAGGATATACAAAGGATCAACAGCTATACATCGTGAAACAACGTCAAAATGTTCCCAAGGACCTGAGAGTACATGGATGACTCTAGACTCTATTACAAAACATCCACAACAGCAGCATATCCATCACTTGCCTTCTATTGCTCATCTTGCTACTCAGCCGCAACTCCGCGACCACCACCACGCCTAGCTCGACCACCTAAAAAGGGTGTAAACCAGCGAGGTGAGACACACAGTCCCAGCGAGAAACATAACTCCCCACCGAAACTACAAAACCTCAGAAGGATAAAATAGATAACTGATAAGAAGTATAATGAGAGCAGTTAATAAAGTAAAGTTGTTCATACTATTAAGCTTACTGAATGTACGAAAGGCATAAACCCAAGTATTTCTTTATGGAACATGATTGACAAGATAAGATTTATAAGGTCTTACCACATATGAGGAATATATAAGCAACTTCAAGATATAACAGGATTAACTACACAAGTAAGGCCTCAACCAATGTTTCGTGTTTGTCTTGAGCAGTAAATACTAAGCGGCTGGATTACGTATTATTATGCCCTGAGGAAGTGAGCCGTACCGCTCAAATCCAACCTTCAGTTGCGAAACCCAAGTCGGTGCCATACAAGGTCAATGGAAGAGCCGGACTCCACGACCTCTCTGCCTCGTGGTCAGTGCATGCGTAAAACACAAGAAGGACCACAGTCTCATGCTTAAGTGGCCTCAGCCACAGGGTCAGCTCCCACAGGCTACCCTCTGCCTAGCCCGCCTTGGTACAGGTCACGACGCTAGTATATCTGAGCCACGGGCATGTTCACCGTGCTCTGAGCCATGAACACATTCATGCACTATCAACTATGAGCCATGGGCCTGTTCACCATGATCCATATATATATATATCCGAGTCTGCAACCGTAGCTGCACTCGATTCCCTCTCTATTTTAGGCTAGGAGAAACCTCACATATTCAACAATATGCACTCCGGGTAATCCTGCAAGAGAACCCGTTTCACCATCACCAGCTCCTGACGATGATGGATCTATGGCCAGGGCAAACTACATAATATATTCCACTGTAGTTAATTAGTGTATTTTATATGGATTGCAAGATTCAACCAAGTTGTATAACATGAAAACTATAACAAGAATAAACAATATGAAACTCAATGTCATCCTGATCCATCACAAGGATCCAACATTACATGTTACCACTTGGCCTCTTGCTAATCATCTAGATCCATTCTCAAGGATCATCACATGCCATGGGATCTCAATCCCTCATCATATAGTGCCACTGCCTCTCAAGGCTTACATCATCATCATGGGATAACAATTCCAGCACTCAAGTCCTCAGACCCAAAACACATCATGCACATTATCTTATCATCAAGAGTAACCATCAGGGCAATGTTACTTAAACATAATTACCTCATAGTCCTTTACCTGGCTATGCATGAAACACCTACATGGTTAGTGTACACAATCATCCAAGATTAATAACAAGAGCTTTATTATCCTACCTAGGACAGTACTGATGATTATATATTTTATCATTCATGCCTCCACCTGTGATCATAGATATCGTTCATATCATTAAGTAAATCATTCCATATGCTTACCATTTCCATAGCATTATACATGATCATATACACATGAAATGTCGTGTGAGAAAACATGAATGTGATCTACTATATCAAGCATATCAAGAGTTACCAGAATAAACCAAACATGATAGAATCCAACATATCGGGTTTCAAACAAGGAACACGACCCTCACTATAGCCCCCACTTCCCTCACCACAGGTAGTATTGGGCAGGGTATCGTCTCCTATCGCCCAACCCTCAACTCATGTTGGGTAGGCAGACCAAAACATCACAACCAAGCACTTGGGTGTCAGACATCCAGGGTATGACGGGCAACACCATATCGGGCAGCTAGGCTCAAGGTATATTGGCAACACAGTGTTGTGCCATCGCTGTGTCGTGCAACACAGGCATCGTGCACCCTAGTGTCGTGCACCAGGTTACCATCACGGACTAAGTGTATCGGCCAGCACCCAAAGCAACGCAGGTCCAGATTGCAACACCCCAATGCTCAAAGGTGTAACAACACTAACTAACCACCTGAACTAGGTGTATCGGGCAGGAGTCAAGCATAACGTCCAACATGTGTCATCCAAAGGCATATCGGGCACTCGAGCCAGACGTGCCATGCACCCAACTAATAACAGGTGACCAAGGGGTGCAACAAGGATAACGTAACGTCCAACAACACATGCTAACGACCAACACATAAAGGGGCTAGGGACCAGGGGTATCGTCCATCACAAACGCAACATGACATCCAAGGTTAGACCAAGGAAAAGATATCGGGCAACATCACCACCAACGCCATATCAGGCTAGATACATCCTGACATGGTCACCACCAACCTCAAGCTCAAGGGTGTCAAAACCCTAAAGGATCAAGAGAATGGCTCACCTCTCAACTTAAACGAGAGGGGAGTCTTGCACATCTCTTGTCACCGATCGGGCAACCCAAGGGACAACCTTAACAAGGTCCACAACTACCACCAAGCTCACCCTTCAAGTCCATGGTGAGAGGAGGGTGTTGCTCAAGTTACTAGAACACAAGCTCACCTCTCAACTTAAACGAGAGAGGAGTGTTGACCATGACACTAGAACTCAAACTCACTCCTCAAGACCTAGGAGAGAAGAGAGTGTTTCTCACCAAGAAACCCTAGAACACATGGTTCAGCCAACAAGAACAACTAAGCAAGAAACAAAGCTAGTAACATACATGGCCGACATGATCATAGCAACATATAAGAACATAGAAAGAAGGTAATGCAGTTAGGGTTCGGAATTATGTAACCCGCCTTAAGCAAGCTCCAAGCTCCTAGCTCCAAGCTCCACGCACCACCAAGGAAGAAGGAGAGCAAGGCACTCTAGGGTTCGACCACCACTAGAGGAAGAAGGAGACTCCAAGAAGGATCGGCCACCAAGCTTGCAAGAGAAGGGAGTGTGTCGTGCACCAAGGAGAGAAAGACTAAGGAACTAAAGGGATCCTTAGCAAGGTAAAGGAAATGCATATATAGAAGGGGATGGAGGAGAAACCAAAGTAGAGCAAAGCAAGGTGTCGCCCACCTAGGGACACTTGTCCATGGGAAATGCCACCATTCTAACATGCCCAAAACACATGTCCAAGGCCATTGCCACATGCACATACCAAGCACCAAGTGTCCACTAGTGGTGACACAAACAAGGTCAAAGAAGGTCAAAGGTCCATGGGCGACACATCTAGACGACACACCTCCCCCATGGGCGACACAACCCTGGGTGGCACAGCCTGGGTGACACAACCCTGGGTGACACAAGCATCCTCTTGCCCGACACAAGGTTCAACCAAGCAAGGGCAAGGCACCACAAGGCCCAACAAGCTCAACCAAGCCCAAAGGAACTCAAGCAACATGACCAAACCTTCCCCTCAACACTAGAGGAAGCAAGGAGAGGGAGGAACACCTCACAAGGTGGAAAACTTGCTCACAAACCCTAGACTTGGGTTAATTGCAAGTAGCACCTCCAACTCTCAACAAGGCACCAACAAACCCTAATCACCACTAAAGGTGATTAACAAGCATCAAAGCATCAAGGTTAAGCAAATCAAACAGGGTAAACCCTAAACGGAGGTCAGGGTCCTTACAAGCTAACCCCCTACAAAGGGATTTTGTCCCCAAAATCTGAAAAGAAAAGTGAGGGATACTTCCTCCTCATCTCTTCCTCAAGATCCCATGTGGCTTCCTCAACGCCACGATGATGCCAAAGAACCTTCACAAGAACCAGATCCTTCCTCTTCAGCTTCTTAACTCTTCTATCAAGGATCATCACAGGACCTTCCTCATAGGTCACATCTTCATCAAGCTCAACTTCATCTGGCTGTATTACTATTCCTGAATCTGGATGACTTTTCTTCAGCATACTGACATGGAAAACTGGATGTAACATGTACAACTCTGGAGGCAGCTCTAACTCGTAAGCTACCTTGCCCATACGTGCTGTGACTGGGTAAGGCCCCATATATCTGGGTGCTAGCTTACCCTTCCGACCAAACCTCAGCACACCTTTCCATGGCGAGACTTTAAGATACACTTTATCTCCTATTGATGGAGCTAGAACTTACACCAAAAGATTACTCTTCCGATGGAAATCCTAATATGCACTAAAAACCCTAGAGAGTTGATGTCCTCTCTAGGTTTACCTACAACTGGTGCTAGATAAATGCTCCAACCCCACAAGAGTGTGGAAGCCTTATCATAGTATAGATTTAGGATCGAACCCAAAGGACAACGTTAAGAATCTGAGTGTCTTTTTCTTGTCTCGTATCAATCTAAGTTAATCATCTAAGACCAGAAGTTTGATTTGATTTATTTAACCTAATCATGCAGGAGTAAAGGCAAGAATAAAAACTAGTTTAATGATTAAAATCTAAGATTAGCAAATGATGACAGATCACTGGGGTAATGCGGGTATTCGCCACCACTACACATGAATTGCACTTGTACCAAACATAGCAAGACTTGTAAGCAAGATACATGGATGTTGTACAATACCGATGTCTTAGAGGACAAGAGTAATGCATACATCCTTCACGGGTTGAGTAACTCTCATCCGGTACATATCTACGTGTCAATGAAGATATGTAGTCTCCGAAGAGAAAATCTTACTCAACCTCGTGAAACGTGCATCAGAAAACTAACAAGCGAGCGATAATTACCAAATCGATTAGTATCCTTATAGACTATCCCTCTTTCGAGGATATAGCTACGAGAAACGTGAGAGTGTTGCAACGTCAGCCATTCTCAAACGAATGGTCAAGTACTTTGCACCACTCTCTCCTCGGAGTGTGTTTCTCGACCCGTCAAGGTTGCACTTTTATACGTCAACTGATTCCATTTCATAGTACAAAAGTACAACGATGGAGGTGAGTTTACTCCACTCCTCAGAAAGCGTTTCTAGATACCGAAACGGATGCGCGGTGGATACACGCACCAGAAACCAAAACTAAATCGGTATTCGAGTCTCAAGAGCGGTCGTAGACAAACCACAACGAAAGACAATAGATGCATACAAGAACGCGGCCAACATTCAAGCATGTATGAAACAATTTAGTATTGAAATGGAATGATAACATCTTTTTAGTACAAGTTACAAAACACGGGCAGAGGGGCTAGTCCCCGCACCCCAGTGAATGGAACTACTCGCTCCTCATAGAGGAAGCAACAAAGAAAGAGAAGAGAGAGGAAGAAAGCATCGTCTGAGCAGAAGAGTAGATCTGTGACAGCCCGGTGTAGATCGTCGCAGTCTCCGAGACTGCTCCGTTGTAGTCAATGACGCCTGTCTCTCTGCCTCGATCTTCGGGTCAACCTCCGGAATTGCAAGAGTAGGATGAGGTGGAGCTATGGTGTGAGCAATGGTGAGATGGTGATGGAACAACCTTCTAGATCTGCGCCCAGACTGGCTGCTCACCGGATCTGGACTAAGGATGGGATTCTGAGGCTGTGGGTGAAGTTTGGTCAGAAACGGTGCTCGGGCAATCTGGCGGCGTTCCGGCACTGGTCCCAGTCTGGCAGCCTTGGGCCGTAGTGAGATTGTATGTTTAAGATCATGCCTCTACCCTTCTATTTATAGGCTTGCCAAAATATCTTGGGCTCAGGAGTCACACCTTGTGCGTGTCCTTTTGTCCATTCGGTTTCTAATTCATACGGTTTGGTTGCCTATGCGGTTTGCTGTAGCAGCTATTCCATACGGTTTGCTTGGCCATGCGGTCTCATATGCAAATGCTCCATGCAGTTTGCTAAGTCACGTTCTCATGCCCACGTGGGGTCATGCGGTCTTCCCTTGCAATTGCCCATACGGTCTTGCTGCATTTGCTCATGCGGTCTTGGAAAGTAGCGCTCCATTCGGTTTGCTTGGCCATTCGGTTTGGTAGTGTATGCAATTCCATGCGGTCTTGTCTGTTCTTTTGTTCATTCGGTTCGCATGATCTAGCAATGATCCTTTATTTGCTGCTGCATACCTTCACATGAAAAAGGCTTCATACGGTCTGCTTTGTTTATTCCAAACAGTTTTGGTGGTTCACGTGAATAGCTATACATTCTATCCATTCAACCTCACGTTCATGCGAACAGCTTGGGCATGTGTTCTCCATGCTTATGCGGTTTCATACACAGCTGCATGTTCTCTTACCCACGTGAGGCCATGCGATCTTGGCTTGGTAGCTCCATACGGTCTTGTCTTGATAGGTCCATTCGGTTTCATACAAACCTCCAGACGGTCTTCACGTGGGCTGAGCAAACGGTCTTCATGCACACCAGCAAGACCGCATGAGAAGCTGAACACACCGCACGAGCATGCAGCTATGTACCCGCATGAGAAGCCGTTGGCATTGCTGCTGCCTTAGGGGGATGGTGCCGGTGGTTGTGGCGGCTATAGCAGCTCGCAACACCGGAGAATTTGCTGCTGTGATGGCGGGGACGAAGGTGGCTGTCAGTGTATGTTGCGTGCTTCAAACGGTTTGCATGCGTGGTTGGCGGGGGCGGCGTGGTTGCCGGAGTAGGTGAAGACGACGACGCCAGAGATCATGCGTAGGTGGGTGTCGACGTTGTTGATGACGTATAGCTCAAACGGTGTCGCATGCCATCATGCTCAAATGGTCTTAGGACCGCATGGGCTCATACGGTCTTGAGACCACATGAGCTCAAACGGTCTTGAGATCGCATGGGATCATACGGTCTTGAGACCGCATGAACTCAAACGGTCTTGAGACCGCATGGGCTCATACGGTCTTGAGACCGCATGAGCTCAAATGGTCTTGAGACCGCATGGGCTCATACGGTCTTGAGACCGCATGGGGTCAGGACCGTATAGTGCTCAAGACTGCATGAATGAAACCAAATGGATCAAGACCGACTAGTGGTGATCTGCAGAGGGAAAGGAGAATGTGTAATAGAGAATAACATCGAATAAACTAGTGATTAGAACTATTTAGGCAATATTTGCAAGGAATTAGTGAAACACTCAAGGTGAACCAAAGCGAGGGTAAATCAGTCAATATGAGGAACAAAATCCCTAGAATTGGTGACGGTGCAGATGAATCTGGAGGATTCATCACCACACCGAACTTGAGCGTTACTCGTCCCGAGGAACGGAGAGAAACTTAAGATAGTCGACAAAAAGCTCGTTCATCTCATAATTACCTCATCTGCATGTAAGTGTCAGAATTTTCATGAGAAAAGAGAAAAGGGAAAATGAGACAAAACGAAATTAGGGCAAAAACGTCGAAAATCCTTTGAATTGGTGACTGAAGGTGGATCTGGAGGATTCATCGCCACACCGAACTTAAGCGTTGCTCGTCCCGAGGAACGAAAAACTTAAAACAGTCACCAATGAAATTGTTCATCTCAAGATTGCCTCATCCTATTGTCATATCGTAGTTTTGTTCATGGCTCAGATCGATACAACATTAGAGATTCCTTAGATCACGAAATACATCTTATGATATCCTCATTTCTGAGTTCACTTTGCTGAAGTACTTCCTTCTCACTCTCTGTTGTATTGGTCATGTTAAAGAGTTTTATGAGACTTTGAACAGACCCTCGAAATCAACAAAATGCATATGATCTGTCACTGGTGTTGAAAAGGGAGAGAATGGGGGTATGATCAAGAGATAAGAGTCTCTCCTCTGATTGAATCAAGACTCTTGTCATTCGTTGATTCATTGAGGTACTTTGAATGATTTGTGCACAACTCTGGTTGACTTAGCCTTACACCCAATTTTTTTCTAAAGGTAACTCAGAAGTGTGTATAGGTTGGCTTAAGGCTTTTGGCTATTTTACCTCTTTGAGGGGAGGTAAGGGGTTATTTTTGGATCCTTAGGATCTCACTGTTGGCTAAATGGACATCTATAAATCCCTTTGTTTTGATTATGACAAACATTTCATTCTTATTGATCTAACAAGCTACTTGAGTGTGTAGGATTAAGGTGGATGACAAAGCAACTAGGGAAATCCATATGCTTACATGTTTATGTTTTCATGAAATGTAATCGCCTTGTAAAAACTTGTACAAATATATAATGTACAAGTACTTAGATTTCATGTAAATCAAGCGTTAGATTCTCCCTAGCTAAACACCACATTTAGATAAGTCATCCCCGTCAAATAGGATCACATCTGCACACTCATACATATAATTAGTGCCTAAATTGAAACATTGAAACATGATCAATCTCGGTCGACCAACTCCTCGACCGAGACACTCTCAGTCGACAATCTTCTCGACCGAGAAAGATCCAAAGTAGCCGTTAGACACAACTGACAAGGTAGTTGGCAGTTGGAGATAGACGTTGCAAATCACCTGATCCAGAGAGCCTATCGGTCGACAAAACTTCGACCGAGCAGGTGTCTCGGTCGACCATTCCTCGACCGAGATGAACTCTGACAGCAACTGCAGAGTAAATTAATTAGCCGTTGCTAAAGCAACAAACTTGTACCTAATGGCTAGTTAAGCACTTAGAAACCCCTAAAAGTTGTCTAGAACGTCCTTAAGCATCCTTAGATCATTCCTATAAATAGGACAAGCCATAGGACACTCAAACACACTTGTTACACTTGAGAAATCCTTGAGCATACTTTGAGCAATCTGTTTGTGAGCAATTTGAGCATTGTGACAATTGGACACTTCCTTCCTTAGCTCAAAATTCGTGTCCTATAGGCTAGTATCTCCTACCCACTGCAATTACAAGTCCATACACTTGGTTAGGAGATCTATACGCTTGATCTAGGCAAATCAAGCCTTGGGCTACAAAGGATAAGTTGTAATTTCCTTTTTCCTTTCTTGTTCTCTATTACTGTTTGTACTCTCCTTGCTACTCCTAGGTTGGAGGTTGTGGATTGGAGAGGGTGGAGATCTTCTTGGTGAAGAAGGCAACCTTGAGCTACTTCAGAAGGCTGGTGCAACGGGAGGTTACTTCTAGAGAGGAAGACTACTTCAAGGGGGAGCTTGGAGTTACTTCAAGAAGGCTACCTCAAGTTGGTGCACCTACTTCAAGTGAAGGCTGTTCAAGGGGTGGAAAGGAAAGTATTGTATTTTGTATAAATCCTTGAGAAGGTAATAAAATAAATACTTTCAAAATCCCGGTTGGGTAAGCAACCAGGTAGTGGACTGACAACTTTAGTATTTGCTAAAGTTGGAACCACTCTAAACACCTGTCTCCTTCTTCCAATTTCAATTGTGGTTGTTTGAGTTCAATAAATTGTTAAAATTATTTTAAAAACTCTATTCACCCCCTCTAGTGTTTTTCAATTGGTATCAGAGCAGGCTTCAAGGAACCCTAACAAGGTCTTGAAGAAATGGGTGACAGAGTGCTCAACAACCTTAACCTTGAAGGGACACTTGTTGCTAGGCCTCCAGCGTTCGATGGAACAAACTACCAATATTGGAAGAGAAGGATGCAGTTCTACTTCCAAGGCATCAATTGGGACTTATGGAGAATGGTGTCAACCCCATATGAGCTCCCTCAAACTCAATTTGCAGAATGGGATGCAAATACGGTAAAGCTGGCTCAAATGAATGCAAAAGCTGTAAGCATTTTATATTGTTCTATTTCAGTAGGAGAATTTAATAGAATATCTAATTGTGACACAGCCTATGATATTTGGCATAGACTGTCCATAACCTATGAAGGTACAGTCCAAGTCAAAAATTCCAAAATTAGCATGTTTAAACAAAAGTTTGAACACTTTCGTATGGATCCTGATGAATCTATTAGTGAAATGTTTGCAAAATTCTCTACTATTGTTAATGATTTAAGTGCCCTAGGAAAACCTGTCCTTGAAGAAGATCAGGTATCAAAAATCCTTCGATCACTTCCTCCAAAATATAAGCCAAAGGTGACAGCCATTGAAGAAGCAAACGACCTCACTCGACTGAAAATGGAGCAACTTATTGGCAACCTAGAAGCTCATGAAGCAACCCTAGAAGAGGAAGAAAGAAGAGCACGTGAACTTCAGCAAGGAAAGAAGAAGGATGTGGCTCTAAAAGCTTCAAAAGTCGTCACACAAGAAAGTGAGGAGTCAAGTGAAGAAGAAGGAGAAGAAGCCTTGATCGTCAACGGTAAGAAATACAAAAGATTTAAATCTAACAAAATTTCCAGTTCTTCTTCTACCCCTCCTAGGTGCTTTGAATGTGGGAAGAAAGGGCATTTCAAAAATGAATGTCCTAAAGCAAAGAAAGGAAAGAAAAGCTCACACAAGAAGAAGGGAGAAAAAGCCTATAAAGCTGCATGGGACGAGTCAAGTGACAGTGAAAGCGGAGAAGAAAAGGTGGATTGTCTAATGGCAAGAGAAGATGATGAAGACTCTCAAGAGGTAAGCCTACTTGATCTTCCTAAAGAAGAGTTAGTTACTAGTCTACAAGAAATTCATGATAAGTATGTTGATGTCAAGAAGAAACTAAAGAAGGTTATCAAATCAAATGATGAGCTGATTGCTAAATTAAATAATCTTTCTTCTGAAAAGAACAACATTGATCTTGAGAATTTGTCTTTAAAAACATCTTTAGATGATTGCACTAGAAAGCTACTCACTTTAGAAACAAATGTTGATCTTCTTTCCAAAGAAAAGACTGAATTGTTAGCTAAACTAAAAGATTTTCAAACTCAACCTATTTTGTGTAACCATCTAGACTATGATAATGTTGTAAAAGAAAGAGATTCATTGTTATCTGATTTAGATCAAGCAAGAAAAGATCTACACAAGAAGATGAATGACATTGCTAAGCTGCAAAGAGAACTTTATGAGTTAAGAAGAAAAGATATACTTGATAACATTCTAAGCGTTGGTACTGTTTTCAATGGAAGAAAAGGTTTGGGATATGCTCCAAAGAAAAATCAACCCAAAAGAACTCAAACTATGTTTGTACCCAAGAACACAATGGCTAGAAAGAGAAATGAAGTTGATTCTATTACTTGCCATTTTTGTTTACGTCTTGGACACTATTCCTTTTCATGCCCGTATAAGACTAAGGATTCCGAATTAGTTTGGGTCCCAAAACCCCAAACTTAGTAGAGTCAAATGGAATTTAGTTGAGATATTGCCAAACACTCCATTTTGCTATTTATATTGTCTTATCTCAACTAAACAAAAGATTTCATGCATATTGTTAATTTTCTGCACTGTTGTACTGAAACAGAAACTTAGTCGGTCGAAGTATTGTCGACCGAACCCTTAATCGGTCGAAGTATTGTCGACCGACCGGATGTCTGTAACAAATCAAAATCTACAGCAATTATTTCGGTCGAAAATTGGTCAACCGAGCTAAATTTCTGTGTTTCTTTGTTTGTAATACAGTAATCTTCTCGATCGACAATTAGTCGACCGAGACAGATGTCGGTCGAACAATTGTCGACCGACTGGATTTCTGATTCAGAACTTTTATACAAGTCTGTACTTAAATGATTCTAACCATATCGGACCATCACATGGGTACTAAAATCTACATTGTAATGTAGGAATGGGTGGTTGACAGTGGATGCTCCAAACATATGACCGGGAACAAGGATGCATTTCAAACCTTTGAAGAAAAGAAAAGTGGAACGGTCACCTTTGGAGACAATGGTAAGGGAAAAATCGTTGGAATAGGTAATGTTGGTACAAACCTCGAAATAAAGAATGTTCTACTCGTTGATGGTTTGCACCATAATTTGATAAGTGTTAGCCAATTATGTGATAGTGGTTATGATGTGTTATTTAACAAAACTTGCTGCAAGTTATTGATAGAAAACACTACAAATGTTGTTTATGAAGGAAATAGAGTTGGAAATCTTTATATCCTTAAACCTAACTCTATGAAATCAGTAGTGGGAAAATGCTTGCTTGCAAATGAAAATACCTTACAACTATGGCATAAAAAGCTAGGACATGCTAGTTCACATGTTATTAAAAAGTTAGTGAAATATGATCTTGTTCGTGGATTGCCTACTTTATCTTTTGATCAAGTTGAAAACTGTGAACCATGCACAATGGGAAAGAAAACCAAAACCTCTTTTAAACCAAAACATGTACTTAGCACCAGTAGGTCCTTAGAATTAATTCATATGGATTTATTTGGACCCATGAGGACACAATCTATTGGTGGTAAAAGATACTGTTTTGTTATTGTTGATGATTATTGTAGATACACATGGGTACACTTTATTGCAACTAAAGATGATACTATTCATGTTTTTATAAAATTTTGTTCCAAGATTGAAAATCTATTACAAAGCAAAATATGTACCATTAGAAGTGATCATGGTGGAGAATTTGAAAATCATACATTTGAGGAATTTTGTACATCTCAAGGGTACACTCATAATTTTTCTGCTCCACGCACCCCACAACAAAATGGTATTTTCGAAAGGAAAAATCGATCACTACAAGAAATGTCTAGAACTATGATGCTCGAACACAACACACCCAAAACCTTTTGGGCTGAAGCTGTAAACACTGCATGCTATGTGTTAAATAGAGTAACTGTTCACTCTCACTTGAAGAAAACTCCATATGAAATAATACATTCTAAGAAACCTAGAGTTGACTATTTTCATACCTTTGGCTCCACATGCTATATTTTAAATACCAAAGATGATAGAGATAAGTTTGACTCTAAATCACACAAAGCATTCTTTTTGGGATATTCCACTTCTAGCAAAGCTTTTCGAGTATATAACACTATCTCTAGAAAAGTTGAGGAATCTATTCATGTTTCTTTTCATGAAGAGTCCAAATCTGAAAATCTAGAAATCATAGATCTCACTAATCAATTCAAAAATTTAAACATACCAAATGATAGTGAGAAAGTTACTACAAATAATAACCAAGCTGAACCACAACCTACACCTAGGCTTATTAAGGATCATCCTCAAGAACTTATTATTGGAGATCCTAATGATAAAGTCAAAACTCGGTCTTCCTTCAAAGATGTTGCAAACATGGCTTTTGTTTCTATCATTGAACCTAAGAAGATATCTGAAGCTCTTAAAGATGATTATTGGATAATAGCCATGCAAGAAGAATTGAATCAATTCACTAAAAATGATGTATGGGATTTAGTTCCTAAACCACAAGATAAAACCATCATAGGAACTAAATGGGTTTTTAGGAATAAGCTAAATGAGGCAGGAGAAGTAATAAGGAATAAAGCTCAGTTAGTAGCACAAGGATATAATCAACAAGAAGGAATAGATTTTGATGAAACGTATGCACCGGTAGCTAGACTTAAAGCTATTAGAATGTTACTAGCTATTGCTGCACATAAAAACATCAAACTCTACCAAATGGATGTAAAAAGTGCATTTCTAAATGGCATCATTCAAGAAGAAGTATATGTTGCCCAACCACCTGGTTTTGAAATATCGGAAAAAGGTGACTATGTTTATAAACTTAAGAAAGCACTTTATGGTTTAAAACAAGCACCTAGGAATTGGTATGAAAGGCTCAAGACATATCTCTTTGATAATAGTTTTTCTATTGGAAATTCAGATTCTACTTTATTTTTCAAAACATATACATCTGATTTCCTAGTTGTGCAAATATATGTTGATGACATTATTTTTGGAGCTTCTAATGATTCATTGTGCACACAATTCAGTGACATTATGCAAAACGAATTTTGAAATGAGCCTCATGGGTGAACTAACTTTCTTTCTTGGTTTTCAAATTAAGCAAACACCTACCGGAATATTCATAAGCCAAGAAAAATATACTAAAGAACTCTTAAAACGTTTTGGGATGGATCAGTGCAAACATGCTACTACCCCTATGGCTACTTCTATTAAAATTGATAAGGATGAAAATGGGGAACCTATTGATGATTCCTTATATAGAGCCATGATTGGTAGTTTGCTTTACTTAACTGCTTCTAGACCGGACATTATGTTTTCCGTTGGTCTTTGTGCTCGATTTCAATCACAACCTATGCACTCTCATTTTCTAGCAGTTAAACGAATTTTTCGTTACCTAGCCGGCACTACTTGTTTTGGTTTATGGTATCCAAAAGGACAATCCTTGGATTTTAAAGCTTATACTGATGCGGATTATGCTGGTTGTCGACTTGATCGCAAGAGTACTAGTGGTGGCTGTTTCTTGTTAGGGAGAGATTTAGTATCTTGGTTTAGCAAGAAACAAAATACGGTTGCCCTATCTACAACTGAAGCTGAATATATGGCAGCCGGGTCTTGTTGTGCTCAAGTGCTTTATATGCAACAAGTATTAAACGATTATGGTTTTACTCTTTCATCTACACCTATTTTTTGTGACAACACGAGCACTATAAACTTAGCACACAATCCTATTTTACACAGCCGAGCTAAACACATTGAAATCCGTCATCACTTTTTAAGGGATCATATCTCCAAGAATCATGTTTCCCTTCATCATGTTGATACGGAAGATCAATTGGCTGATATTTTTACAAAACCGCTTCCACTAGATCAATTTAACAAAATTAGGAAGCAACTGCTTATCACTCCTTTGGAAGATGTTTTCTTTGATATATGTGCTTCTTAACAAAAACTTTTAATGGAAATCTTTTTCATTAGATTTGATGGGACATCTAATTAAGGGGGAGTTTTTATTCTTAATGGATATCTTTTTGAAATGACAAAGGGGGAGAAATAAATATAAAACTAAAACTTAGTAATTATGAAAAACTCAATCAATGAGTTTCATAAATAAACTCTTGGCTTTACATTGAAAGTTGCTATATTCCCTAGTGAAGTGGATTTCATGTTCCATAATTTATGGGGAATAATAAGCACACATTTTATAAACAAGAGGAAAAGCTACAAAAGGTAATCTAAAAGTATGAAACTCATATGTTTTATATTTCCTTCATTTATATTTTGGAAATGTTTGTCATCTTCAAAAAGGGGGAGATTGTTGGCTAAATGGACATCTATAAATCCCTTTGTTTTGATTATGACAAACATTTCATTCTTATTGATCTAACGAGCTACTTGAGTGTGCAGGATTAAGGTGGATGACAAAGCAAGTAGGGAAATCCATATGCTTACATGTTTATGTTTTCATGAAATGTAATCGCCTTGTAAAAACTTGTACAAATATATAATGTACAAGTACTTAGATTTCATGTAAATCAAGCGTTAGATTCTCCCTAGCTAAACACCACATTTAGATAAGTCATCCCCTTCAAATAGGATCACATCTGCACACTCATACATATAATTAGTGCCTAAATTGAAACATTGAAACAAGATCAATCTCGGTCGACCAACTCCTCGACCGAGACACTCTCGGTCGACAATCTTCTCGACCGAGAAAGATCCAAAGTAGCCGTTAGACACAACTGACAAGGTAGTTGGTAGTTGGAGATAGATGTTGCAAATCACCTGATCCAGAGAGCCTGTCGGTCGACAAAACTTCGACCGAGTAGGTGTCTCGGTCGACCATTCCTCGACCGAGATGAACTCTGACAGCAACTGCAGAGTAAATTAATTAGCCGTTGCTAAAGCAACAAACTTGTACCTAATGGCTAGTTAAGCACTTAGAAACCCCTAAAAGTTGTCTATAACGTCCTTAAGCATCCTTAGACCATTCCTATAAATAGGACAAGCCATAGGACACTCAAACACACTTGTTACACTTGAGAAATCCTTGAGCATACTTTGAGCAATCTGTTTGTGAGCAATTTGAGCATTGTGACAATTGGACACTTCCTTCCTTAGCTCAAAATTCGTGTCCTATAGGCTAGTATCTCCTACCCACTGCAATTAAAAGTCCATACACTTGGTTAGGAGATCTATACACTTGATCTAGGCAAATCAAGCCTTGGGCTACAAAGGATAAGTTGTGATTTCCTTTTTCCTTTCTTGTTCTCTATTACTGTTTGTACTCTCCTTGCTACTCCTAGGTTGGAGGCTGTGGATTGGAGAGGGTGGAGATCTTCTTGGTGAAGAAGGCGACCTTGAGCTACTTCAGAAGGCTGGTGCAACGGGAGGTTACTTCTAGAGAGGAAGACTACTTCAAGGGGGAGCTTGGAGTTACTTCAAGAAGGCTACCTCAAGTTGGTGCACCTACTTCAAGTGAAGGCTGTTCAAGGGGTGTAAAGGAAAGTATTGTATGTTGTATAAATCCTTGAGAAGGTAATAAAATAAATACTTTCAAAATCCTAGTTGGGTAAGCAACCGGGTAGTGGACTGACAACTTTAGTATTTGCTAAAGTTGGAACCACTCCAAACACCTGTCTCCTTCTTCCAATTTCAATTGTGGTTGTTTGAGTTCAATAAATTGTTAAAATTATTTTAAAAACTCTATTCACCCCCCTCTAGTGTTTTTCACTCACTACCGGTCACGACACATCTGCCTTCATGAGGGTAGCTAATGTACCGGCCGGGCAAGACCTTTATCGGTTATCCTTATTCAGGGCACAACTCTCATGTTTTTATTCACACTCTGGCTTTTATTCATTCTCACCTGGCTTAGGACAAAGGGTATTTTTGGATTTTTATATATTTGGGCTGCCAAGCCTCTTTTTGGATTCGGGGTAGATTTTTCGCCAACCGCGGTATGTGCACAATCATTGTATACTCTTTGAATCAAGAAAAGAAGGTGATACACCCCTTCTATGTATTTAGGGGTATGGAAAAAGTGGTAGTGGACCGAACTTAGAGTTTTGCAGATGTGTGGTTTACCACACCGAACTTAAAGTTCGGCAATGTTCTAGTTTTCACTAGAAAGGAGTGTGGCGTGCCACACCGAACTTAAAACTTTAGCATGGTTAGTGAACAGAGGGGTATGAAAATGAAGGAAGAAGTGTAGAAGAAAGTTCGGATCATGATGCAGGTTGCTTAGCGATTCCATGTGACGGGTCTCTTTTCTCCATCTCATTCTGCTCAAAAAGAGACATGATTAAACATCAAATGAGAAATCCATACAACAGATCCATTAATCAAATAAAGGCGTGATGTATTTGATCTATCTCAGTTTTATTGAAGTGTATCATCATTTCCTATTTTAGGGTTTGACATTAGGATTTATAGGTTATTCAAGATGAAAAACACGCATTGGCTAGTTTTAAGCATTCTTTTCTTGGGAATTTGTAACGAAAAGAGGTGATGATCTCAGATTCGAAAAACAATAGCCGACTAGATAAAGGCTTTATTTTTAGAAAACTAACAAAAAGGTGGGAAAATTATGAAAAAGAAACTAAGAATGGAAAAACATGAAGCAGTAAAGATAAAGGGTGGAGTGAGAGTCATACCACCCGCCCTCCACCTCAAACTCATAAATTCATTCATTTCGGAACAAATATTAGATTTGAGGTGGAGGGGAAGGGTTGCGCGATGTTAACCAGGCGGTCCTCTTAGTTGGAAGAAAGTTCGACAAAGATGCCTTGCGATAGCTGGTGCCGAAAATGAGGAAGTGGCCCGAACAACCTGTTGAGTGGGTGGTTGTGGCGACTCGGACAAGTCTTCTAGAAGACTTGGATGTACATTTCTTTCACCTCGTTGTCCATCCAGAAGAATCCAGAGACCTTCCCCCATCAGCGAGGGAGGTCTAACATAAGCAGTCGAAACTGGAGGACTATGCGAGAAATCAAGGTTATGCCCACTTGTGCCCTCCAGTTGTGGCTCACGCTCGAAGTTTAAAGTAAAACTACTTTCTTCAAAATCTATGGCAACTGATTGAGGGTCAGCCACTTGAACTTCCTCCTGTCCAAGATCAGGTGGTGGATCCGGTTCTGGCTTCATTTCATCACCTGGCTTTTCTTGTGTGGGGTATGGTAGCCAGGATGACGTTTCTTTATCAGAGGAGTTATTTTGGGAAGTATCATCATCTTTATCAATGTTGAAATTAGTAAGAGCATCGTTCTTCTTTTCAAGGTTTTGTTTGGAATTTTCTTCGTAGAACATCCTTAATTCATCCAAGTAACTAGAAGAGGATTTGACTGGTAGAATGAACTCTTGCTCGGGTGAGGAAGTCATGGGATCTTGAGATAGGAGTTCCAGTGATGTCTCTTCATGAGAGGGATTAGTCCCTGACATATCATTTTGAGGGCTAAAATCCCTTGATGAACCCATTTCTTCAATATTGGGACTGATATATTGTTGTTCTAGTTCTTCTTCATAACACTCCTCCAGTTCAATTGAGTGCTTGGGAAGAGTTTATATGAGAGGAATGGAAACTAGCTCAGGTAATGGATAAATCTTAGTTTCATGAATGTTAGGGGGGGCTTCTTCATAGGGATGAGTGGCTATAAAGGGATAGGTTTGTGGCTTGATGTCATCCCAGGGGTCCTTTTTGTCATTACAAGAGTTTATGATAATATCATAATACATCCCAAAGTCAAGAGATGGTTCATGTTTCTCTTCATGGTGCACTTTCAACTCGTTCAAGTGACTAGAAGGAGATTCAATAGAAAAATCATGTTCTTATTCGAGGACTGGCTCCGTCAGAACTCCTTGTGGTGGTGTCATCTCATGGGAAGGACCCGTCATAGGATTGTCATCTTGAGACCCCTCATCCTCCCTTGATTCTATTTCATCATCAGTGAGAGTGGTATGGTCTGTCTCTGGATCAGGATCTTGGTCAGTCCATTCCTCGAAGTTTGTTTCTAGATCAGCCGAATGATCAGAAATGTCTTCATAAGGACAAATCAGATCCTTTTCCAGTAATGGAATCATTTGAGTCTCTTGCATAAAAGACGTCTCCTCATCTGAATCAGTCTCATATTCATCTATGTCTGACTGATAAGGAGTGTAGAGTTCGTGTAACGTAGACCCTTCTTCATTGGAATTCAACGACAAGACAGTTGAAGTTGAAGAACATTTGTCATATAGGGAGGCAATCATTGATGATTGTCCCTCAATCTGTATGGTCGGATCTGAGTCTATGGGGGGAGAAGATGGATAAACATTAAAATTTGTTCCAAATTTATCTCCCAATTGAAGAAAATCTTCATATTGGTTACTCATTCTTTCATCTAAGAGCATAGTGCAAGAGTCATTATCCGGGTCAGACTTCGGCTCGAAGAATGATTCTTTTTCTTGTGGTGTGTTGAAGGTATCATCCTTGAGTTCAGTCATTGGTTCTGAGGATGATTCCCTACCCTGTACTGGCACTTGAAAATCATTGGGAGGCACATTCCACATGATTTCGTAATCATCATCATAATTTATTACAACATCTGGACTAGAGATGTGCTTAGTTGAATTTTGTGGCTGTTCTACATGTTGCTCAGGAGCGTTGACAAGTTGCGTAAGTTGATTAAGGTCGGCTATCAACTTCTTGGTCGCGGCTGTCTGATCAGCTAGTTGTTGAGCCACCGATGTTTGTAAGGCACGTAGTTCTTCCATCAATGTGTGTTGATTTTCATGAAAAGGCTCTTCACCGCACCTGTTGAGTTGATCACGATAATAGCCTTCCTCATCATAGTATTGATTTGCGTTGTTTTCCAGGATCCTTCCTACATTGCAGTCCACACCTTGAAATCCACCATAGTTAGGTTTTTCATAGTAGCCTCCAGGGTGATACGAACTATAACTTGCATTATATCCATAGTTGTATGAAGAGGCTGCTTTGAGTTTCCCAGCTATCTGATTCATGATTACTTGACACAAGGCCATCACGTAGAGAGGATGAACATTGAAACAGTTGATCGATGCATGAGAATAGTCGCCACAGAATTGACAACTATTGGTTGGTGGCACTGACTGCTTCATTTTGAAGAGAATTGGTACCTGAAATCAAAGAAAGAGTTTATCAAGTTTGACCAACCACTTCAAATCCAAGATGATATGCAAGATTAAGTCCTTTATTTTTTAGGTTTTTGAAAAGAAAAAGAAAAACCATAGAGAAACCTAAATTGACACGAAATTCGAAAAAGACGATTCTTATACCGTTGTCCCCGGCAACGGCGCCATTTTTTGATGGAGCTAGAACTTACTTAAAAGATTACTCTTCCGATGGAAATCCTAATATGCACCAAAAACCCTAGAGAGTTGATGTCCTCTCTAGGTTTACCTACAACTGGTGCTAGATAAATGCTCCAACCCCACAAGAGTGTGGAAGCCTTATCATAGTACAGATTTAGGATCAAACCCAAAGGACAACGTTAAGAATCTGAGTGTCTTTTTCTTGTCTCGTATCAATCTAAGTTAATCATCTAAGACCAAAAGTTTGATTTGAGTTATTTAACCTAATCATGCAGGAGTAAAGGCAAGAATAAAAACTAGTTTAATGATTAAAATCTAAGATTAGCAAATGATGACGGATCACTGGGGTAATGCGGGTATTCGCCACCACTACACATGAATTGCACTTATACCAAACATAGCAAGACTTGTAAGCAAGATACATGGATGTTGTACAATACCGATGTCTTAGAGGACAAGAGTAATGCATACATCCTTCACGGGTTGAGTAACTCTCATCCAGTACATATCTACGTGTCAATGAAGATATGTAGTCTCTGAAGAGAAAATCTTACTCAACCTCGTGAAACGTGCATCGGAAAACTAACAAGCGAGCGATAATTACCAAATCGATTAGTATCCTTATAGACTATCCCTCTTTCGAGGATATAGCTACGAGAAATGTGAGAGTGTTGCAACGTCAGTCATTCTCGAACGAATGGTCAGTACTTTGCACCACTCTCTCCTCGGAGTGTGTTTCTCGACCCGTCAAGGTTGCACTTTTGTACGTCAACTGATTCCATTTCATAGTACAAAAGTACAACGATGGAGGTGAGTTTACTCCACTCCTCAGAAAGCATTTCTAGATACCGAAACGGATGCGCGGTGGATACATGCACCAGAAACCAAAACTAAATCGGTATTCAAGTCTCAAGAGCGGTCGTAGACAAACCACAATGAAAGACAATAGATGCATACAAGAACGCGGCCAACATTCAAGCATGTATGAAACAATTTAGTATTGAAACGGAATGATAACATCTTTTTAGTACAAGTTACAAAACACGGGCAGCGGGGCTAGTCCCCGCACCCCAGTGAATGGAACTACTCGCTCCTCATAGAGGAAGCAACAAAGAAAGAGAAGAGAGAGGAAGAAAGCATCGTCGGAGCAGAAGAGTAGATCTGTGACAGCCCGGTGTAGATCGTCGCAGTCTCCGGGACTGCTCCGTTGTAGTCGATGACGCTTGTCTCTCCGCCTCGATCTTTAGGTCAACCTCTGGAATTGCAAGAGTAGGATGAGGTGGAGCTATGGTGTGAGCAATGGTGAGATGGTGATGGAACATCCTTCTAGATCTGCGCCCAGACTGGCTGCTCACCGGATCTGGACTCATGATGGGATTCTGAGGCTGTGGGTGAAGTTTGGTCAGAAACGGTGCTCGGGCAATCTGGCGGCGTCCGGCAGCCTTGGGCCGTAGTGAGATTGTATGTTTAAGATCATGCCTCTACCCTTCTATTTATAGGCTTGCCAAAATATCTTGGGCTCAGGAGTCACACCTTGTGCATGTCCTTTTGTCCATTTAGTTTCTAATTCATACGGTTTGGTTGCCTATGCGGTTTGCTGTAGCATCTATTCCATACGGTTTGCTTGGCCATGCGGCCTCATATGCAAATGCTCCATGCGGTTTGCTAAGTCACGTTCTCATGCCCACGTGGGGTCATGCGGTCTTCCCTTGCAATTGCCCATACGGTCTTGCTGCATTTGCTCATGCGGTCTTGGAAAGTAGCGCTCCATTCAGTTTGCTTGGCCATTCGGTTTGGTAGTGTATGAAATTCCATGCGGTCTTGTCTGTTCTTTTGTTCATTCGGTTCGCATGATCTAGCAATGATCCTTTATTTGCTACTGCATACCTTCACGTGAAAAAGGCTTCATACGGTCTGCTTTGTTTATTCCAAACAGTTTTGGTGGTTCACGTGAATAGCTATACATTCTATCCATTCAACCTCACGTTCATGCGAACAGCTTGGGCATG
Source organism: Alisma plantago-aquatica (assembly GCA_963693085.1). Classification (NCBI taxonomy): domain Eukaryota; kingdom Viridiplantae; phylum Streptophyta; class Magnoliopsida; order Alismatales; family Alismataceae; genus Alisma; species Alisma plantago-aquatica. The sequence goes on along the minus strand of OY856413.1, from coordinate 659,277,715 downwards.
CGTTCTCCATGCTTATGCGGTTTCATACGCAGCTGCGTGATCTCTTACCCATGTGAGGCCATGCGATCTTGGCTTGGTAGCTCCATACGGTCTTGGCTTGATAGCTCCATTCGGTTTCATACAAACCTCCAGACGGTCTTCACGTGGGCTGGGCAAACGGTCTTCTATCGTCTGTTGTATCACCTTAATCTTTTCTGTCGTCTGTTGTACTAACTCAGGACCCAAAAGCTGATATTCACCAGACTCATACCAACACAAAGGAGATCTGCACTTCCTACCATATAAGGCCTCATAGGGGGCCATATCAATGCTCCGCTGATAATCATTGTTGTAGGCAAACTCTATCAAACTGAGGTGTACGTCCCAACTTCCTAGGAACTGCAAAACACAAGCTCGAAGGAGATCCTCCAAAATCTGAATAGTCCTTTCAGACTGTTCATTCGTCTGTGGGTGGAAGGCAGTACTGAACCTCAACTACGTTCCCAATGCTTTGTGCAACTGTTCCCAGAAATGACTCGTGAACTAAGGATCTCAGTCAGAAACTATCATCGCCGGCACACCATGCAACTGCACTATCTCATCCACATATACTCGAGCGAGCTTCTCAGTTGTATACGTTTTCTTCACCTGTATGAAATGGGCAGACTTCGTCAATTTGTCCACTATTACCCAAATGGAATCATGATTCCTAGTTGTCCTGGGTAGACCAACTACAAAGTCCATGGTTATATGATCCCATTTCCACTGCGGTATCGATAGGGGTTGCAACGTACCTGCCGGCTTTTGATGTTCAGCCTTGACTTATTGACATACCACTCACTTAGCCATGAACTCAACTACATATTTCTTCAAGCTGGGCCACCAATACAAGTCCTTCAGACTATGATACATCTTGGTGACTCTCGGATGCATAGAATACATCGACATGTGTGCTTCCTCGAGCACTAACTTCCTCAGATCATCAGCATCGGGGACCACCATCCTATCATGATAGCAAACTAGTCCATCCTCAGACTCATGTAATCCATCACGCTTTTCGCTGCCGAACTCAGATCTGATCAACTGTATCGTATCATTTGTCTGATGTGCATCCTTGATCTATTGTATCAGCATAGGCTTGACTTGCATCTGTGCTAAGAGTCTAGCTAACAAGGAGACTTCCATATGCACATTCATCTGCCGTAGGGAAACAAGCATATCCCATCTATGACATACTAGAGAACTCAACTATGCCTTCCTTGAAGGAAAAGAAGAAGACTTTCAGCTAAGCGCATCAGCCACCACATTCGCCTTACCCGGATGATACTCGATGGTGCAATCGTAGTCATTGATTAGTTCCATCCATCGACGTTGTCGCTTGTTCAACTCATGCTGCGAAAAGATGTACTTCATATTCTTATGATCTGTAAAGATCTGACACACTTCCCTGTAAAGATAGTGTCTCCAAATCTTTAGCGCATGAACCACTGCTGCCAACTCCAAATCATGAGTTAGATAGTTCTCCTCGTGTTTCTTAAGCTGTCGCAAAGTAAAAGAAACCACATGATCTTCTTGCATCAGCACACAACCTAAACCTTTCTTGGAAGCATCACAGAAAACAACATAGCCCTTTCCAGGCTTTGTCAGGATTAACACTGGAGCACTGGTCAACTTTTCCTTCAGATTCTGGAAAGCTTGTTGGCAACGATCATCCCAGACAAAAGGTACATCTTTTCTTGTCAACTTCGTCATCGACAATGCAATCGCACTGAAGTCCTTGATAAACCTTTGGTAGTATCCTGCTAAACCCAGGAAACTATGAACTTCTGTTGGCATCTTCATCTGTTCCCATTTTGCAATAGACCCCACCTTCTTCGAGTCTACTTTGAATCCTTCTGTAGATATCACATGACCCAAGAAAGTTATTTCTTCTAACCATAACTCACACTTACTGAACTTGGCATATAGATGATGTTGGCGAAGAAGAGTCAACGCTAGTCGAAGATGTCGCTCATGCTCTTGCTTGTCCTGACTATAGATCAAGATGTCATCTATAAATACTACAACAAACTAATCTAGGAACGGACGGAACACTCTGTTCATCAAGTCCATGAAATCAGCAGGTGCATTGGTTAGCCCAAACGACATAACCACAAACCCGAAGTGACCATACCTCGTCCTAAAAGCTGACTTTGGTATGTCATCCGCCTTTATCCTCAACTGATAATATCTGGACCATAGATCGATCTTTGAAAACACTGTTGCACCACGCAACTGATCGAACATATCATCTATCCTCGGCAACGGGTACTTGTTCTTGATCGTAACCTTGTTCAACTGCCAGTAATCTATACACAACCGCATCGATCCATCCTTCTTCTTGATGAACAACACTGGAGCACCCCAAGGAGATGTGCTCGGTTAGATGAAACCTTTCTCCAACAACTCTTGCAACTGCTTCTTAAGCTCTGCCATCTCTACTGGAACCATCCTATACGGTGTCTGTGCAACTGGCTACGTTCCTGGAACCATATTGATCTCAAAATAAATCTCTCGGGGCGGAGGAACACTGGGGAACTCTTCGGGAAACACATCCGCAAACTCTCAGACAACCGACACCTCCTCCAGGCTAGGGCCCTTCGCCTTGGTATCCACAACGGTATCCACAAAGTGAGCTAAGAATGCCTCACATCCTTGTCGTAACAACCTATCTGCCACCAAAGCGGATACAAGACACGTCGGAAGAATCTTCCTATCTCCCTGAAAGATCCACTTTTCTCCACCATCATCAAACACTGCCTACTTGGAACCATAGTCCAAAACCACCTTATACTTCTCTAAGGTGTCCATCCCAAGGATAACATCAAAACCACACATATCAAGTGGTATAAGATCCACTTGTATGATGTGTCTCGAAAAAGATAAGACACAAGATGGACACTCTTCTCGAAGCATCGAGGAACCATCAAGAGGAGTTTCTAACAACAAACTACCTTTCTTACAACTAACACGTAAACGACAGTTCTCAAGCATACTATAGGCGATAAAAGAGTGTGTAGCACCCAGGTCAACCAGAATAGATATAAAGCAAGAAGAATACATATCAGAATGAAATAACTCCATCTGACCTGTCACTACTCACGTGTTGACTATCGCCTCCAGCTAACTCATAGCATAGAATCGAGTCGTTGCTTGCTGTCCACATCCTCTACTTCCTTGAGAAGACAATCCCGCTTGTGACGCTTGACCGCATCCTCGCCCTCTGCTACCACTGGGCTGTTGTCTATCAGACCTTTAATGATTCTGCCTCGGCTGTTGTGTCACTTCGACATCTCCATTCGGGCAATTGAACCTGAAATGCCCGATCTGCCCACACTGATGGCATGCCCCATCGTCAAACCGTGGCCTAGATGGCCATGTCACTGCCACAGAATCTGTACTGCCTTTGACGGTGAAGAAACATAAACACTTCCCTTACTCAGGGACCATTGTGATGGTGCACTGGAACCTCTCATCACTGACGGTGTTGAAAACCTTGGCTTCTTGAAGCCACCATACCTCTGTCCCTAAAACTGAGCAGGCCTCTTCTTAGACATAGACTCTCTTTTCTCCCTTACCGATCCTTCGATCCTCCGGACAGATTCCACAAACGTATCAAACCGCTCCCGATTCTCCAATGTAGAAACATGTTTTGTCAGCTCAGAACTCAGACCTTTCTCGAAACGTCTGATTCGCTCTTCATCTGTCGCCGCCATGTGAGGACAAAACCTCAACATGTCCATGAACTTGGCCTCGTACTCGGTGATGTTCATCGTTCCTTGTCGTAGGCTCTCAAACTAACTGATCTTCTCATTGAGATACGTCTTCGGGAAGTATCTGCTGACGAATTCACGCCAGAAAACCTCCCAACCGATCACCTCACCAGGTCACTTCTATTCCTCAATGGTCCACCAGTGACCAGCACTACCCTTCAGGAGGTAGACAGCGTGCTTTACTTTGTCTGCTTTGGGGATGTCGAGGATCTGAAAAGCCTTCTCAAGACTTGTTAGCCACAGATCTGCATCTATTGGATCATCCGTTCCAGCATAATTTGAAGCTCTGACTCGGCGAAGCCGCTCAAAGGTCTTTCCAATACCTGATGTTTCACCATGGGGAGCCTGTTCTCTCGGCGGAGGCACTGGAAATCTCTCTACCATGAGATTCATCGTAGCCATTTTCTGCCCCATAAGCTGTTGATAGGCAGGATGTTCAAGAATGGCTGGGTCAGGTTGGGGGACCTCAGGAACCCGATCTTCATGTGCCTGCCCTATAGCTCCATCAACTGATGCAACATCGTTGTTACAACAACATGTTCTTCATGGTTTCCAGACATCTTGGCTTTTCTTCCACTGAGGGCAGAAGATAATTGTGAGAAAATCTGGAAAACTCACAAGAACAGACACAACCTAGTCTTAAATCCCTGTAGACTCAGCGAACCTAGAGCTCTGATGCCAAAACTTGTGGCAACACATCCCACTATCACATAGACAACGAGGTGTTATGCGAAAATGTGCGGAAAACACCATAACCACAGATTATCAAAACACGGGTTAATAAAAACCAATTGCGGAAAGCAGGTAAACTAAGAAAACTATTATATTTAAGTCCACATCCTGCAAGGAAACAAGTTATATAAACATTTTCAAGCCTTGATATGTGTCCACAGCTTAGAAGAACAACTGTCTTGTCATCACATGAGTTCATCACCTGTTTATATGTACATAAAGGCCCACATCCGTCCAACAATAGGATATACAAAGGATCAACATCTATACATTGTGAAACAACGTCAAAATTCTCCCAAGGACCTGAGAGTACAGGGATGACTCTAGACTCTACTACAAAACATCCACAACAGCAACATATCCATTGCTTGCCTTCTACTGCTCGTCTTGCTGCTCGGCCGCAACTTCGCGACCACCACCATGCCTAGCTCGACCACCTAAAAAGGGTGTAAACCAGCGAGGTGAGACACACAGTCCCAACGAGAAACATAACTCCCCGCCGAAACTACAAAACCTCAGAAGGATAAAGAAGATAACTGACAAGAAGTATAATGAGAGTAGTTAATAAAGTAAAGATGTTCATACTATTAAGCTTACCAGATGTACAAAAGGCATAAACCCAAGTATTTCTTTATGGAACATGATTGACAAGATAAGATTTATAAGGTCTTACCACATATGAGGAATATATAAGCAACTGCAAGATATAACATGATTAACTACACAAGTAAGGCCTCAACCAATGTTTCGTGTTTGTCTTAAGCAGTAAATACTAAGCGAATGGATTACATATTATTATGCCCTGAGGAAGTGAGCCGTACCACTCAAATCCAACCTTCAGTTGCAAAACCCAAGCCGGTGCCATACAAGGTCAATGGAAGAGCCGGACTCCATGACCTCTCCGCCTCGTGGTTAGTGCACGAGTAAAACACAAGCAGGACCACAGTCTCATGCTTAAGTGGCCTCAGCCACAGGGTCAGCTTCCGCAGGCTACCCTCTGCCTAGCGTGCCTTGGTACAGGTCACGATGCTAGTATTTCTGAGCCACGGGCCTGTTCACCGTGCTCTGAGCCATGAACACATTCATGCTCTATCAACTCTGAGCAATGAGCATGTTCACCATGCTCCATATATATATCCGAGTCTGCAACTGTAGTTTCACTCGATTCCCTCTCTAGTTTAGGCTAGGAGAAACCTCACATATTCAACAATATGCACTCCGGGTAATCCCGCAGGAGAACCTGTTTCACCATCACCAGCTCCTGACGATGATGGATCTATGGCCAGGGCAAACTACATAATATATTCCACTGTAGTTAATTAGTGTATTTTATGTGGATTGAAAGATTCAACCAAGTTGTATAACATGCAAACTATAACAAGAATAAACAATACGAAACTCAACATCATCTTGATCCATCACAAGGATCCAACATTACATGTTACCACTTGGCCTCTTGCCAATCATCTAGATCCATTCTAAAGGATCATCACATACCATGGGATCTCAATCCCTCATCACATAGTGCCACTGCCTCTCAAGGCTTACATCATCAGCATGGGATAAAATTTCCATCAGTCAAGTCCTCAGAACCAAAACACATCATGCACATTATCTTATCATCAAGATTAACCATCAGGGCAATGTTACTTAAACATAATTACCTCATAGTCCTTTACCTGGCTATGCATGAAACACCTGCATGGTTAGTGTACACAATCATCCAGGATTAATAACAAGAGCTTTATTATACTACCTAGGGAAGTACTGATGATTATATATTTTATCATTCATGCCTCCACCTGTGATCATAGATATCGTTCATATCATTAAGCAAATCATTCCATATGCTTACCATTTCCATAGCATTATACATGATCATATACACATGAAATGTCGTGTGAGAAAACATGAATGTGATCTACTATATCAAGCATATCAAGAGTTACCAGAATAAACCAAACATGATAGAATCCAACATATCGAGTTTCAAACAAGGAACACGACCCTCACTATAGCGCCCACTTCCCTCACTACAGGTAGTATTGGGCAGGGTATCGTCTCCTATCACCCAACCCTCAACTCATGTCGGGTAGGCAGACCAACACATCACAACCAAGCACTAGGATGTCGGACATCCAGGGTATGACGGGCAACACCATATCGGGCAACTAGGCTCTAGGTATATCGGCAACACAGCGTTGTGCCATCACTATGTCGTGCAACACAGGCACCATGCACCCTAGTGTCGTGCACCAGGTTACCATCTCGGACTAAGTGTATCGGCCAACACCCAAAGCAACGCAGGTCCATATTGCAACGCCCCAACGCTCAAAGGTGTAACAACACTAACTAACCACCCAAACTAGGTGTGTCGGGCAGGAGTCAAGCATAACGTCCAACAGGTGTCGTCCAAAGGCATATCGGGCACTCAAGCCAGATGTGCCGTGCAACCAACTAACAACAGGCGACCAAGGGGTGCAACAAGGATAACGTAACGTCCAACAACACATGATAACGACCAACACATAAAGGGGCTAGGGACCAGGGGTATCATCCATCACAAACGCAACATGCCGCCCAAGGTTAGACCAAGGAAAAGATATCGGGCAACATCACCACCAACGCCATATCAGGCTAGATACATCCCGACATGGTCACCACCAACCTCAAGCTCAAGGGTGTCAAAACCCTAAAGGATCAAGAGAATGGCTCACCTCACAACTTAAATGAGAGGGGAGTCTTGCACATCTCTTGTCACCAATCCGGCAACACAAGGGACAACCTTAACAAGGTCCACAACTGCCACCAAGCTCACCCTTCAAGTCCATGGTGAGAGGAGGGTGTTGCTCAAGTTACTAGAACACAAGCTCACCTCTCAACTTAAATGAGAGAGGAGTGTTTCCCATGACACTAGAACTCAAACTCACTCCTCAAGACCTAGGAGAGAAGAGAGTGTTTCTCACCAAGAAACCCTAGAACACATGGTTCGGCCAACAAGAACAACTAAGCAAGAAACAAAGCTAGTAACATACATGGCCGACATGATCATAGCAACATATAAGAACATAGAAAGAAGGTAATGCAGTTAGGGTTAGGAGTTATGTAACCCACCTTAAGCAAGATCCAAGCTCCTAGCTCCAAGATCCACGCACCACCAAGGAAGAAGGAGAGCAAGGCACTCTAGGGTTCGACCACCACTAGAGGAAGAAGGAGACTCCAAGAAGGATCGGCCACCAAGCTTGCAAGAGAAGGGAGTGTGTCGTGCACCAAGGAGAGAAAGACTAAGGAACTAAAGGGATCCTTAGAAAGGGAAAGGAAACGCATATATAGAAGGGGATGGAGGAGAAACCAAAGTAGAGCAAAGCAAGGTGTCGCTCACCTAGGGACACTTGTCCATGGGCAATGCGACCATTCTAACATGCCCAAAACACATGTCCAAGGCCATTTCCACATGCACATACCAAGCACCAAGTGTCCACTAGTGGTGACACAAATGAGGTCAAAGAAGGTCAAAGGTCCATGAGCGACACATTTAGACGACACATCTCCCCCATGGGCGACACAACCCTGGGCGGCACAGCCTCGGCGACACAACCCTGGGTGACACAAGCATCCTGCTACCCGACACAAGGATCAACCAAGCAAGGGCAAGGCACCACAAGGCCCAACAAGCTCAACCAAGCCCAAAGGAACTCAAGCAATGAGCCCAAACCTTCCCCTCAACACTAGAGGAAGCAAGGAGAGGGAGGAACACCTCACAAGGTGGAAAACTTGCTCACAAACCCTAGACTTGGGTTAATTGCAAGTAGCACCTCCAACTCTCAACAAGGCACCAACAAACCCTAATCACCACTAAAGGTGATTAACAAGCATCAAAGCATTAAGGTTAAGCAAAGCAAACAGGGTAAACCCTAAACGGAGGTTAGGGTCCTTACAAGAAGTAGTAGTAGTAACACCTTGTTAGGTTTTGGAATTTCTGATTTCAAGGATGGCATCTTTTTAAAGGGACAGAGTCCTACAATACATTGAATCTAGCTACTCTGAATTTAGAAAACCTAATTCCATAAACAATAGATTGTGAGCTTATATGATTAGTATTGGCTAAAACAAATTATAGTTATAATTTAACTTGTTTGTTTATATACAAATGAATATATAATAAGTCATCTAATAAATAGTTCATATGATTGAACTCTAACAAATACTTTATGCATGTAATATGAGTAACTCACTAATTGTGAATACACCTAATGTTGACCATGTCACCCTAATGATATGATAAATGGAACTAACACATGCTAAGAATGCAAAATATGTAATGGTCATGTTGACTTAAACCCTAAGATGTAATCATCTAACCTTAACATATATGCATATGTATCCTTAATGCCTTCATGATACATTAGTGACATTAGGTGTCATCATTAGTAATATACCTTGATACATATAAATGGAATATAACCACCTAATCATAGATTGATATATGAATCAATTCATTAAAAGGCAATGTGTTCCACCTGATTCACTAAAATACATATAATGAATCAAATGTGACAATGACTAATTGGATTTACATAAGCATGATTATTAAGCCTACAGTAATTCCAAATGCCTAATGTTATGTTAAATGTATAATTTATAATATGAAGTGTAAAAAGGAGAAAATAGTTAAGGATGACATTGATGTGAGTATAAAAGGTGATATGACAATGTGTAATATAGGTGTAAGAAACTAATGTGACATTATTTAGACTTAATAACAGGTTGGAAAATATTATCTATTTCTTACAAAATAATCTATGAAAATTCTACATGATGGTAATATGAGGAATATGTAGCATAAATTCAATTTATTAAGGATTGTGACCTAATACATTAATATATATATTGATATTACTTAGTAAACCCTAATTATGCTTAAAATTCTTAATTAATAAATAAGAAATACATGTGATGTGTTCATAGCATTGAGATGTAATTATTTTGACAACAATATGAATGCAACATGACACAATTAATAACATAATAAGGATGATGTAATTTCACAATAAAAATTATGCTAATAAGCGAAAATGTTAATTGTGTTATATTTGATAAAAAGTAATGTGAATAATAGAATCCTTGGTGAACCATGAAAACATGACTTATGAGTAGAGTACGTGAATTACCCTAGATTAGAGGTAATCACTTATTTTCTAAGTATTGGGATGTTACGACTCACCCCTCCCTTTTGTTGAGATTTCAGGGACGAAATCCTCTTTAAGGTGTGGAGTGCTATAACATACTGAATCTTGGATTCAATTTCAATTTAACCTATTTTCAAGATTTTACTTCCTTCATATCCTTTTTGTCCTTTTCCCTAAATTTTCCTATGTTTTCTATCCTCTTTGGCCTCAATGTTGAAATTGAGCAATACTCGATGATTTGAATTACATTTAACCCACATTCATTTCAATGAATGGGTTTTTACACAATTATCTTAACTAGTGTGTTAATTAGAGTCTAATAATGCAAAATAACCATTTATGAGAGAACATTAATGGATTATATTAATTTAGAGTTTTATGGATTTTTGGGACAAGAAATGATAAATAATGTGGAGTTGAGTTAATTAATGAGAGATTAATCTTCTTCCCTTTCCTCTCCCCTACTATTTAGCAATAAAACATTAAAATATAATAATATGGTGAGTTATGATGCTTGAAATTGACATATATTTCCTATCTCAAATATTCACCCAAAGGTTTAATTAGAAAACATTTTCAAGTTAATTCACCCTTTAAATGCATTCATATGTACATTAATGGCCAATATGGTGATTAAGGGCCAAATATTTTTCAAAACTAAAGCGTAATTGCATATCATCAATCTAGGCATTAATATTAGCCTATGGTCCAAATTTGAGGTCATTTGACCCATGTTTGACCCTCCAAATTGATTTTATAAGAATTGATTATAATATGACTATGGTTTTAATTTGATTTACATACAATACATTTAATTCCCTATAGTGTGAGATTTAATCTCTGTCACACTCCCATTAATTATCCCGCTCCTCACACACATAGTCCAACTACTGAAGCCTGATGTGCTAGATCTGATCTTTGATCCAACGGTCGAAGCATTGTCTCTGACCTTCTGTTTCTTCACAAACCCAAAAGCAGATCAATGTTTTCCTTCTCACGACCGTTTCTCCCTCAATTGGCCACCGTTTCTCATGATTTCTCCTCCCTTTGGTCCGTCTCCCTCTCCCGAACAAAATGAGCCCTAGATCTCTATCTCCCTTAAACTATAGAGGAAATTCCCAAAGTGGCGCTCGATCTTCTCTCACACCGTTTTCTTAGGCCGCCACCACATATCACCTCCACCCTATTTAAGGGGATAGGAATGACCACCTATCATGACAAGATCCTCCTCCAGTATCAATTTGACCACCTGTGCCCAAAAGCCCCTAGACCTACTCAATTCTAGTTTTCGACGACCACCTCTTCTCTACCGGTCTCTCCACCATCATGGTTACAATTGGAAGACAAGTAAGCATTCATAGACCCCCTTCTTCCATTTCATTTCATCCATTTGCCCTGCGGTCGCCCCATTTAGCATATCCTATAGCTCATCGATTCTTCATCACCGGTGACTCATGTTGTGAGCACCCTGTACCCTTCTGCCTTAGAAATTGTGGCCACGGCTTCGCCTTGACTCTAGGAACATTTCTCAAACTTCATTCATCCTCGTATTGGACTTTTTCATTAGTTTTGAACCCTCAGATCCGTGCTCTATTTCTCACGATCTGATAATCAAATCTACATCTTTTGGGCACCACAATGTCCATGTTTTGGTTTGCCTAGTCCATACGGAGGAGCAGAACTTCTTCACTCACCTATTTTGCATCCAAATGCTTCATCGTCGTAGTTTGGATTGGAGCTTCGAGCTCCAATTCACATGCCTCGCGCCATGGCCGAGGGAAGGGCAAGCCAGGTCAGGAAATGACCGTGGTGGCCCTATACTCTCAATAAAATAATTATGTTACAAGGGTGTTTTCAAGATTTCACACTTGCTTTTGATATAGCAAAGTCAAGCTTCATTTTGTATCAAAATAACGCTTTTTCCCATGGTTGCTTAATCAAATAATCAACAATGTATGGGCATTTTTGGGTTTTCCTCTTGTCACCACTCCCTCCTATTTTGAGAATGCAATGCTGAAATGGCGATCTTCCATTGAGCCAGCTGGATTATTGGGCCACAAATGGATATCCCAGTCCTTATTTAGATGTGGATTTTTCCCAATTTCTATTGGTCAATTTTATATAATTCATATTAAATTAAAGGTTTATCTGAAAAATACGTATAAATAGTCGTTGGAAAGGATTTTTCACAAGGAATTTGATTTTGTAGTTTTCATGACATGTTTTGCATCCCTATTTCAATGTTTATTATAAAAACCATTTTATTTATATAAAAAGCCTTGAAATATGTAACTAATTCATTTTAACTTTAAATTAAAGAAATGGCTATGTTTTCTCAATAAAAAGAATTCAAGTATTCGATTGGTCCAAGTTTTGAGTCCTAAATCGATGGTTTTCATAGGAGTCCCAAAATTAGGGTTTCTCACATAATATTCTTTATAAACCCTAATCCATGTGTATAAACTTGTATCTAGGGTAAAAGTGACATTGGACACAATTAGTTGGTGAAAAGTCTTCTGTAGGAATCTCGAGTGAGGTATGTGTATGTGCAACCCTATTTATATATGAGTTTGAACACTTTTCCTTTAGTAGGCCATTTTGATATCCATCCCTAATCTTTCTAATGAGGCATACGCTTAGCCTTTGATTCTTTCTATTCCCTTCTTTTAGCACGTTTATTTCACTACTTGTTTGGGTTTTATACCCCCTGCCATGTCACTATTAATTTGTTGTTTAATATTGTCATTTTATTTATTGAGCATGATAACTTTATGACTTATTAGCTATTGTAGTGTACCTATGTACTAGACACCCATAGTGGGCATGTGTGAATTTTCCCAGGGGAATGTGATAATTCTCCCCATTTTATATATATTTGGGTGTTTGGGAATGTGTTATTTCTCCCTCACCCAGAGGTTGAGGTTGGTAGGTGCGTCAGCCCTACTTTAGATAATATAGTCATACTTGCATGCATACTCCAATATTAATATGTGATGTTATGGAAAGTATTCTCTTTTATTAGCCTCATACTTTTGACAATTCTTTAGCATAGTGGAATCATTACTCAATGTTTAATTTTTGATGTACTTTATTTGTCCTTTTTCTTTAATTGACACATACTTTTTTCTCTCCTCTTGCTGGGTGATCCCAACCACCCAGGTCTAGGATCAGAGTGCGCAACAGGAGTATGGTGAACCAGCCTAACACTAGGAGAAGGTCTCTCTCCTTCCATCATGGACTATTTGTTAAGTTATAATGTTGGAAACATATTGATGTAGTTAGGTTTCCCTCTATTTAGATCCTTTATTTGTATAAAGCATGTACAACCTTAACGGGAAAATTTTGATGTACTCTTTATTAAATTGATTATAGTCAAAGTTTTAACTTCCACTGCTATTTATTGGTGTTTTGTTTACCATTATTAGTGGAGATGTGATCTCACTTCTATACAAACTACTTTTCATCCGAGAGGCATTTCTACAGATTTCCAATTAGTGTAGCTTTATCTGGATGAACCAACATATAAGATTTTATTGACATAAATGACCAGTCAACTTCTTTTTGTAGGGATCTTTTTATAAGTCATGAGTTTAAGCAACAAAGATTTCTTCTTTAATGATCCTTTTATTTTTACATCCATTTAAAGATTTTGATGTCCTTATGACCTCAAGTCTTACTCATTAATCCATAAGCATATCAAAGTTTATTTCCTTTCATTATATCCTAGCTATATTTATTTGTCCATTCCCATTTAGTTTTACTTGAGTGTTTGCTTTTAGGTCTAGGAGTTGAAACTTATGCATTATTTAATCTCATATAGAAATTGTCAAATAATCAACTCCTTTTAGGAGATGATTAAGTTTTGTTGTGTATAATTATCATTCATTCTTTAGTTCTCTTAGATGTAGCCTTATTAATCCTGGATGTTTTCTTAGATGTTGAATTTTCTAGGATCAAACCTTTTTTTGACTTAAGATCTAATTTGTCTTCACCATCTTTTGTTATAGAACCAAATTTATGTGAATGAGTTATAGTGAGCAAAATTTTAGTTTTGACAAGAAGTCTTACTTTTGATCTCCTAGAATACAAAAAGTTGATATTTTCTTGTGAGTCATAACCATTTTCATAGCACTTATGATGCAATTCTAGTACAAAAAAATTTTATACTGACATCATCTATACCAATAATTTTACCTTTAAAACTTTCTTCAAATGTGACCAATGATTTTACCTTTTCTCCATGTGTGTGGAAATCTTCTTATTTTTGATCATATGCTTGTTGGGGCAATCTCTATAGGCCATCCAAACCTGCAAAGTATGGAGTTTTGGTACCCATATAGTGGTCCTTTTGATTAGGATCATTCAAATATTTAGAACAATCTAATATGAAGAATCCATTATAGGTTTGAGTCACAAAAGTTAATTGCAATTGAATGATTTATTTTCAACAAATATTTTTGATAGAACTATATTCGGTCGAACTTATCTTTGACCACAAGAATTCTCGGTCAAATTATTTGTCGACCGAGAAGATTTTCCAGTAAAAGCAATGTTGACAGAACTACCTTAGGTCGATCTTTTTTTCGACCACTCGGTCGAGCATTTTGTCAACCGAGATGAAGTTCTATGCATTTTTAGTAAATTCAACATTTCTAATGTAAACATGTCATCCCAATACTTTTGGATAATACAATTAAACAATCAAAATATACAAAGATAAACAAGTTCAAGCTTAATTCAGTTGAGATAAGACATTATAAATTTCAAGGTGAAGTTTAGGTCAAATCTCAACTAATGTGTCCAAAATTTCTAAGTTGGTGGTTTTAGAACCCGAACCAAGTCAACATCCTTTTTTTGTATGGGCAAGAGAATGAATAATATAATGTCCAAGACGTAAACAGTAATGACAACAAATAGAATCAATTTCATTTCTCTTCTTAGCTAGATTATCTTTAGGCACATACATGACCTTGGTTTTGGGTTTTTGGGTTTTTATAGCTCTAGGATTTTGGTAGGATTTCTCTTTAGGTACATAGCTTAGTCCTCTCCTCCCAATTTGACCAACTGAAATTTCTAGGATTTTATCAAGAATTTCATTGTTTTCCAAGCTACTAATATCTTTTTGCAACTTAGCAATTTCATCCATTTTCTTTTTAATGTCTAACTTTGCTTGATATAAACTAGATATTAAGCTATCTCTTTCTTTGACAATAACATCATAATCCACATGAGTACATATAATAGGTTGAGTTTGAAGATCATTTTTCTTAGCAAGCAATTCAACCTTTTCTTGGCAAATAAAATTATTGTTGACTTCTAGAGCTAGAAACTTAATATTGCAATCATTAATAGATGATTTCAAAGTAACTTTTTCAGACATAAGGTTTTCCTTTTCAAAAGTAATATTATTCAATTTAGCATACAAATCGTCATTAGTTTTTGTAAGCCTTTTTAATTTCTTTTTACAATCAACATATTTATCATGTAATTCTTCAATACTAGTGACTAAATCTTCTTTAGATAAATCAAGAAGACTTACCTAATATTCTTCTTCATTTGTAGTTGCAATGAAGCAACTTACCTTGTCTTCTTCTTCTTCACTCTTACTATCATCACTTGAGTCATCCCAAGCTTCTTTGTAGGCCTTTTCTTTCTTCTTGTGAGAAGTTTTCCTTCCCTTCTTAATTTTAGGACACTCATTTTTTAAATGTCCCTTCTTGCCACATTCAAAGCTCCCAAGGGAAGAAGAGGAAGAAACAAAAGAATTTTTGTTAGTTTTAAATCTTCTATATTGCTTACCATTTACAAGGAGTGCCTCCTATTCACTATCTTCTTCACTTGTTTCATTACTTTGTTTAGTAGTCGCCTTAAAAGGAATGTCATTCATTTTCTCCTTCTTAGTTTCGGCTATCAATCTTTCTTCTTCTTGAAGAGTGTCCTCATGAGTTGCTAAATTACCATTGAGCTGCTCCATCCTCAATATGGTGAGATCATTAGCTTCTTCAATGGACGTCACCTTTGGCTTGTATTTTGGAGGCAAAGAACTAAGGATTTTTGACACATGATCTTCTTCACTTATATATTTTCACAATGCTCTTAAGCTATTAACAATGGAAGAAAATTTGCATACATCTCAACAATAGATTCATTAGATTGCATCCAAAATTGTTCAAATTTTTGTTTAAACATACTAATTTTGGTATTTTTAACTTGGGTAGTGCCTTCATGTGTTACAGAGAGTTTATGCCATATATCATAAGCCGTATCACATGAAGATATTCTATTAAACTCACTTACATAATTTGAACAATATAATATGCTTATCACCTTTGCATTTAATTGAACTTATTTTACCGTGTTTGGATCCCTGTTGCATATTTGATTTTGGGAAGCACATAGGGAGTAGACACCATCCTCCATAACTCCAAGTTGATATTTTGAAAGTAGGATTGCATTCTTATTTTCTAGTAGGTGTAGTATCTTCCATCAAAAGGTGATGGTCGAGTATGTGAGTTCCTTTAAGGTTGAGGTTGATGAGCATGTTGTCCCCCATTCTTGAAGACTTGTTATTGATCCTTGAGGACCTGCTCTGATACCAATTGAAAGATTTAGAGGGGGGTGAATAGAGATTTTTGATAAATTAAAGATAATTAAAACACTCAACCAAAGAAGGAGGAGGAAACAAGGAAGACACTTTTGTTTAGAGTGGTTCCAACCTTTGAATTCAAAGCTTGTAAGTCCACTACCCAATTGTCTCTAATTGGGATTTTGAAAGTGATTAATTTTATTACCTCACAAATATGTCACATAAAAAAGAATCACCTTCCTTGAAGTAGCCTTCCCTAGAAGTAGCCTCAACCTCCATGAAGCAACCTTCTTTGAAGTAACTCCAATCCCTTGGAGCAACCTTCTCCTAGAAGTAGCTCCACCACCTTGAGATAACCTTCCTTCAGAAGTAGCGTCAACCACCCTTGAAGAAGACTTCCTTGAAATAATCTCAAACACCTCTTGAAGCAGCCTTCCCCACCAAGAAGTAGCTTCAACCAAGCTCCCTCAGGCAGCCTCCACAATCTCGGAGTAGCCAAGGAGCACGAGCAACTTTAACCTGTGAAAGGGGATTGGAAGAAGGAAGTACAACAATTACTCAATTGTGCTTTGATCCTATATCAAGCATTTGGATCTCCTATCCACTTAAAATAGATGTGGCTATATGTGGTGGCTAGGAGATTGTAGCTATAGGACAACTCTAGAGCATAAGGAAAAGGATAGCAAGTGAATCTTAACTTTGTTGCTCTCAATGGTGAATGCTCAAGTGTAGATTGTGTGCTTTAGGTGTCCTAAGACCTCTCCTATTTATAGGAATGGTTTTCCAGTACTTAGGAATGCTTTAGGGAGTCTCTAGAGTGTTCTTAGTGCTTAACTAGCTGTTAGGTGTACATTAGTTGGCTAGCAATTGTTAATTTGTTCGTGCTTGAAAAGAACAATCCAAAACCCTGCTTAGTTGACAATGTTGTTGACCGAACTGTGTCTCAGTCGAAAATGTCTTTGACTGAACCTGGTTTTAAGGAAAAATGTTGCAATGTCTATTTTCAACTCCCAACTACCAACCACTTAGTCTAACGGTCACAATCTTCAGACCAAAGTTAGTTCAGTCGACAATATATTTGATCGAAGACCATTTTAGAGCACAATTGTGTAAGTTGTTGAACAATGCTCACAATTTTTACCGAGGTGGTTCTCGGTCATCAAAAACTTTGACCGAGTGTGTCTCGATCGACAAGTTTTTCGACCAAGGGTGTTCTTATTTCAGACTTTTGAATCACCTACTAAGTGTGTGTTTCAATGAGTGATGGTGACTTTAACTTTTGGGGGAAACCTATCTAAGGGTTATAAGTGGATAGGGAAGATCTGACGCTTGATTTACATGATGTCTAAGTACTTGTACATTATATCCTTGTACAAGTGTTTACATTTGTACAATCATGAACACATATACAATTAAGCACATTTGATCTTCAATTTTGCAATGATCTTCTATTTCCACTTAGCTGAATCTCCTTATTACTTTGAACCCTAAAATACTCAAATAGCATGTTATATCCACAAGAATGAAATGTTTATCATAATCAAAACAAAGGGTATGCTAATGTCCAATTTAGCCAATAGAGGCGTGTACGACAGTATGTACCTAGGTTCTAAATCTTAATGGATTTGCTTATCGGAAAAAATATTTGACCTCAAAATAACTCTTTTTTTGTGACTCAAATAATGGGGATTCCAAACTTATAAAGGGATAAATGGAGATAACGATTGGGAAACTAAATTTAATGAAATGAAATTCAATTCTGCAAACCATAATGGTAAGAAAACCAATTCCTAGAAAGTGTTTTCACAATACAAAACATGTACATAATATGTGTATGCATATGATCTATACTAGTGTATTACATAGTAGACATATAACATATGAATACATGAATCATGAGAGTAGGTAATGACTAGTATATTGTATGAAACTACATGCACACCTAAGACTACAAAACCAATGGAAATGAACTAGATGATTTCAAGATGGGACATTATAGTGATAATTTGATAATTTACTCACTAATGGGTAAAATGGTAATTTCACCTAATTAGAACATAGAAAGTAATTCCAATCCAAGAATATTGAATGACCCTAGTACCTTCTCTCTTGCTAGAGTCATAATGCATTGACATCCTTGAACCCTTGTGGACATCTTGATTGGAATTTCTCAATTATAACAGGTACTAAATTCTCAATTCTTTTATTGAACTATTTGCCTCCCTCTTGAGTTTCATATATATAATTTTTCAAATTGGTGAATAAATTTTATTGTTAGCCTTTCCCTTTTTTTAAGTTCATTGTGTCTAACTTGAATGTTGAACATTGTTGAGAAATTGAAAGTATTGATTGATTTTGGTATTGGTAAAAAAATTCGAAATGTTGGATAAGAACTTTGGCTCACTAGATTTGGTGGGTCACGGCCGCCAACTCTATGCAGTGGGTAATGGACAATTAGAAGTCCCATAGTACTGGTTACCCCCATAGGAAAAAGTGTTATTCTCTTATAGAGGGGATAATTCTAGGCACCTAGCCACTGGCAAAGAAAATATATTAGATTATCTTTGCAATTTGATAAATCCTTGAATTTTGAATAATTGGATATCTTGATATTTGTTTTGAGAAAAATTGTTCCATTTTGAAATCTTGATATTAGTTTGAGAATCTCTTTATTGTTTTCTGGTTACCACTCTATACCTTTTGAAATTAACATGGTAGCTAGACTATTCTCTTGTTAATACCATAGTCCACCAAGCAATCTTACCTAGATTTGATCTCACAACTCTTTATTTTTTAAAATAGCCCAATAAATGGATTTGGTACAAATCTAGTTGACCTTTATTTCTCTACAATGGGGTCCATGTGTGGTTTTGTTCCTTCGGGAACTCATGGAGAGGTGATACAACGAAGAAATAGAAGAGACGTGCAGGAGATGTCCTATGTTGAAGAGTACATAGGATCATTATTCAATCTTTGTAATCATATTTGTAAGCTTTTGTGACTTTGATGTAAAGCATGATTGTAATACATATTGTTTATATTTTTGATACATTTTGTAAATATTTGATCATAAAGGTCAAGTCTTTACACTATATAGGGGGAGGGTAGTGGTGTCTTTCCCCATAGTTCCAAATGTACCAACTTGTGTTGAGTAGGAAATGACATGGTGTGATCAATAGGCTAGGGCCACCCACGATACTTGTAGGTGATTTAATAAGTTCATGACATGGCTATATGTAATTGGTCCAATCATATTAATATTGTATTAATTGTGTAAATTATATGCTAGCTCTGATCATGATGAGCCTATATATGCAATTGCTCATAAAAATATGTAGATCCTGAATAAAATCGTTTCATGACCTATATCTGATCATAATTTAAAAATTATAGCTAATACATGAATGCATGTTGATTAATATATGGAAACTCTAGATTTGAAGATTATCATATTGAATGAATATAATACATTTACTTTGTGATATAAATTGCTATTTTTTAATGTAAGCATACTCTAAGATAATGATGATGAATATTGAAGTTTCTAAATCAATAGATTTCTATGCAAGAAAAATAGGGTTTTGAAACTAATGTCCATAACTTGGTATGATCTTGATCCACACAATCCGATCTAGATGTTCCATAATGATATTGTATGATCAATTCGATTGTTAGGGTTCACCTAATGTATACTTAGGGTTTGTAACCCTTAGAAACCATGATATAGTGGAATTTTGGTTTGATACCCTTATTTCTAATCTAAACATGTGATAACCCTAAACCTATTCTGTGATACACCATTTGAACAAAACGTCATTAACTAAGCATAAGCGATCATTAGCAATGGACTACTAAAAATTACTTAAAATTAAAACCTTTTTCAAAGAGATCCAATTCTAGGAAGCTCTTAACAACAAGAACCAAAGTATTACATGTACATACCATGTACCATCTCTTCTCGAGGATTTCATACATCAATTGCTATGTTTAGTCTACACATGAGCAATACACAACCTCAACTCATTCAAACTAAAATCTCATATCGATAATGAAAACACTAAGTACAGACTCCAAGGACCTGAGAGTACAGAGACGACACATAGGACTCTTATCTATAAGACATGATAGTCAGTATCTCCACCTGAGATGTTATTATTGTCCTTGATGCTGATGTCCTTTCCCTATAGTATGGTTCTTACCTCCTCGTCCTCATCCACCTAAAAATGTTGGATCCCACGGGGGTGAGACAATTGAAATTGTCCCAGTAAGAGATATAACTCTCCGCCGGAAACATTATTCTTGCAGTTTAATAGAATAAAACTGATCAGAGGATTAGCAGTTTAGAACATTCTCATATTTTAAAGCATTGCAGCTATCTGTGATAGAACAATAATTCATCTATTCACTTTATAAGGAATATGAAGAACATGTATATCATTTATCCATCTTACTGTATCAACATCTCTAGCTTATCCTGAGATACTCATTATCATGGTATGTCATCCATGAATCATTCTCATTTTTGTCTATTGACCTTACCCAATCTGTTAGCCAGATTTTGGATTGTTCCAGTCATGTGAGTATACATCATCATATTCTGTCCAGGCATTGGACCATGCCAATTCTATGCAAACATTCCAAGCATTGGACTATTCCAATCCTGTGTAAACATTCCAGGCATGGGACTATGCCAATCCTGTGTAAACATTCCAGGCATTGGACTATGCCAATCCTGTGCAAACATTCCATGCATTGGGTTATTACCAATCCTATGCAACCATTACTAGGCATTGGGTTATTACCAATCTTGTGACATTATTCTAGATATTGGGTGTGGGCTCCGATCTCCAAAACCACGATATAAATACGATTTAAACTTAGCGGAAGCAATAGATTAACAGCGGAAGACAAACATCATGAGAAATTAAAACTTTTTGAGATAAGAGCTTGAAACCTTAAAACTTCTTTCATAGAAAAAGGATTAAACTGTTTACATCTCTGATAATTACTTCTTGAGTAATTATGTACATCATGATATAAAATCTCAAGAGATAAAACCAAAATCTCAGACCATCAACTCCTAGGACCTGAGAGTACAAAGACGGCATAGGACTGACTTTCTAACAACTACCTCAGCAGTCAGTATCTCCACCTGAGATTCACTGCTGCTCCTGGTGCTGCTGTTGGGATTGGTCACCTGTAGGCCGGTTCCTCCGTCTTAGACGACCACCTAAAAAGTTGAAGTCTACGGGGTGAGACAATGTACAAATTGTCCCAGCGAGAGTTATAACTCTCAACTAGAAGCTTTATATAGCAAGTCAAAGAACAATATAAGCAATTTAAAGTAATCAAAAGCAGAGAGGTATTAAGCAGAAATATCAACATATAGATAAGGTGAAGAACATATCTACTATGCAGTGTAACATCATTCAAGAATTTCGTAGCTTAAACTAAGCAATTATACTACGCGGCTGATTATGTTTTACAAACATCATTATGCCCTGTGGAGATGAGGTATACCCCTCATACTCCAACCGATAACTAGTAAGTTGCATCAGTATCATACATAGGTCATTAAAAGAGCCGGATTCTTATGACCTCATCCTCCTCAGTCAGTAAGATGATTGCTTGCAGGACATCTTGTGTCTCTGCTGTTATAGCTTACCAGGGTAATCTGGTCCTTCGCTATTTTAGAGTTACAGTGGCGTTCTGTACTCTCTTCGTCATCGGAAGATTTCTTGTTTATCTCTCACCGATGCGGTGTTTGTGTTTTCTTTGGGAGATTCGTGGTACATCTCTTCGTTTGGATTTGTAGTGAAGGGTTGATGGATTATTCATCTACATCAATTCCTACACTAGGATGTAAGGATTTACGCATCCATTTCCCCCACATACTCAAAAGTATATGCTCCAGGAGTTCCCTTGGGAAAACCTATTTCACCATCATTTGGTCTCTGACAATGATGGATCTATGATCAGGGCTCTACATGGTATGATTATACTTGATTAGTTAGGTACATTTTAGTATTCTTTTAACATCATACATGTTCTCAAACATTTAATCACTAGCATGGCAGCTATGAAAATAGAATACTAAATGTAACAAGTCTAACTCACATCAATTATCATTTCTTAATCATCTCATCACAAGTCATCTGTTAAGCATGACCTTGATGATATTCATGGCCCTCATAGCCCATCAATCTCATAAGATGCCACTAACAAAGCATCATGATTTTTCACTATTTCATAAAGCTAAAGCATGCTTTCAATGAATATAGTATCATAACCCTTACCTGGGTATGTTCATCCTCATATAGGAACCTGCATGGTTAATTCAACTGATAACAGTAAACAATTCATTTCAATGAAGTTGTATCTCCCTACTCTTACAAGAGTTAGGTTCCCTAATTTTCATCAATTAGGGTTTACTATTCTCATTACATATCATCACCCTAGAATTAGGGTTTACTATTCACCTCATGGCGAATTGAACTCATAATATCATCATGTATGAGAAACATCATCATTTAAACCCTCAGATAAGATTAAGATTCATCAATTATCATAATTAGGGTTTCCATGATCTCACATAGGTGGATCATACCCTAATCATGCATATTCATGTGTATTGAAGGTACTTTTCTTGAATTTCTACCATAAAAGGGTACTTTCTCTCTCCTATGATACTTTCTCTCTCCTATTACTAGTAGATGGTGACTACACCACTCTAGATTAGGTTGGGTTAAGTTCTCATTGACTATCATAAGCCAAATCATCACTATCAGGTGATTAGGGTTTGATTGAAACAAGATATCCTTCAATTGAACCCCTCAAGGGTATTTTGGTAATTTACACCATTGAACACCATTATGGGTCAATTCATTAATCACTTAATCCCTTAATGTCCTAGGTTACCATTAGGGTTTAGATTAGATCACCATTAAACCAAAAACACCTTCAAGTGATTAGGCATAAACAACATTGAAAACCTCCAAACGGTTTCAACCTTCAACCTCCAAACGGTTTGAAACCGTTTGGATGTGTTGACCGTTTGCTATGTTTGACTCTGAGACCGCATGACCTCAAGGTCGTTTGCCCAAACCGTTTGGGTGCGTTGACCATTTGGAAAGGTTGACTTCCAAATCGTTTGAGCTTATGCGGTTTGAAACCGTTTGATCAAAACGACTTGAGATCGATTGGTCCAAACGACCTTGAGAGCGTTTGAGCCCAAACGGTCTTGAGACCGTTTGGACCTCCAACATGGTTCAAAAGTTCCAATCGATTATGAATATCTCTGTTGAAGCCTTCAATTGGATAAATCCAAGCTAACCACTTATAAATTGAGTTAATTAAGATGAGCCTCAATCAATTGGACACCAAATTGACTCTCAATTGAAAGCCAATTAGGGTCAAGTCCAATTCAATTAGGGTTTCAATCGGATAATCATCAATGTTCAACAAGGTGAATCAAATCAAGGTTGAACCTATCAATTGACCTCCGATTGGACTCAAACTTGGCACAAACGGTCTTGAGGTCATTTGGATGACCTCCAAACGGTCTTGAGACCGTTTTCCCAAAGTTTGACCAAAAACCAAGTCGGTTGGATAAGGGTTGAACCCTAATTAGGTCTAAAATCAGCAATTTTATGAATTCATCAACTTATTGCAATTGGACCTTCAATCCATCAATTTAACTCAACCCTAGACCTTCAAATGGTCTTGGGTTGTCACCAAACGGTCTTAAGACCGTTTGGATGAACCCCCAAGCGGTCTTGAGACCATTTGGGTCCTTCAACCCAAAACTCAACAAGATCTATACATGAAATCAGCAATTTCATTCCGATTAGGGTTAGGATGTTGAATTGCCTTCAACCCTCAATTGGTTAAGAATTAGATTATGATTCTTTGTAGGAATGAAATTCAATATGTTAACAACAGACCCTCAAACGGTCGTCCCTTGGTCAACCCTATCAAACTCTCTTGAGACCATTTCAATCCAAACGGTCTTGCAAGATCGTTTGAGATCAAACAGTTTGAAACCGTTTGACCTTAAACGGTTTGCAACCGTTTGGACCAAAAGGGTCCAAGGTCGGTTGATAAAGCTACCTAGGAATTCACGCCCATCATCTTCAACCTCTGTTCAGGTCGGTTACTCCACCGTTTTGCTTGCAAAAGTGCAAGGAAGAAGGGAGGTAGAAGAAGAACTAAGACTTAAAATTGCAAAAACAAGATATGCATATAAAGCAAGGAGTTTAGAGTTATAAAACCCGCCTTAGAACGTTGTTACTAGAGCTCCAAGCTTCCAATCTTCAAGCCTCTAATGGTGTCTTGAGCTCCACAACTTGGCCAAAGGTGATTCTCCAAGGAAAAGATGGGGATGGTCGGCTAGAACAAGAAACCTAAGTTAGTTAACCATAGAACCAACCTTTTAAGAAGAATTCCACCATGAATTCGAGCTTGAGGATGGTTTCCCCCTCACCTTAGCACTAGTTGATCATTCTCCTGAGCTCCAGAGCTCTTCCTTAGCCATTTGAGAAAGATGAGAAATGAAGAGAACAAGTGATACGTTCACTTGGTTTGCAAGGGTTCTAGCTTATATACTTTAGGCTATTTTCTACCTTAAGAACCTCCAAAACATGGAATTCTCATCCAAGTCCCTCCTCGTTTCTAAGGCACGCCCAAACTATCAAAACTTATGTAAATCTCATCTAAACTCAAGATCTAAGGGTAAGGAAAACCACTTTCAACTAGGGTACATACATGAAAGGTCTTCATACCCATACTAAGTGAATTTTAAGCACAAGGATCATTCCTCAAGCTACATCTTGATGCCCAAGCTTGGGAAATCCATCATACCTCATCATATTCACTCATATGATGTCTCATCATCAGAGGAACATCTTAACCTATGAACATTGCAAGTTAAACCCCTTAACTGGGTAATTTGTACATAGATCCCTGCATTACAAAATAATGCTACAACTTTGTTTAAAAAGGAGCAAAATTGAAAGTTTATGTTCCTGAGGAACTTAATTACATGCCAGGGAGTATTCACAAGTATATAATTACATGTTTAGGTAAAACTTCTAGGGTTAGGTTATAACCCAGGTCAGGGATGTTACAAATTATCCACCCCTTACAAGGATTTCTTCCCCGAAATCGATAAAACATATTAGGAGAAAAGAGTAGGGTATTTCCTTCTCATGTCATCCTCTAGTTCCCAAGTGGCTTCTTCAATACCACGGTGGTTCCAGAGGACTTTAACAAGGCTTATTTCTTTCTTCTTTAACTTTTTAATCCTGTTATCAAGGATTGACACTGGTCCTTCCTCATATGTTATATCTTCATTCAATTCTACTTCCATAGGTTGTAGTACTGACTCGGTGTCTGGGTGACATTTCCTCAGCATAGAAATGTGAAACACAGGGTGTAACTTTTGCAACTCTGAAGGTAACTCTAGTCTATAGGCTACCTTTCCAACTCTTTCAACAATTGGATAAGGTCCCATAAATCTAGGGGTTAACTTCCCTTTCCTTCCAAAATGAAGGACTCCTTTCCAAGGTGAGACCTTGAGGTACACTCTATCTCCAACCTGGAACTCTAAGGGTCTATGACGTCTGTCGGCATATGACTTCTGCCTATCTTGTGCAGTCTTAAGCTGTTGTTGTATAATTTTGATCTTCTCTGTAGTCTGCTGCACAAGATCCGGACCTAACAACTGATGTTCACCAGCTTCATACCAACACAAAGGCGATCTACAACGTCTACCATACAAGGCTTCATAAGGTGCCATATCAATACTATGTTGATAGCCATTGTTATAGGCAAACTCTATTAAGCTCAGGTGTAGATCCCAACTCCCGGTAAACTGGAGAACACATGCTCTTAACAGGTTTTCCAAGGTCTGTATAGTCCTTTCAGACTGTCCATCAGTCTGTGGATGAAAGGTTGTACTAAACCTTAGTTTGGTGCCTAAGGCTCTGTGTAATTGCTCCCAAAAATGACTTGTAAACTGGGGGCCTCTGTCAGAAACTATAGTGGCAGGAACTCCGTGCAAACGCACTATCTCTTGAACATATAACTGGGATAACCTTTCAGCAAAATAGGTTGTTTTGACAGGTAAGAAATGTGCTGTCTTTGTCAACCTATCAACAATTACCCAAATGGAATCATGTCCTTTGCTTGTCCTGGGTAGGCCAACAACAAAGTCCATGGTCACATGGTCCCACTTCCACTGTGGTATGGGTAAGGGTTGCATTGTTCCTGCAGGTTTCTGGTGTTCAGCCTTAACTTGCTGACACACAGGACACCTCAGAACAAACTCGGCTACATCCTTCTTCATCCCGGGCCACCAATACATATCTTTCAAATTTCGATACATCTTGGTGCTCCCTGGATGCATAGCATACATCGAAGAATGAGCTTCCTCTAGGACTAACTTCCTTAGATTATCCACATCAGGTACTATCATCCTCCCATGATAGCATGCCACTTGATCATCTGACTCATGAAAACTTTCTCGCTTCTCTTCACCATACTCAGATCTGATCTGCTGAACTGCAACATCAACTTGTTGTGCCTCCTTTATCTGCTCTCTTAGGGTAGGTTTGATATGCATCTCAGCTAACAAACCAGATAACAATGACATCTTCAACTGTACATTGTTTTGCCTTAAAGAGATAAGCATATCTCTCCTAGAACATACTAAGGAACTTAGTTGTGCTCTATCCATGGTTGATGTTGCTGATTTCCTACTCAAGGCATATGCAACCACATTAGCCTTCCCTGGATGGTAATCAATTGTACAATCGTAGTCCTTGATTAACTCCATCCAGCGACGTTGCCTCATGTTAAGCTCATGCTGAGAGAAGATATACTTAAGATTCTTGTGGTCTGTGAAAATCTAGAATGTTTCTCCATAGAGATAATGTCTCCAGATCTTCAGGGCATGAATCACAGCAGCCAACTCTAGATTGTGTGTCAGATAATTTTCCTCGTGTTTCTTAAGCTGTCGGGAAGCAAAAGAAATCACTTGCTTATCCTGCATCAACACACATCCAAGTCCATTCTTGGAGGCATCACAGTACACTACATATCCTTTTCCTTGCTCAGGTAGCACAAGCACATGTGCACTTGTCAACCTCTCTTTCAACAGCTGAAAAGACTGTTGACACTTCTCACTCCAGGCAAAAGGAACATCTTTCCAGGTTAACTTGGTCAAGGGTAAGGCTATAGAACTGAAATTCTTGATAAACCTTCGGTAGTCGCCAGCTAATCCTAAGAAACTTCGAATCTCCGTCAGTGTCTTCGGTTGTTCCCACTGTAGAACAGATTCTACCTTTTTAGGGTCAACACGAATACCCGAGGCAGATACCACATGACTAAGAAAAGACACTTCTGGCAACCAGAACTCGCACTTGCTAAACTTAGCGTATAACTTATGTTCTCTTAGCAAGGTCAAAGCTTGGCAAAGATGCTGCTCATGCTGTTGAGCAACCTTACTATAAATCAGAATGTCATCTATGAAGACATCAACACACTGATCAAGGAAGGGTCGAAAGACTCTATTCACGAGTTCCATGAATGCAGCTGGTGCATTGGTTAGTCCAAACGACATAACCGTGAACTCATAGTGACCATATCTAGTCCTAAAGGCAGACTTGGATATGTCACTGTCCTTAATGTGGAGTTGATGATATCTAGACCTCAAGTCTATCTTTGAAAAGACTGTTGCCCCACGCAACTGGTCAAAGATATCATCAATCCTCGGCAAAGGGTACTTGTTCTTTATTGTTACTTTATTAAGTTGTCTATAGTCAATGCACAACCGCATTGACCCATCTTTCTTTTTAACAAACAAAACCGGAGCACCCCAAGGTGAGGTACTCGGTCGAATGAAACCTTTCTCAAGTAACTCTTGAAGTTGTTTCTTGAGTTCGGCCATCTCGGCAGGCGCCATCCTATATGGTGTCTGGGCTATGGGTTTTGTATCTGGGACCAAATTGATCTCAAAATCAATTTCCCGAGGTGGTGGTATACCAAGAAGTTCTTCAGGAAACACATCTTCGAATTCCCTGACTACATGAACTTCAACAGGGTTGGGGCTCTCCTTGGTAACATCTACCACATGGGCCAAGAATGCATAACATCCTTGCCTCATTAGCTTATCAACAACCATAGCTGACACAAGACAGGTGGGCAGAATCTTTCTTTCTCCTTGAAAGATCCATGTGTTGCTTTCATCAGCAAACACATCCAACTTGGACTCGCAATCCAAGACAACTCGATACCTTTCTAAGGTATCCATCCTGAGGATTATATCAAATCCTTGCATATCAAGTGGTATAAGGTCCACTTGAATGCGATGATCAGAAAAGAAAAGGATGCAGGGAGAGCATACCTCCTGTAAAACAGCAGACCCACTCAACGGAGTCTCCAACAACTAACTATCTGCCCTATGATTGACTGTCATATTGTAGTTGTGAATCACTCTTCGAGTGATAAAAGAGTGTGTAGCACCCGAGTCAATCAGAACAGATACTACATAGGATTTAGACATATCAGAATATAAAAGCTCCATCTGACCTGCCACTACCCGTGGATCGACCACTGCCTCTGGTGGCTTCATAGCATAGAACCTCGCTGGAGCCTGGTGTTGAGGTGGTGCTGATGATCCAGCTTGAGACGCTTGTCCACGTCCTCGAGCTGCTCCTTGAGATTGCCTTCTCTGTGATCCCTGTTGACCTTGTCTCGGAGGCTGTGTCACACTGACAGGCTTAGATTGGCAGTCCTTCATCAAATGTCCCACCTTACCACAGCTATAGCAGCTTTTCCCCAGTTGTTGTGGTCTTGGTGGTCCAGTAACTGACATTGATGCAGAGCTATGGGTCTCCTGAGGTGATTGACCTCGTCCTCTACCTGTACTTGGAGACCACTAAGTCTGAGAACTAGATCTAGGTGGTGGAGGGTTAGGTGCAGAGGATCTAGGCTTCTTAAAGTCTCTAGATGAAGAACCTTGGAACTGTGGATATCTCTTTTGGGTTTGCCTTTTCTCAACTACGGATCTCTCTATCCTTCGGACTGACTCAACGAAGGTAGCGAACCTCTCCCGATTTTCTAGAGCAGACACGGGGGTTGTCATATCAGCATTCAAACCCTTCTTGAATCTCCTGATCCTTTCTTCTTCTATGGCAACCATGTGCGGACAGAACCGCAACAGCTCCATGAACTTAGCTTCATACTCACTAATGTTCATCACGCCCTGCCTCAATCTCTCAAACTGAGAGATCTTCTCATCTAGGAAGGTCTTCAGGAAATATCTGTGGATAAATTCCCGACGAAAGTCTTCCCACGAGATCTCTATTCCAGGTCTCTTCTGCTCTTCCATTGTCCACCAGTGACCAGCGCTTCCTTTGAGAAGATAGACAGCGTGTCTAACCTTCTCAGCTTTAGGGATATTTAGAATCCTAAAAGCTTTCTCCAACTATGTCAACCACAGGTCAGCATCTGTGGGGTTGGCAGTCCCAAAGTATTCGGTAGCTCCGACACAACGTAGTCGCTCGAACGTCTTCCCGATACCTTGACCTTCAGGCTGGACAGGTGCCCTGGGTGCAGGCATAAGCATCCTGTCAGTGATGTGTGTCATGGCAGTCATAAACTGCCCGAACATAGTTTGAACAGCTGGGTTGTCCATATCGGCTGGGTCAAACTGTGGGGGCTCCCTGGGTGGCTCAGGTACATGTTGTTCTATTTCTGGGACCCTTGCACCTTCCCGAGGTGCAGCAACACTACTCTCCACCACGTACTCCTCATGTGGCTCAGACATCCTTATATATCTTCTTCTCCTGAGGAGCAGAAGATTCTATTAGATAAGGAAGGAACACTAAAGATAGACTCGACATGCTAAGTCCTTATGTCTCTATAGACTCGGCGAACCTAGAGCTCTGATACCACTTAATTGTGGGCTCCGATCTCTAAAACCACGATATAAATACGATTTAAACTTAGCGGAAGCAATCGATTAACAGCGGAAGACAAAAATCACGAGAAATTAAAACTTTTTGAGATAAGAGCTTGAAACCTTAAAACTTCTTTCATAGAAAAAGGATTAAACTGTTTACATCTTTGATAATTACTTCTTGAGTAATTATGTACATTATGATACAAAATCTCAAGAGATAAAACCAAAATCTTAGACCATCAACTCCTAGGACATGAGAGTACAGAGATGACATAGGACTGACTTTCTAACAACTATCTCAGCAGTCAGTATCTCCACCTGAGATTCACTGCTGCTCCTGGTGCTGCTGCTGGGATTGGTCACCTGTAGGCCGGTTCCTCCGTCTTAGCTGACCACCTAAAAAGTTGAAGTCTACGGGGTGAGACAATGTACAAATTGTCCCAGCGAGAGTTATAACTCTCAACTAGAAGCTTTATATAGCAAGTCAAAGAACAATATAAGCAATTTAAAGTAATCAACAGCAGAGAGGTATTAAGAAGAAATATCAACATATAGATAAGGTGAAGAACATATCTACTATGCAGTGTAACATCATTCAAGAATCTCGTAGCTTAAACTAAGAAATTATACTACGCGGCTGATTATGTTTTACAAACATCATTATGCCCTATGGAGATGAGGTATACCCCTCATACTCCAACCGATCACTAGTAAGTTGCATCGGTATCATACATAGGTCATTAAAAGAGCCGGATTCTTATGACCTCATCCTCCTCAGTCAGTAAGAGGATTGCTTGCAGGACATCTTGTGTCTCTGCTGTTATAGCTTACCAGGGTAATCTGGTCCTTCGTTATTTTAGAGTTACAGTGGCGTTCTGTACTCTCTTCGTCATCGGAAGATTTCTTGTTTATCTCTCACCGATGCGGTGTTTGTGTTTTCTTTGGGAGATTCATGGTACATCTCTTCGTTTGGATTTGTAGTGAAGGGTTGATGGATTATTCATCTACATCAATTCCTACACTAGGATGTAAGGATTTACGCATCCATTTCCCCCACATACTCAAAAGTATGTGCTCCAGGAGTTCCCTTGGGAAAACCTGTTTCACCATCATTTGGTCTCTGACAATGATGGATCTATGATCAGGGCTCTACATGGTATGATTATACTTGATTAGTTAGGTACATTTTAGTATTCTTTTAACATCATACATGTTCTCAAACATTTAATCACTAGCATGGCAACTATGAAAATAGAATACTAAATGTAACAAGTCTAACTCACATCAATTATCATTTCTTAATCATCTCATCACAAGTCATCTGTTAAGCATGACCTTGATGATATTCATGGCCCTCATAGCCCATCAATCTCATAAGATGCCACTAACAAAGCATCAGGATTTTTCACTATTTCATAAAGCTAAAGCATGCTTTCAATGAATATAGTATCATAACCCTTACCTGGGTATGTTCATCCTCATATAGGAACCTGCATGGTTAATTCAACTGATAACAGTAAACAATTCATTTCAATGAAGTTGTATCTCCCTACTCTTACAAGAGTTAGGTTCCCTGATTTTCATCAATTAGGGTTTACTATTCTCATTACATATCATCACCCTAGAATTAGGGTTTACTATTCACCTCATGGTGAATTGAACTCATAACATCATCATGTATGAGAAACATCATCATTTAAACCATCAGATGAGATTAAGATTCATCAATTATCATAATTAGGGTTTCCATGATCTCACATAGGTGGATCATACCCTAATCATGCATATTCATGTGTATTGAAGGTAATTTTCTTGAATTTCCACCATAAAAGGGTACTTTCTCTCTCCTATGATACTTTCTCTCTCCTCTTACTAGTAGATGGTGACTACACCACTCTAGATTAGGTTGGGTTAAGTTCTCATTGACTATCATATGCCAAATCATCACTATCAGGTGATTAGGGTTTGATTGAAACAAGATATCCTTCAATTGAACCCCTCAAGGGTATTTTGGTAATTTACACCATTGAACACCATTATGGGTCAATTCATTAATCACTTAATCCCTTAATGTCTTAGGTTACCATTAGGGTTTATATTAGATCACCATTAAACCAAAAACACCTTCAAGTGATTAGGCATAAACAACATTGAAAACCTCCAAACGGTTTCAACCTTCAACCTCCAAATGGTTTGAAACCGTTTGGATGTGTTGACCATTTGCTATGTTTGACTCCGAGACCGCATGACCTCAAGGTCATTTGCCCAAACCGTTTGGGTGCATTGACCGTTTGGAAAGGTTGACTTCCAAACCGTTTGAGCTTATGCGGTTTGAAACCGTTTGATCAAAATGACTTGAGATCGATTGGTCCAAACGACCTTGACATCATTTGAGCCCAAACGGTCTTGAGACCATTTGGCCCCAAATGGTCTTGAGACTGTTTGGCCTCAAATGGTCTTGAGACCGTTTGGACCTCCAACATGGTTCAAAAGTTCCAATCGATTATGAATATCTCTATTGAAGCCTTCAATTGGCTAAATCCAAGCTAACCACTTATAAATTGAGTTAATTAAGATGAGCCTCAATCAATTGGACACCAAATTGACTCTCAATTGAAATCCAATTAGGGTCAAGTCCAATTCAATTAGGGTTTCATTCAGATAATCATCAATGTTCAACAAGGTGAATCAAATCAAGGTTGAACCTATCAATTGACCTCCAATTGGACTCAAACTTGGCCCAAACGGTCTTTAGGTCATTTGGATGACCTCCAAACGGTCTTGAGACCGTTTTCCCAAAGTTTGACCAAAAACCAAGTCGGTTGGATAAGGTTTGAACCCTAATTAGGTCTAAAATCAGCAATTTTATCAATTCATCAACTTATTGCAATTGGACCTTCAATCCATCAATTTAACTCAACCCTAGACCTTCAAACGGTCTTGGGTTGTCACCAAACGGTCTTAAGACCATTTGGATGAACCCCCAAATGGTCTCGAGACCGTTTGGGTCCTTCAACCCAAAACTCAACAAGATCTATACATGAAATCAGCAATTTCATTCCAATTAGGGTTACGATGTTGAATTGCCTTCAACCCTCAATTGGTTAAGAATTAGATTATGATTCTTTGTAGGAATGAAATTCAATATGTTACCAACAGACCCTCAAACGGTCATCCCTTGGTACACCCTATCAAATGGTCTTGACACCATTTCAATCCAAACGGTCTTGCAAGATCGTTTGAGATCAAACGGTTTGAAACCGTTTGACCCTAAACGGTTTGCAACCGTTTGGACCAAAAGGGTCCAAGGTCGGTTGATAAAGCTTCCTAGGAATTCATGCCCATCATCTTCAACCTATGTTCAGGTCGGTTACTCCACCGTTTTGCTTGCAAAAGTGCAAGGAAGAAGGGAGGTAGAAGAAGAACTAAGACTTAAAATTGCAAAAACAAGATATGCATATAAAGCAAGGAGTTTAGAGTTATAAAACCCGCCTTAGAACATTGTTCCTAGAGCTCCAAGATTCCAAGATTCAAGCCTCTAATGGTGTCTTGAGCTCCACAACTTGGCCAGAGGTTATTCTCCAAGGAAAAGATGGGGATGGTCGGCTAGAACAAGAAACCTAAGTTAGTTAACCATAGAACCAACCTTTTAAGAAGAATTCCACCATGAATTCGAGCTTGAGGATGGTTTCCCCCTCACCTTAGCACTAGTTGGTCGTTCTCCTGAGCTCTAGAGCTCTGCCTTAGCCGTTTGAGAAAGATGAGAAATGAAGAGAACAAGTGATACGTTCACTTGGTTTGCAAGGGTTCTAGCTTATATACTTTAGGCTATTTTCTACCTTAAGAACCTCCAAAACATGGAATTCTCATCCAAGTCCCTCCTTGTTTCTAAGGCACGCCCAAGCTATCAAAACTTATGTAAAGCTCATCTAAACTCAAGATCTAAGGGTAAGGAAAACCACTTTCAACTAGGGTACATACATGAAAGGTCTTCATACCCATACTAAGTGAATTTTAAGCACAAGGATCATTCCTCAAGCTGCATCTTGATGCCCAAGCTTGGGAAATCCATCATACCTCATCATATTCACTCATATGATGTCTCATCATCATAGGAACATCTTAACCTGTGAACATTGCAAGTTAAACCCCTTAACTGGGTAATTTGCACATAGATCCCTGCATTACAAAACAATGCTACAACTTTGTTTAAAAAGGAGAAAAATTGAAATTTTATGTTCCCGAGGAACTTAATTACATGCCAGGGAGTATTCACAAGTATATAATTACATGTTTAGGTAAAACTTCTAGGGTTAGGTTATAACCCAGGTCAGGGATGTTACATTGGGTTATGACCAATCCTATGCAATTATTCCAGGTATTGGGTTATGACCAATCCTGTGCAATTATTCCAGGTATTGGGTTATTACCAATCCTATGCAATTATTCCAGGTATTAGGTTATGACCAATCCTATGCAATTATTCTAGGTATTGGGTTATGACCAATCCTGTGCAATTATTCCAGGTATTGAGTTATGACAATTCCAGTGCAATTATTCCAAGTATTGGGTTATGACCAATCCTATGACATTATTCCAGGTATTGGGTTATGACCGATCATGTGCAATTATTCCAAGTATTCGGTTATTACCAATCCTGTGCAATTATTCCACATGGCTCACAAGACCCATTAAACATCTTATCACCTCTCACTAGGCAACAGCTATCCACATGGCTCACAAGGCCCATTAAACATCCTGTCACCTCTCACTAGGCAACAACCATCCACATGGCTCACAAGGCCCATTAAACATCTTGTCACCTCTCACTAGGCACAACCATCCACATGGCTCACAAGGCCCATTAAACATCTTGTCACCTCTCACTAGGCAACAACTATGAGGGTTAGAGTTTTCCCTTTATAGTCAAATAGGGTTTCAAGTTCATATTATCAATTCAAACCCTAATTCATTGCTCCACACATCTATGAGCATACATTAATATCATAAGTATTCAACCATACTTATTTATTCTCATCATTTATCATTAAGTGATAATCAACACAAAGTATGAGTTTCTCTCTCATCTTTTCTAAGATATTGATTACATCATACTTTGTTATCTTGGCTTAACCCTTTATCAAGGTATGTTAGCCTACACTTATCAAAGTGCATTACATCTTAATGTAATAATTATCATAACACACTTCATGTGTTACTCATCCAAGTATATTGGATTTAGGGTACATCAATGTGTATCAACCTCGAGGTGCTAAATGTGATATCTATCACATCCTAATTTTCACCTCCCTCATCACCTTGATCTTAATTGAGTTCATCAACTTATATTGTATTAGGGTAATTCTCATCCTAATACTGTATGCACCAGTTCATCACATACCATGTAATGTATTGGACATAAGTCACTCATTTGATTTATTCAACCATTATTGATATAAGATTATCCATTATCAGGAATAGGGTTTCTCTTCTTTATCAATTAGGGTTTTGCATAATCTCACTCTATGTTGGGGTTTCACACGACATCACCCTATATTAGGGTTAGGGTTTCCCAATTCATATCAATCAGGGTTACTCATCCCCTTACACAAATTAGGGCTAGGTTTTCAAATTAGGGTTTCATAATGCATAACATCACCTTGGATTAGGGTTTTATATCACATTACCCTGTATCAGGGTTTCTCATTACATCCTTACCTTGAATTAAGGTTTCTTATAACATTTCCCCTAAAATTAGGGTTTCATGTAGCTTTACCCAAAATTAGGGTTTTCATGAAGCATTCCCTTAAATTAGGGTTTTTCATTAAATAACCTGAATTAGGGTTACACCATCACCCTAGATTAGGGTTTCACCTAGCTTTACCTTAAATTAGGCTTAGAGATCATCAACCTTCTCGATTAGGGTTTCGTGATCTCATCATCATGGTTCAAACACTAATTACATATTATATTCATGCTGAAAGTGTGAAGGATTAATCACTACATGATTATCACTCATGTATAAGTTTCTCTCTCTCATCCTCTCAAGGAGGTTAATTACTTTAATCTTGATTAGATTGAATCAACTTGAATGAAGAGTTGACATAGTGTATTAAGTCATTACTTCCATAAGCATCAAAGGTTAACCACTCTAAAGGTACTAATCACCAAAGTATCTTGAAGGTACAACCATTGTAATTACCTTTGATAAACATCATCAACAATCATGGGGTTAATTGTACTTACATGGTTTGAATCAATTAGACCTTCAAACAATTTTGGGGTATTAGACCCTTAAATGGACTTGAAGTACTTTGACCTTCAAACGGTCTTGAAGTACATTGACCTTGAAATGGTCATGGACCAAGCCTCCAAACGGTCTAGAGACTGTTAGACCTTAAACGGTCTTGGTCCCAAAACTTTCAATCGGTCTTAAGACCATTAGACCATCAAACATTCTTGACCTCAAAGTCCCTAAACGGTTTGAGGCCATTTGAATAAAATATAATTAATCTCAAACGGTTTTGAAACTGTTAGACCTCCAAATGGTCAACTCCTTGAAATGGTCAAAGTAGCCAAATGATTTTGAAGTTCAATTTACCCATTCAATCTTGAGATCCATTATCCATTCGGTTTTGAACTCAATTACCCATTCAATCTTGAAGTAAATTAACCATTCAGTCTTGAAACCGAATCCATCCATTCGGTCTTGAAACTGAATCATCCATTCAGTCTTGAAACCGAATCCATCCATTCGGTCTTGAAACTGAATCATCAACCATTGATTTAAAACCTAATCAATCTATTGGGTCTAGGGTTTGCAATCAATGGACCCTACAACATTGAAACCATTGGAACTAGATCAAATTGAGACCATTGGATAATCATCCAACCACATCAGCATTTGACCTTCAAACAGTTTGAGTCATATTGATCTCAAACGGGCTTGAGACCGTTTGATCACCAAAAAGTAAAACTGTTTGCACATGTTCTATGTTGAGGTGTGTGCTTAAGATGACATCATCATCTTCAAGCTTCAAACCTTCAAAATTAGTTGTGATTCTTATGGTGATTTCAACAACTAATCAAAAGGAAATCGAGAAAGAAGAAAGGTTCAACATATGATGAATAATTTGTAAGCAATAATGACATTTAAGGGTTCAAGTTATATAACCCGCCTTTAAAGTTGAAACCAAACTTCAAGCTTCACGTCTTCAATGGTGAATGAAGCTTTCTCAACCTCCAAAGGCTTGTTCTCAAGTCTTTGAGTGAAATGAATGGCTAAGGTTTAAGATTGAATGGAGAAAAGAAGAAATTAAGCATTGAATTTCGATTTTTACCATGAAATCAAGGTTGAAGATGACTATGGAGCTTACATACAGGTTGGGGCACGTCCTCATGTTTCTCCTAAGATCCCTTGTGTTCAACCAAAGCAAGGATAGAAAGAGGGGTCGAAAAAGCCTTTCATTTGAGTTGGAAATGAGATGTTTATAAGGGAAATTCAATGAGAGAGAAAGTGTTATAAAAATCCTTTAATTCCCAAAATTGGTGCCACATACTCCCATAAATCCCTTGCATACTAAGACATCTCCCCCACCTTGTAATTCCTATTCATTATCCATTAATTAAAAGAAAACAAATTAAGCACCTTAACCATTATAATAATAATATCAAAAAATTGAGTGGATATTACTTTTCCTTTAACTAATGTGAGTGGGCTCTCCACTCACTTAGATATTTCGTTGCCTTTGCAAGGCACAAGGACGTCCAATCTTATATAATTTCAACCCTCTCATTTTTTGTGGAAGGGTACTTCCATTAATATATTTATTTTTTGCATTAAATTGAATTAGGGTTTCAATTATGCTTAAATCTTGATTATTTTAATATCAAGATTATCTCTCCTCCAAAGAGTTTCAAATGAGACGCCCCTCTTATTTTCTTGTCTCTAATTGATACCAAGAAACATTAGGGACTCTGTAGAAGTGGTATTTTGCATATTGAACCCTAGGTTTTGGGTAAATTGCACATTACACCAAAACTAGGTTTTAATGCACAAACATTGCTTAATAAGCTCTTTCTTGGTGCTTAGGCTACCACAAGCCATACCTCAGAATCATTATCATTCTTATGATGATTCAAAAATTGAGGAACATTTATCATGTAACATTTGCAAGTTAACCCCTCAATTTGGGTAATTTGCACTTTAGTCCAAAACAAGTAAAACATTGTTTCAACATTATTCAAAAAGGACCAAAATTGAAACATAAGTTCCTCTTGAGTCTTAATTACTTTTCAAAAGATAAGAGAAATCATATAATTATCTTTATTAAACAAAACATCTAGGGTTACAGCATAACCCAGGTCAGGGATGTTACAATTTATAAACCCCTAACAAGGATTTTGTCCCCAAAATCCCAGGTAAAAGGGAAACAAATATTATTCATTCACTATATCATCAGGTCTCCTCATGAAATATTAATGTCATGGAGATGCCATAGAAATTTGATCAACACAAAGTTCTTCCATAGAAGGTTATCATAAAATCAATCACACAGGACACATACTCTACTGTCCTTTTCATTATTAACTGTAGAGTCAATTCTATGTCAGGTAATACTACCTTTTTTAACTCAGGTGTTAAAACTCACTAATTTGTCACCCGCTTGGTACTACAAATCTTATCATACATTTTAGCTTTAATAAGCTTTTCCCACAATGATTCTATAATTGTTCCTTCAATTAGTACATCCTTATTGATGTTATGTTTATGCAAAGCATAAACCCCTAACATATGATGTCCATAGTATTTTATATAACTGGTTTGATTTCACAGTTGGCCCTTCCAAGTAACCAACATAAATTATCTCCTCAGATTATTGGATGAAATTGTAATTGTTCAAGTGTCATTCAATCTTATTTCCTCTTAAGTTCCGTGCCTTCATCATAGAAATTATAGAGATGATTACATATCACCACCTCCCAGAATTATCATTATCATGATTACTAGATCAGGGTATTCCAACCCTTAGTTCATTACTGAACATTGTTACTTCTAGGTCTAAGGACCAGAGTATACATCATACTAAACATCCTCTTTTGTTTATAAGTTGATCTATGATTAACTCAGATCTTTTCATATTAATTAAGATGTGGTAGAATTATCCATGCCACATCTCAGACTTCATTATGCTCTTTAGATTGTCTCAAAATGACTACTTGATCAGGGTAATCAGAAAGATAGAAATCTAAGAGTGTCATACTTACCTTACCTTCAATAGATGAATACCTGGACAGGGCATTCAAGAACTGAAATTAGGTAGTATGCATTTGTTTCATATTATGTTTCATACTTTTAACATCTCTTTAAATTTACTATTTAATATCTTAGATTTTCTCTAGGTGTTTCTTTTACATTCCTTCTACATAAAAAGAGAAATTTCAAAACATATAAGAGAATATTATTCTGAATATAGATTCTCATCCTTTCTATCTCTTCCTTATGTCCTCATAAGACTAATTAAAGGAAGCTCAACAATAACTACCTTTCTTATAATCAGTAGGCAGATAGAGGATAAGGAAAGATAATTCAGAATGAAAAGTTTTATTTGACATGTTACCTTTACGGGTTATCTAGTGTCTTATCTGACCCAATACATGGATTCAGTTGTCATCTGCTATTGCCTTTGTCCTCTACTACCAGAGGTAGATGGACCAAACTATGACACTTGTCTTCATCCTCAGCCTTCTACTTCACTAACCTGGGGTCCTTGTGGGTTTTGCAGATTATGCCTTGACTTTTGGGTCACCACATTATTTCATCTTGGACAGTGTTGCCTAAAATGTCCTATCTGTCCACATTTATGGCAAATTTGACCCTCACTTGATGACCACTGCATTGG
This sequence comes from Alisma plantago-aquatica, assembly GCA_963693085.1. NCBI lineage: Eukaryota > Viridiplantae > Streptophyta > Magnoliopsida > Alismatales > Alismataceae > Alisma > Alisma plantago-aquatica. The sequence continues at coordinate 659,237,552 of OY856413.1, read as the reverse complement.
TGTACTAAGTTGTTGTTGAATCGGTGTTACTGAAAACTTTGATTGTTTAGTACCACCAATCCACTGTTCCTGTGACTGTGTAGATCTCCTTTTGAGGTTTGCCTCATGTTTCTTCATCACAGACCTTTCTATCCTCTGAACTGACTCCACGAATGTGGCAAATCTCTCTCTACTTTCTAACACAGCTACCGAGATAGAAACCTCAGCATTTAGTCCTTTCTAAAAACGTCAAATCTTCTCCTGCTCAGTAGCAACCATATGAGGACAAAATCGTAAAAGTTCCATAAACCTAACCTCATATTCATTTACTGACATGGTTCCCTGCCGAACCTTCTCAAACTGTGAGATCTTTTCATCTAAGTATGTTCTTGGAAAATACTTATTGAGGAATTCTTGATGAAATTCCTCCCAACCAACCTCTTCATCATTCCTTTTTACTTCTTCGATGGCCTACCAATGGTCAACACTACCCTTCAAAAGGTATACAGCATGTTTGACTTTGTCAACATCTGGAATACTAAGGATCTTAAAAGCCTTTTATAACACAGTGAGCCATAGATCATCATCTTCTGGGTCAGTTGTCCCAGCATATTTTATAGCTCCTACACGACATAGTCATTCAAAAGTCTTACCAGACCCATGTCCCTCATTAGGAGTTGGTACCCTAGGTGCGGGTGCGGGCATCCGGTCTGCCATATGCCTCATTGTGGTCATGAATTCCCTAAATAGAGCATGAATGGATGGGTTTTCTATCATAGCTTCATCAAAATAGGGATTCTCAGGTACTGATTTCTCTCTTGCCTGATCCCTTGCACCTCCTACTGGTGTAGCAACATTGCTTTCAGCAACGTGATCCTCATGTTCTCCAGACATCTTTAAGCTATCTCCCTTCTTCTGCATAAGCAGAAGTCACTATAAGATATACTGGAGGATACTAGAATAGACTCAACACCTTAGTCCTATGTCTCTGTAGACTCAGCGAACCTTAAGCTATGATACCACTAATTGTGATACACCATTAGAACAAAACATCATTAACTAAGAAGAAGCGATCATTAGCAACAGATTATTGAAAATCACTAAAAATTAAAATATTTTTCAAAGAGATACAATTCCGAGAAGCTCTTAACAACAAGAACCAAAGTATTACATGTACATACCAAGTACCATCTCTTCTCGAGGATTTCATACATCAATTGCTCTGTTAAGTCTACACATGAGCAATACACAACCTTGAGGCATTCAAACCAAAATCTCAGATCGATCATGAAAACACTAAGTACAGACTCTAAGGACCTGAGAGTACATAGATGACACTTAGGACTCTTATCTATAAGACATGACAGTCAATATCTCCACCTGAGATGTTATTGTTGTCCTTGTTGCTGCTGTCCTTTCCTTGTAGTATGGTTCTTACCTCCTCGTCCTCGTCCACCTAAAAATGTTGCATCCCATGGGGGTGAGACAATTGAAATTGTCCCAACAAGAGATATAACTCTTCGCCAAAAACATTATTATTGCAATTTAATAGAATAAAACTAATAAGAGGATAAGCAGTTTAGACCATTCTCATATTTTAAAGCATTGCAACTATCTATGATAGAACAGTAATTCATCTATTCACTCTATAAGGAATATGACGAACATGTATATCATTTATCCATCTTACTATATCAACATCTCTAGCTTATCCTGAGATAGTCATTATCATGATATGTCTTCCATGAATCATTCTCATTTCTGTCTGTTGACCTTACCCAATCTATTAGCCAGATATTGGATTGTTCCATTCATGTGAGTATATATCATCATATTCTGTCTAGGCATTGGACCATGCCAATTCAATGCAAACATTCCAGGCATTGGACTATGCCAATCCTGTGTAAACATTCTAGGAATTGGACTATGCCAATCCTGTGCAAACATTCTAGGCATTGGACTATGCCAATCCTGTGTAAACATTCCAGACATTGGGTTATTACCAATCCTGTGACATTATTCCAGGTATTGGGTTATGACCAATCCTGTGAAATTATTCCAGGTATTGGGTTATGACCAATCCTGTGCAATTATTCCAGGTATTGGGTTATTACCAATCCTATGCAATTATTCTAGGTATTAGGTTATGACCAATCCTGTGCAATTATTCCAGGTATTGGGTTATGACCAATCCTGTGTAATTATTCTAGGTATTGGGTTATGACCAATCCTATGCAATTATTCCAGGTATTGGGTTATGACCAATCCTGTGACATTATTCTAGGTATTGGGTTATGACCAATCATGTGCAATTATTCCAGGTATTGGGTTATTACCAATCATGTGCAATTATTCCACATGGCTCACAAGGCCCATTAAACATCTTGTCACCTCTCACTAGGAAACAACTATCCACATGGCTCACAAGGCCCATTAAACATCTTTTCACCTCTCATTAGGAAACAACCATCCACATGGCTCACAAGGCCCATGAAACATCTTGTCACCTCTCACTAGGAAACAACCATCCACATGGCTCACAAGGCCCATTAAACTTCTTATCACCTATCACTAGGCAACAACTATTAGGGTTAGAGTTTTCCCTTTATAGCCGAATAGGGTTTCAAGTTCATATTATCAATTCAAACCCTAATTCATTGCTCCACACATCAAGGAGCATACATTAATATCATAAGTATTCAAACATACTCATTTATTCTCATCATTTATCATTAAGTGATAATCAACACAAAGTATGAGTTTCTCTCTCATCTTTTCTAGGATATTTATTACATCATACTTTGTTATCTTGTCTTAACCCTTTCTCAAGGTATGTTATCCTACACTTATCAAAGTGCATTACATCTTAATGTAATAATTATCATAACACACTTCATGTTTTACTCATCCAAGTATATTGGATTTAGGGTACATCAATGTGTATCGACCTTGAGGTGTTGAATGTGATATCTATCACATCCTAATGTTTCACTTCCCTCACCACCTTGATCTTACTTGAGTTCATCAACTTATCTTGTATTAGGGTAATTCTCATCCTAATACTCTATGCACTAGTTCATCACATACCATGTAATGTATTGGTCATAAGTCACTCATTCGATTTATTCAACCATTATTGATATATGATTATCCATTATCAGGAATAAGGTTTCCCTTCTTTATCAATTAGGGTTTTGCATAATCTCACTATATGTTGGGGTTTCACATGACATCACCCTATATTAGGGTTAGGGTTTCCCAATTCATATCAATCAGGGTTACTCATCCCCTTACACAAATTAGGGCTAGGTTTTCAAATTAGGGTTTCATAATGTGTGACGTCCCCAGATTTTCTAAAACTTAATATGATGTGCGACGTCCAAATTGAAACCCTCACCTCAGCAAGAATCCCAATTTAAACATCCCACACTAGGCTAAGAAGAAGAAAATCAAGGGAGTCAGAAGGAAACAATCAGTAGCACATGTACAATAACAATAATAAAACCATACACACATGTTCACCATTCAACATATAGTTACAACATGAATTGTTACAACATTTGATATTACATATTGAATAGCAAACTTATACATATACATGTACTACATCTAAACTACAGGATCTTAAGACAACATGTCCACCTGTACATCAGCTCGCCACACAACTCTCAACTATCCTGGATCTTCAAGAGCATAACCACAACCTAAACAAAAGATTACATGCGGTACATGTCAGCACAATATTCAAGAATATTGTACTGAGTACGCCTACGTGTCTTTTATATACCTCTCATCATATCTTGGAAATAAGATAAAACTATTATACTTGGCAGTAACAGAAGAATATAAGAAAAGTATATACTTGCACAAGGATTTTCATTAAAAAAAGCGAACACATATTTTAAGCTTCTTTTCCATTATATCTCAAGGCCTTTATGATCACTACCAAAGAGTTGGATCATATGTACACTGTGACCACTACCAAAGAGTTAGGTCTGACCACTACCAAAGAGTTAGGTCATATGTACAATGTGACCACTACCAAAGAGTTAGGTCACTTCCAAGCACACTGCCAAAGAGTTAGTGCTTCCAATATAATGGAACATATATATATCATGTTTGATGTGTTCATAGCCGTAATCATGGAAAATCATGTAACATATCATACAAGAACAATCATTTCATCCAATATCATATGCCAAGTATTTTACTACACATATAACACAAGCATATTGTATAATAAGCCAAGTAAGAGGTAATGGCGTACCTTCCAAAGAGATAGATCACAATCACATATTCCTCGTGTCAAATCTAACCTTGGTCAACCCTGATTAAGACAAGATCATATATTATCATCAGGTTCTCATCCTCTTCATCTCATCTTAACCCTAATCGTATCCATTTTAGGGTTTACTTAACTCATTAGGATATTCTCATTATTACTTGCATTCTTGTCTAAGAATTATCATACTGATTTAATTTTCCAGATTATGGTTCATTACCTAAAGATTAGGTTCCATATCCTTTTTATGCACATATTAACCTTAGGTTACATCATTAACCTAAATTAGGATTTTAAACCATGTATTAAAGGTCAACTTCATATAACATGGATTTTGTATATAAAACTGATCTCATATTTAAAACTGAGGTTTCATATACTGATATGAGCTTACTCTATAAATTTCATCATTTATTAATCATTAATGTATTTATTACATTTAATATAGGGTTATTAGCCCTGATTAGCCATATTAATCATATTACATGATTTCGTGCATCAACATGATCATATCTGACATCATATGCATTGTAAACATGATTACAAATCTAGTTACATGTTCTCATAATTTTAGAACATCGTTTGATATTTATTATCCAAGAATTAAGCATTACACATATTACATGATGTCACTGTTCTTAGTGCATAAAAAGCCTTATATGATGGTTCCAAGTTGTTCTACACATTTTTCTGAGCAGTTTGGTATCTTATATTTATTTTTTTGATAAGCGGGCTATTTTCTACAAATTATCTAAGAACTGAGTATTTACAGAATTATTTACCTTTGTGGGCCTATCACGAATTGCCACGTAGCCCTGTGGGGGCGCGACCCTTGCTGGATTGGATTAGTTGGCTGGTCTGCCCGGCTCAAGCCGATTCACGAATAGTTTCTGGCCAGTCTGTATGGGATTTGATCAAATCACTGCTATCAGACCCAGTCTCCCATTCTCATTCTCATGAACTCGCATGAAGCCTGAAACATCCTCTGCTCTCATGCCGCCACCATTGAGTTATACTCCCATTTGTTCACACTCACTGAGTCCCCGACGCAAGTCAGGTTTCCCACTCGTGAGCACCGCCGCCGCCTGCGTTCGTGGGCCATTTCTTACATGAGGCCCCTAGCAGAGCCTCCACCACCGGGATCTTGGTTGTGGAGCTCTACCTCCGCGAGGGTGCCGCCGCCATGCTCAACTGCGGCAGATCAAAGAGGCAGCTTGCCTCCGCTCCTCACCTTCATGCATCTATCCTCGACGTCGCCATCCTAGTTCCTCCCTCTATCTGCACGCCGCCAAGCCTGCATCTCATCTGGTCCAGCGTGGGCCACAATTCTGGCTGTCGTTGTCCATCACCAGGCCGGGACACCTGCGTGTGTGGGTTGTGTTTTCCTGCACGAAGCCGCCGCAGTGAGGTTCCAGCCTCCGGTAGCCTACGTGCATAATCTGTGTGGGCGCCACCGGGTGGTCCTCCTCTCTGGTATGCGACCGCCGACTCCTTGAGCTCACCATTGCTCTTCTCCCTGGCTTGCGGTCGGCTTCCAGAACCTCCTCCTCTTAGATGTTGAAGACCACTCTCATCTTCTTTGTTTTCCACAATAGCAGCCACTGCCACTTCTTCTGGGTGTGTGTCGACCTTATGCATGATCGTCACCACCAGTATGTTGAAGATCGTCTACGCCTACAACTTTCCGTGGAGAGACAAAGGAGAGAGAGAGAGTCCTCACACTCGTTGCTCTTGGTTTCATATTTCATGACTGAGGGGTCGTAGACTGTCTCCCCGCGATACTAGATGCAACTGCCTCATCTTTCACTTCTTCCATCACACGATCAGTGATCGTGGATGCATGGAAGGTGCTCATTTCCTGCTCCACAATCTCACTACAGTTCAAAGGGAGGAGATCAGTTCCTTGCTGTCATCCAAGGGTTACAAGATGCTAGATCTGTGGCACCTCCATCTCAAGGCTATGCCCACGTCCAAAGGATCTGTTATGTAAGGTAACGTCACCCACTTCCGTTTGATGTGTGGCATACTAAAGCTTATTCACGATATTAACCATACATTGATTAACTTAATCATATAATACAACATGGTATCCCTTGTAGCAACATCGATATACTATGAGATTTGACCATTGCTTTGTCAGCATCCAAACTACATTTCTATCCAATCAAATCCTCAAAAAGGCAAAGAACTAGGGATCTTAATCATGATATTAACCTCAATCAACCTTCAAATTTTACTAAAAAGCTTGGAACTCTCAAAATACTCCACATACATGACTTTACTTATGTCAGTGGACCTTAAAGGACTCTGAAAGTCCACTCCATCACACCCTACACACCTTAAAAGAAATTTTGTCCTCGAAATTAAGCCCAAAAATCCAGTCTTTTACATCATATACATCTTAAAAGAACTTTCATCCTCGGAAGTAAGCCATACTCATACTTCTAGGGAAAACATTATCTTGCCTTCATCCACATGTAGGCACCATTCTATGTACAGCATAGACAACATCTCTAGAACTATATCCAAGATACTAGGGTGTTTTCAAACATCTAAGGTGATACAAGGGTGAATCACTCATCATAATCATGGTTTAGGGGCTTAGTCTACATTAAGACGTATCTCATATGCTAGGGTTGCATCCTTATCTTTATCCATGCATTAGGATTTCCACATCATATCATCACATTCCAAAGAAGTTAACTAAAGTTAACCCATTATATCAAGGTGTCATAACTGTTATGTTGTGCTAATTGTCAAGCTATATATATATATATTTCATCTTTATTAAGCACTAAGATTAACATCTCATGTCACATGTTTCATTCATATGATCTTGTTTCATTTCTCAAAATATATTGTGACATTTACTAATGAATTCATCACAAGATTAACCAATAATATCACATTATCATCGTTATTCATGTATATGGTTAACCATTTATACTTTGATATCTATTAAACCATTTCTAGGTTTTCATCATATCATGTCTCAAGATTAGATCACATCTTACATATATTATACCATGGTTATGCTAAACAACTTAAGTGAGTGGCTAATCAAAATAGATATCAAAACTTTATCTATGCCAAAAGAGGTTCCTTTAACCCATACCACAGGGGCAGTGCCATGCTCAGTCTCTCTGAGCTAACTCTACTCTATGAGTATCTCATATGTATATACTTTATCCTCCCTCCTTGGTTTAGGGTTTCCATGTCTACCTCATTGGCACTAGTGATGGATTTACAAGCTCTAGCCACATAAGCACAAACCAAAACATGCTATGACATTCTCTTCTCATCTCTACCCATGAGACATGCTTATCCACAACTCTCTTATATATACCACTAGATTCCTATGTGGGAAATGACTAACCCAAACAGGAGGCTTCACAAAAACTAACATAGCTACCTCCTCTAGGGTCTTGGGATCTCTCCCTCACCCAGATGGCAGGTTCTCATATTCATGTTCATATGCACATATAACGAGCCTCTCTCTATCTCTGGGGTTTGGTCCTCCCAAGGACATCTAGGGTTCAACAAAACTATAGGAATCATACAGAAAGCAACTCAACTCAATCACTCAGGAGTAGTCTAGTTTAGGACATATCATATCACATATCTCATATTTCTCATATCGTGGAGTCTAGGTTCTCTGACCTTCTCCCTGTGGGTCTTGCTCTCTCTTGAGCTAACCCTAAAACTGGTCCTAACACTAGAGGTCCTCCTTCGTAAAAGAGATTGAAGCTCTTGCTGACTCACAACCTTGTCTTAGATTAACATATCTTATCTCATAAAAGCATATTTACATGCATCATCAAAATTTATTTCATCTATTCATCTATCATATATTCCAACAAGGATCTAGACATCTAATCTAGAACTACACCCTCTTCTAGACTGATGTCATTCACTTTCACTTAGGTTGCATGACCACCTCCTACTCGTACATGTGTGGGGACACATTTTTGTAATACATATACATAATAAAATATTATATAGTTTTTCTCTGATAAAACAAGCGTCAGAGAAAACTATCACGGATCGATCCGGTTGGAATCCAAAACCAAATCCTGAAAACGAGTGTCCCACACATAGTAGAGAGTACAGTGTCATGAAAACTAAGGAAAGGGGTGAGAACATGGTGTAGACTAGTGTAGCTACTCTAGACAATGAGCGCCATATGTCTAGGGTTTCTCTTCCCTTGATGCACGCCATTTCCAAATAGTGCAATGTCCCATACCGATGCACTACAAGGAAAGAACGACATCTAAGGACTTGTTACTCAACAAGCACCAGTCTAGACCTAATTCTCGGACATCTAGGTGCTAACCTAGAGGCTAGGTCAGATATAGTCTCTAAAAGATGACTAATCTAACCCTAAAGATATTATTAAGTTCATGATTATTTGGTTTTGAGTTGCATAATGAGCAAATGCCAGGCTTTGCTATTGTTCATGCTCTGATACCACCTGTGACATCCCCAGATTTTCTAAAACTTAATCTGATGTGCGACGTCCAAATTGAAACCCTCACCTCAGCGAGAATCCCAATTTGAACATCCCACACTAGGATAAGAAGAAGAAAATCAAGGGAGTCAGAAGGAAACAATCAGTAGCACATGTACATGAACAATAATAAAACCATACACACATGTTCACCATTCAACATATAGTTACAACATGAATTGTTACAACATTTGATATTACATATTGAATAGAAAACTTATACATATACATGTACTACATCCAAACTACAGGATCTTAAGACAATAGGTCCACCTGTACATCAGCTCGCCACACAACTCTCAACTATCCTGGATCTTCAAGAGCATAACCACAACCTAAACAAAAGATTACATGCGATACATGTCAGCACAATGTTCAAGAATATTGTACTGAGTACGCCTACATGTCTTTTATATACCTCTCATCATATCTTGACAATAAGATAAAACTATTATACTTGGTAGTAACAGAAGAATATAAGAAAAGCATATACTTGCACAAGGATATTCATTAACAAAAGAGAACACATATTTTAAGCTTATTTTCCATTATATCTCAAGGCCTTTATGATCACTACCAAAGAGTTGGATCATATGTACACTGTGACCACTACCAAAGAGTTAGGTCATATGTACAATGTGACCACTACCAAAGAGTTAGGTCACTTCCAAGCACACTGCCAAAGAGTTAGTGCTTCCAATATAATGGAACATATATATATCATGTTTGATGTGTTCATAGCAGTAATCATGGAAAATCATGCAACATATCATACAAGAACAATCATTTCATCCAATATCATATGCCAAGTATTTTACTACACATATAACACAAGCATATTGTATAATAAGCCAAGTAAGAGGTAATGGCGTACCTTCCAAAGAGATAGATCACAATCACATATTCCTCATGTCAACTCTAACCTTAGTCAACCCTGATTAAGACAAGATCATATATTATCATCAGGTTCTCATCCTCTTCATCTCATCTTAACCCTAATTGTATCCATTTTAGGGTTTACTTAACTCATTAGGGTATTCTCATTATTACTTGCATTCTTGTCTAAGAATTATCATACTGATTTCATTTTCCAGATTATGGTTCATTACCTAAAGATTAGGTTCCATATCCTTTTTATGCACATATTAACCTTAGGTTACATCATTAACCTAAATTAGGATTTTAAACCATGTATTAAAGGTCAACTTCATATAACATGGATTTTGTATATAAAACTGATCTTATATTTAAAACTGAGGTTTCATATACTGATATGAGCTTACTCTATAAATTTCATCATTTATTAATCATTAATGAATTTATTACGTTAAATAGGGTTATTAGCCCTAATTAACCATATTAATCATATTACATGATTTCGTGCATCAACATGATCATATCTGACATCATATGCATTATAAACATGATTATGAATCTACTGACATGTTCTCATAATTTTAGAACATCATTTGATATTTATTATCCAAGAATTAAGCATTACACATATTACATGATATCACTATTCTTAGTGCATCAACAGCCTTATATGATGGTTCCAAGTTGTTCTACACATATTTCTGAGCATTTTGGTATCTTATATTTATTTTTCTGATAAGTGGGCTATTTTCTACGAATTATCTAAGAACTGAGTATTTACATAATTATTTACCTTCGTGGGTCTATCAAGAATTGCCACGTAGCCCTGTGGGGCGCGACCCTTGCTCAATTGGATCAGTTGGCTGGTCTGCCCGATTCAAGCTGATTCACGAATAGTTTCTGGCCGGCCAGTATGGGATTTGATCAAATCACTGCTATCAGACCTAGTCTCCCATTCTCATTCTCACAAACTCGCATGAAGCCTGCAACATCCTCTGCTCTCATGCCTACGCCATTGGGTTATACTCCCGTTTGCTCACACTCGCTGAGTCCCTGACGCAAGTCAGGTTTCCCACTCGTGAGCGCCGCCGCCGCCTGCGTTCGTGGTCCATTTCTTGCATGAGGCCCCTAGAAGAGCCTCCACCACCGGGATCTTGGTTGTGGAGCTCCACCTCTGCGAGGGTGCCGCCGCCATGATCAGTTGCGGCAGAGCAAAGAGGCAACTTGCCTCCACTGCTCGCCTTCATGCATCTATCCTCGATGTCGTCGTCCTAGTTCCTCCCTCTATCTGCACGCTGCCAAGACTGCATCTCATCTGGTCCAGCGTGGGCCACAATTCTGGCTGCCGTTGTCCATCACCAGGCCTGGACACCTGCGTGTGTGGGTTGTGTTTACCTGCACAAAGCCGCCGTAGTGAGGTTCCAGCCTCCGGTAGCCTACATGCATAATCTGTGTGGGTGCCGCCGGGTGGTCCTCCTATCTGGTGTGCGACCGCCGACTCCTTGAGCTCACCGTTTCTCTTCTCCCTGGCTTGCGGTCGGCTGCCAGACTCTCCTCCTCTTAGATGTCTAAGACCACTATCATCTTCTTTGTTCTCCACAATAGCAGCCGTTGCCACTTCTTCTGGGTGTGTGTCGGCCTTATGCGTGATCGTCACAGCTAGTATGTTGAAGCTCGTCTATGCCTACAGCTTTCCGTGGAGAGAAAAAGGAGAGAGAGAGTCCTCACACTCGTTGCTCTTGGTTTCATATTACATGAGTGAGGGGTCGTAGACTGTCTCCCCGCGATACTAGATGCAACTGCCTCATCTTTCACTTCTTCCATCACACGATCAGTGATCGTGGATGCGTGGAAGGTGCTCATTTCCTACTCTACGATCTCACTATGGTTCAAAGGGAGGAGATCAGTTCGTTGCTCTCATCCAAGGGTTACAAGATGCTAGATCTGTGGCACCTCCGTCTCAAGGCTATGCCCACGTCCAAAGGATCTGTTATGTAAGGCAACATCACCCACTTCCATTTGATGTGTGGCATGTAACCGATTTCTATGCCTAAGTTAAAGTATACTAAATCTTATTCACGATATTAACCATACATTGATTAACTTAATCATATAATACAAAATGGTATCCCTTGTAGCAACATCGATATACTATGAGATTTGACCATTGCTTTGTCAGCATCCAAACTACATTTCTATCCAATCAAATCCTCAAAAAGGCACAGAACTAGGGATCTTAATCATGATATTAACCTCAATCAACCTTCAAATATTACTAAAAAGCTTGGAACTCTCAAAATACTCCACATACATGACTTTACTTATGTCAGTGGACCTTAAAGGACTCTGAAAGTCCACTCCATCACATAATGCATAGCATCACCCTGGATTATGGTTTCATATCACATTACCCTGTATCAGGGTTTCTCATTACATCCTTACCTTTAATTAAGGTTTCTTATAACATTTCCCCTAAAATTAGGGTTTCATGTAGCTTTACCCAAAATTAGGGTTTTCATGAAGCATTCCCTTAAATTAGGGTTTTTCATTAAATACCCTGAATTAGGGTTACACCATCACCCTAGATTAGGGTTTCACCTAGCTTTACCTTAAATTAGGGTTAGAGCTCATCAACCTTCCCGATTAGGGTTTCATGATCTCATCATCATGGATCAAACCCTAATTACATATTATATTCATGTTGAAAGTGTTGAGGATTAATCACTACATGATTATCACTCATGTATAAGTTTCTCTCTCTCATCCTCTCAAGGAGGTTAATTACTTTATTCTTGATTAGATTGAATCAACATGAATGAAGAGTTGGCATAGTGTATTAAGTCATTGCTTCCATAAGCATCAAAGGTTAACCACTCTAAAAGTAGTAATCACCTAAGTATCTTGAAGGTACAACCATTGTAATTTCCTTTGATAAACATCATCAACAATCATGTGGTTAATTGTACTTACATGGTTTGAATCAATTAGACCGTCAAACAATTTTGGGGTATTAGACCCTTAAACGGTCTTGAAGTACTTTGACCTTCAAACAGTCTTGAAGTACATTGACCTTCAAACAGTCTTGGACCAAGCCTCCAAACGGTCTAGAGACCGTTAGACCTTTAACGGTCTTGGTCCCAAAACTTTCAATCGGTCTTAAGATCGTTAGACCATCAAACGGTCTTGATCTCAAAGTCCCTAAATTGTTTGAGACCGTTTGAATAAAATATAATTAATCCCAAATGGTTTTGAAACTGTTAGACCTCCAAATGGTCAACTCCTTCAAACAGTCAAAGTATCCAAACGGTTTTGAAGTTCAATTTACCCATTCGATCTTGAGATCCATTATCCATTCGGTTTTCAACTCAATTACCCATTCAATCTTGAAGTAAATTAACCATTCAGTCTTGAAACTGAATCCATCCATTCGGTCTTGAAACCAAATCATCCATTCGGTCTTGAAACCGAATCCATCCATTCGGTCTTGAAACCAAATCATCAACCATTGATTTGAAACCGAATCAATCTATTGGGTCTAGGTTTTCCAATCAATGGACCCTCCAATATTGAAACCATTGGAACTAGATCAAATTGAGACCATTGGATCATCATCAAACCACATCAGCATTTGACCTTCAAACAGTTTGAGTCCCCTTAACCTCAAACAGTCTTGAGACCATTTTCTCTCAAATGGTCTTGAGATCGTTTGGTGTCAAACGGTCTTGAGACCGTTTGATCACCAAAAAGTAAAACCATTTGCACATGTTCTATGTTGAGGTGTGTGCTTAAGATGACATCATCATCTTCAAGCTTCAAACCTTCGAAATCATTTGTGATTCTTATGGTGATTTCAACAACTAATCAAAAGGAAATCGAGAAAGAAGAAAGGTTCAACATATGATGAATAATTTGCAAGCAATAATGACATTTAAGGGTTCAAGTTATATAACCTGCCTTTAAAGTTGAAGCCAAACTTCAAGATTCACATATTCAATGGTGAATGAAGCTTTCTCAACCTCACAAGGCTTGTTCTCAAGTCTTTGAGTGAAATGAATGGCTAAGATTGAAGATTTAATGGAGAAAAGAAGAAATTAAGCATTGAATTTTGATTTTTACCATGAAATCAAGGTTGAAGATGACTATGGAGCTTACCTACAGGTTGGGGCACGTACTCCTATTGCTCCTAAGCTCCCTTGTGTTCAACCAAAGCAAGGAAAGAAAGAAGGGTTAAAAAACCCTTTCATTTGAGTTGGAAATGAGATGCTTATAAGGGAAATTCAATGAGAGAGAAAGTGTTATAAAAATCCTTTAATTCCCAAAATTGGTGCTACATACTCCCATCAATCCCTTGAATACGAAGCCATCTCCCCCACCTTGTAATTCCTCTTCATTATCCATGAATTAAAAGAAAACAAATTAAGCACCTTAACCATTATAATAATAATATCCAAAAATTGAGTGGATATTACTTTTCCTTTAACTAATGTGAGTGGGCTCTCCACTCACTTAGATATTTCATTGCCTTTTCAAGGAACAAGAACGTACACTCTTATATAATTTCAACCCTCTCATTTTTGGTTGAAGGTACTTCCATTAATATATTTATTTTTTTGCATTAAATTGAATTAGGGTTTCAATTACGCTTAAATCTTGATTATTTTAATATCAAGATTCTCTCTCCTTCAAAGAGATTCAAATGAGATGCCCCTCTGATTTTCTTGTCTCTAATTCATACCAAGAAACATTAGGGACTCTCTCTAAGTGGTATTTTGCATATTGAACCCTAGGTTTTGGGTAATTTGCACATTACACCAAAACTAGGTTTTAATGCACAAACATTGCTTAATAAGCTCTTTCTTGGTGCTTAGGATACCACAAGCCATAACTCTGCATCATTATCATTCTTATGATGCTTCAACAATTGAGGAACATTTTATCATGTAACATTTGCAAGTTAACCCCTCAACTTGGGTAATTTGCACTTTAGTCCAAAACAAGTAAAACATTGTTTCAACATTATTCAAAAAGGACCAAAATTGAAACATAAGTTCCTCTTGAGTCTTAACTACTTTTCAAAAGATAAGAGCAAGCATATAATTATCTTTATTAAACAAAACATCTAGGGTTACAGCATAACCCAGGTTAGGGATGTTACATATTCTAAGTCCTAGGTTAGGTATAGGTGGCCTTTAGGGTTATAAATACATTCAGATGATGTTGCTTGATTATGTTGATTTCTTGGATATTTGGTTACCTTCTTAAAGTACTTAAAGTATACTACATGGTTCTACATTGAGTTATGTAATTATTTATGAGTACCCACACTATTTATTATTGATGGTTTGCCCTATGATTCCTGTAGTATTGGTTTTTATGATATATTGTTTAGTTGTCTATTTAGTTAAATTCATTATAATTCCACTGTGAGTATCAAATAAAGTAAAGTAGAATGTTATGAACCCTGAGTTACACCCATCAAGGGGTAATAAACATAAGTCCAATGGTGGACAATGATTACTCCTAGGAAGGCACACTAATAATGGGTTAGAGTATGTAATGAAAACACAAGTTCATACGTATCAATAATTGATTGTGATCACTATATTTTTATTATACTTATAGATTTTCATTGCACCATGTACACAGTATAGCACTAAATTGATCTGCATATTTGTTTGTTGGTGTTTTGGGTTAATCGACATCTATAATTGGAAGACCTGGGTATCCAGAAGCTCACACCAAAATTACACATGCTAAAGATTTGGAGGATTAGTTATATATTCTTTAGTAATTCTTCTCATGTATGTTAGTTTCTCCTATTTAATTCATGTAAATCCTTAAAGGAGTATTAATTAAATTTGTGTACCCAATTCAAGTTCAATGAATGAAAATTATCTATTAATATTGTTATTTGCTAAATGTGATTCTGGAATTAGATATCATCCTTATATTCTTGGTCTCTCTTAATTTTCGGATGCTTGGAATTGATGATCGTTACACCTAGGTTGGTCAACATCACTTGACCTACATGTTTGAAGTATAAGGGATGGTTGTGTATATTTTCCAATTCATACATATTGAGAATGACACCTATGTTGGTCATCCTTCTGTCCCTTTTCATTACTAGAATTAGAGAGGGTTGAGATCCCAAGCATGTTGAAGCTCATCTCATGTTTCACCTTGCTACTTGTATGTTGTTCCTCCCTTCAACTATTTGTAGCATGTTCTACCATAAGATGATCCTCCAACTAGGGAATAATATGTATAAGCATTCCACTCATCCTAGATGTCCCACTTGGGGAACCAAGGTCATGATATGTAGAAGATGTGCAAGAGGAAACTTTCTACCCATTTGGGTTAAGGCACTAGGTGTTAGAGACACCACAATGGCCTCTATTCTCTACATGCTTTTGTGTGTCACAAGCATGTATCCAATTTTGAAGTACCATTTTTATAGTTTATTTGTAAGGTTCCTACTTATGGTACTATTTTGAAATATGTGTTTCCTACTTAGAGAAGGGCTTTCAGGTGTTTTGACTTTAAGGAATTTGATTGGACATTGATGCTCAAAGCCTCAGTATGGGAGCTTGGGCTATGTGGTGATAGAATGAATAGGGTTACCCAATGAAGGGTATCCCAGGTTGTGGCTCTGAGTTTGGTCCATGAGAAGTTTGGTTCCACTTCCTTTCATAGGTTGAGTCATGGGCAACTGCAAGGGATTTGATCTATACTCCAGTCCATCATATACTCATGTATCATGTGACATAGGTAGATGCCATATCTCAACATGAAGACTTAGGTGAGTTCCAAACCTCAATAAATGTTGAGACATATGAACCTTTTAGATTGTTCAAATTTGCCTCTGGGTACTTATATATCTAGAAAACATATTTTTCTCAGACCACTTATGATTACCATAGATGGGTGCTCTCGTCATTATCCTCTCTTTTGGAAAAATCATGAATGCAAATATGAGGTTTTCCTCTACACCAATTGCAACCATGAATATTATTTATAGCTGACGTGGTTGTATTTTGGGGGGAATTTAGGTTTGAAAATCATTTGGGCTTCAAGATAATGACCGTATTCCTTTTTTCATAGACCCCTTAGTTCTAGTTGTTTCCCTCATTGCTTCAATCATCCATAGCAGACACATTGGATATTTAAGTAAAATATATGAACTATTTTTTTAAGATGGTGTTTTACCCCATGTAAATTTCCTTTTTGAAGGATTGATTTTGATGTAGTTTGCTCGCCAAAAATAGTTGCATTTGGAGATATTGGTGTTCATTTAATGGATTGAACATGTCCATCCATGAATTTCAAGCAGAGGCTTCCCTAGTCATAGATGTCATGGGTGATGGATGGTCCCTCCCATTTAGGATTGAAGTTTCCCCTAGTATTGCTATTCTAAATAATTGTAGTACTAGATCTCCCTTCAACAAGTTGTGAGGACGAACCCTCTCCTTGTATGTTTGAGGTGCTCTATATAATGTGTGTGATGTAGAGCTCTCATTCGACATTCTTCAAGTGTATTGAGGTAGTAGACACGTTCTTTGACCCATTATTCTAAGGGATTTAATCTTATTATAGTGTGAGGAGTGGGGTCTCAACCTCTATTGTCCAGGATGCCTCCATACAATATACAATGTTTGATACACCCACAAATCTATTGGAAGGTGCTAATTCTAGTTGGCTTTGAACCTATTTGTCTTTTTGAGTATCTTTATTCACATTTTTGTTTGCCTCCTCTACATGTTCATTAATTTATGGCTATTATGATGAATTTGATTCCCAAGGATCTTAAATACCCCTAGTCAGATTTCATGATGTACTTTATACCTTTTTCTAACAATTTTATGATGTATTCCAAGCTGGCTTATGATGTTCTTCTTATGAAATTTGATAGCATGTTGAGATGAGGCATTGGTGATGGATACATATTCCAAGGATTCAGTGAAATAGTCAATTACAACTGAATGAAATAGTTCTTGATACATGCTTTAGGGTGCATATTTTTATCATGTTGATTTTCCAAGCAGAGAAGGGCCAAGGCATGCTGTTGTTACATAGCTTTTTGGCTAGTGCATTGATGTAGTCACCATGGAATTAGAAGACCCAACATTTTTTTACATGTTGGTAACAATCCATATCAACTTTGTTTGAGAAGTTGTATATTCTTCATGAGCATGAATTCACACATACGTATTCCATGCCATTCTCTATGGATCTCTTTCTTGTGAGCTTCAACCTTGATCTTGTTTATGCACCTAAGGAGGGCTTGATTATATAATGTGTGATAAATATGTTCCTCTCCTAGGATATATATCATGGCTTGTCAAAGTAGACTTTTAATCTCTTTTAGGGAGTTCTTTTGGAATGACATGTTCTCAATATTTGGTTTGATGTCATGGAACCATGTCTTTCCTTGGTTTTCACTTGCAACTTCAATAATCATACAATAGGTTGGTTGTGATTTTGTATGTATTTAAAATGATAAGTTGTCGTCGCCTTGGATGTAGAACCCTGAGGCAAGGGTGTGCAAAGCTTTTGTAAATGCATTTTTCTCTAAGTTCATGAAGTCCAAGGAGACTATTTGAAATATCAGGCTAGAGAGCATAAATTCTCCTAATAAGGGATTATATTTTTATGGATAATTCTCCATCTGTTCTTGAATTGAGAAATAACAAGTAAATATCTTTGTAAACTTGGAGGTGATATTCCCCTAGCTACTTGACAAGTTGGAGTCCTAGGATGCATGCTTTGTATTCAGCCACATTGTTGGTGATTGTCTTACCATTGGAAATTGTTCACCATGTGGATCTTGAAGGATCACTCCAATCATGACTACTTGTGATTGATAGCTACATCAAATAAGTCAATTTAGAAATCTAGATTTGAGGGAATAATGATGTTTGATGATCCAATCTTGATAATATCTTCATCAAAGGACTAGTATTTCTTTAGGGAGAGGAAAGTCCACTAGATGAGATCCTACTTCTTGTTCTTTTGCAACGTTCATGGGTAAACAAATGATGTCAAATTAGGACAAAAACATTTTCCAATTTGTGCATTACCCAATGAATGAAAATCTTTCACACACATAGTGGAGTCATTCATGCCTCACAATGATTTAAAGTGAGTATGTCATTATAAAGTATCGTAATCTCCTTATAGCATACACCAAGTCCAATAAATACTTGTAGAAACTAGTTTATCATTCCTGAGTGTCATTTGAAATGATCATCATCGACCACTGATTGGGTTATAACACTCCCATCAATATTTGACATACAAATTGTTGAAGGGTGAGGGTATACCCTAGCATTTTTAAGTTTTAAAACATACAACCTAGAAATGTAGCCTTTGGGCTTCTGGAGCACCTCTGCACATTTTTTCCAATATGACATTCAAGCTCTTCTTTAGTAGTTTGAAAGTGGGATCACACAAGGGAGTGTGGTTGTGAAATGGATAATGTATCAGACAATTGAGCAAGTCTCTTTGTTATGGATTTTCCCAAATTATTGGGGCATTTCTAAGGTCAACTTCAGTATATCTTTAACTGTTGGTGTAGATCGTAAGACTACCAGATGTAACTTCAAAGGAACATTTTTCTATGTTGAGATGTAAGGAGAATCTTCATAGTCATTGGGGATCTTTGATTTAGAAAACAATCCACATAGACCTCCACCTATTTGTGCATCATGACATGCAAGAGTTCAACCATCATCATTTGATAGGTGGCATCCACATTTTTTAGGATAAAATCATGAGTCCATATGAAAATACTCCATATATAGTGATGAAGGATATCTTATCCTTTTCCTCCTTAACCGTCTTGATTGGATTACATCGAAAAAAGTCATCCATGAAACTAATGATCATGCATCTAGTTGTAGTGTTGACTAGTACGTCTATGTGTGGTAGTGATAAATCGTCTTTGGTAGATTCCTTGTTAAGGTCGTGATAGTCCATACACATTCATACTTTTCCATGTTTCTTGTTAATGGGTAAAAAGTCAGAACGATATGTATGATAGTTGACCAACTCTAAGAAACTAGAACTGTATTGTTTTTTACTTCTTATTTGTTTTTGAGGATTCATTTGGTTACAAATATCTAGCTTTCTATTTGAGTGATCATATGTCAGGGATGTTTAGTAGGATATGCATGATGATCTTCTCATCAAATCATAACCATCTCTGGATATCTCCAAGCAAATACATATATGTAGTTGTGTAGGAGCTTTTTAAGTTGATGTTTGAAAGTTGACGTAGATGTGCCCCAATTTTGACTTTGTGTGGCTAGCTACATCGTCGAGGTACTTTCCATGTTCCTCATCCTTGATCTCCTGAATGAGGTAAGAGATCACAACATGTGTGATGGATTTGGTAGAATCTAAAATGTCACCAGTGATAGCAGTAATGAACATATTATAGGAGTGACGACCCTTGCACTCCAAGCTAAGGTCCCACCGTTACAACACCCTGAGTCAACACCTTTCATCATGTCATATTTGATGATTCTCCATACTCAGATTTTAGGAGATATGTTGGTAGAAAAGGTAGCCTCATCTCATCAAATGATTTTGTTTTGGACAAAGTAGATCTTTTCTCTAATTGTGTTTCTATCTTGTGAAGTGTGGATGATAATATGGCAGGCCATTCAACCATTGCTCCATATTCTTCAGGAGTCCACTGATTCGTATGATGTTGGTGCACTCTTGTCATGTGGGTCCCAAAACTTGATTAGGAAGAAGTTCCATGTCCTACAACCTTTGGGTAAACATCTTTGGATCATATGGAAAATGACATGATTTATTTCATCACAGTTGAGCAAAGATGATGATTCCTAGGTATAGTGTGTTGAATCAGAGCTATAGATCGTCTTATTTTGTTCATGTTGTGGTGTTGTTTGAGTATCTTAGTGTATAGTAACAATGGTGTTTCCTGTATTCTATTTGAGCTTTTGATGCATTGATGATGGCACTACTTTGTTCTTATGGATCCATGCCTTCCGAAGAGGATATTATAGGATGGAATTAGATTCATGGCCACAAATAGCACTAACTATTTTTGTGGCATGGTCTAAAGCTCAAGTGTGATCTCTCACATAGCATACTTGAGTGTACCTTGAAAGATAGTGGCTTTTTTCATAGTTGGCTAGATATATGCAATGTCTCTCCCTCAGGTGATAAGTGTATTGAGGGGCACACATTATGGCATGCCCAAATGTCAATGAAGCATAGTGATGATTTGTTGATATCTCTAGTGAGAAATGTAGTGTTTTGGTCCTCTTAATTTGGTATCTCAGTCTTAAAGTAAGAGATCAAGTGTGGGCTGTGATGAGCCTGATGATATAAGCGAGTGTTTCTAGATTTACTTCTTTGGATATGTAGACTCCTTTTGAGTATCTTCATTATAGTATCACGGTTTGTAGTAGAGTTGTGAATTATTTATGTGAGTGATACCTTTCCTTTAGGTTCACCCACAAACTGGATGACCACTCCTTACAAAGATGTTGGTGTATGTGCAAATATTGATAGTATGAGTACTTGCTTTACATCCATCATGGAAATGATGACCCCATGATTTATAAGTGCTTTTGGACCGTCAAAGTGGATTACATAGGTCATATTGTTCATTTTCCCCTTGTCTACGGGTGAAAGAGTATGAACCATAGTGGCTTGGCCCATAATTTGTGTCAGTGTAGAAGCTGAAATTTCTGGCTCCTTGTCCCTTTCTTGATTTTTTAGTAAAACTACGAGCATTGCTGATTTGAGATGAACTTGTCATGGTATGATGATTGGTATTGTGATAATTGGTATTTCTATTCATTTGGGTGCCCAACTGGTCAAAGATTTATATGTGGTCATTCCCATGGTATAAAACCCAAGAATCATTGGCCTTTATTCTTGGACAATGTTGATGACATAGTGTTTTGGATCCAGTTGTCAAGTCCCTTTGAGAGGATGAATGGAACTTAGAGTAGGGTCCTTGACCATGGCTGTGATTTCCATATATAACACAATAAAGGTTTGTCTTCAAGAGCAGCCTTATTGACTTGTTTAGTCTTGATCAAGTTTTGTAGATCATGTTTGAGAGTGAGACACAAGTCTATCTTATGTCCCTTGCTATGGTGTTAGTCACCATGGTGTTGGCATTATACTATTTTGGTAAGGTATTGGGAGGATCTTTGTGGGAGGGAATTTCACAAGATGCTAGATGGTGGGAAGAATAGCACTATTAGATGCTCTTATTAATGAATGTGAACTTCCTTTATGGATTTAGAGGCTCTTTTGTTGAAACAACTATTACTTGTAATCCTACTTTTGATATTCAGATGGTTGAGTTATGTTGTTACACTAGATATTAGAATGGCATTGCATACCCATAGACTATCCTGTGTTGATAGATATATTGTGGTGGCATGGATTGTGGTTGACTTTGGAAGTGTTATGTGTTGGGTTGAACTATTTATATTTGTTGCATTTGTGGTTAGTGGTGCCACATATCATCATTGACTTGAGGTTGTGATATTTGAGTTTGAGGTGCTTTTGTGACGTCCCCAGATTTTGAACGCCTTGATACATGTGTGATATCCAAATTAAAACCTTCGTCTCAACAAAAATCTCAATTTGAGCACAACACTAGGACAAGAAGAAAAAACCAAGGGATTTAGGAGGAAACAACAGTAGTAATGCACATGAACAAAAACAAAACATAATCACTAGCTCACCATCCAACATATATTTACAAAATGAATTGTGACAACATCTGATATTACATGTTGAATAGTAAACTTTTATATATGAATATACTACCACTACATCAAGATCTTCTAGACAATAGGTCCACATGTACATCTTCTCACCACACAACTCCCAACTATTAAGGTCTTCAAGATCATATGTCCACATCACCTTTACAAGAGATTACAAGTGGTACATGTTATCACAATATACTAAAATATTGTGTTGAGTATGCTACATGATTTGTATATCTCTCTAATACTATGACTTTACAATAAGATAAAACTAGATTCTCATAGTAATAGGAAAATATAACAAAAGAAAACTTGAACAAAGATGTTT
This sequence comes from Alisma plantago-aquatica, assembly GCA_963693085.1. NCBI lineage: Eukaryota > Viridiplantae > Streptophyta > Magnoliopsida > Alismatales > Alismataceae > Alisma > Alisma plantago-aquatica. Next base: position 659,214,816 of record OY856413.1, on the reverse strand, counting down.
ATTAACAAAAGAGAACACATATTTTAGGCACATTTTCCATTATATCATCCATGCATTTATACTACCTGAAATTTGAATGCATTATGATGTATTACCAAATAGTTGGAACATTGTACAATGTGATCTACTACCAAAGAGTTGGATCACTTTCAAGTAATTTACTACCAAAGAGTTTAAGTACTTTACTTTCCAACACTTTACTACCGAAGAGTTGAAGTTCTTAGATATAATGGATCATATATATTATGTTTCATGTGTTGAAGACTATATATACAAAAAATCAAGAAAGATAGCATACAAGAAAAATATGTTTCATCCAATATCATATGCTAAGTATTTTGTACAAACATAATACAATCGTACTATATAGTAGGCCAAGTAAGAGGTTATGCATACCTTCAACCAAGATATTCCTAATCATCACATTCTTGAGTCAACTCTATCATTGGTCAACCATGATTAAGACAAGATCACACATGTCAGGCAATAGATCTCATCATTAACCCTATTCATGATTCATTAGGGTTTAGCTTAGATCATTAGTATATTCTCATTATTTATTGCCTTACCTTCTTATATTATCTCAGTGATCTTGTTGTCCAATTATATTTTAGACTAGAGTTTGCTAACTAATAATCATATTTCACACCATTGCATGAACATATTAACTTTATGTCACATTCATTTATCTGATTAGGGTAAAAAATCATGTATTGAAAGTCATCATTGCACACACCTAGTGACTTGAGTGAGCCACAAATTGACCGTGTGGCTCATTTTCTGCCGTTGGTTACACTAGATCGAATGGTTCATAAGTTGTCCTCTTTGTGGCAATTGCATCTTGGCCATGGTGACGACTGTCCATGGTGTGGTGGCATTGAGGACGTGGGTGAGAGTAGAGGATGGAGTAGGAGTTGATCTCATCTCATCTAGATTAATACCACAATCACTCATTTATGGCACTGAGTAAGTGATGAGAGAGAACAAACTTCTAGTTTCTCCCCCTTCTCCAATACAAAACTCAAAATTGAAGAAGGAGAAGACCAAGGGGAAAGAGAGACCAAAAAAGGGATCTAAATATAAGAGAAGAAAGGGAGAGGCTACAGGACAAGGATACATGAATTTACAATGAAATTTGTGGTCTTTTTCATCGTGGACACACTCCAATTCATTGGAGGATGAGGTAGAGGATGGAACATGCTTTTAGGGCTTCATCACGGTGTTGGGATTGTACATGGAGGTGTTACGAACCTTTTGGAAGCCTTTGAATAGAGCAAGGATGACCAAATTCTTTAGCCTTTTTTCTCTACTACAGTCTGACCTAGGCGATGACCAACTTGTGGAGAATGAGACGAAACCCAGAGACAATGCAACTATGAAGATTGGAGAGGATAATACAACATTGAAGAGGCTCTTTTTTTTCTCTAGGATCCATAAAGTGGTTTCTAGTGGTCATTGGAGGAGATCCCAATGATGGCGTTGGTACCCCAAAGAAGTATAGAGTCTCGTTGGGGACTCGATCAAATGAGTACACATTGAAGGAAGAAAAGAAGAGAGGCCCAACTGGGTCCATCCTAAACTGGCTAGATCAAGCATGAACTGTGGCACTCCATAACAACATGGCATCTTTTGATAGATCATAAAAAGGTAAATACCCCAAAACCATACAAATATTGCATAATTCATATTTATTAGCATGGTTATCAGAAAAATACAAACAAAATATCAAAATTCTTAGGAAAAGGACTAGAACAACTAGGAACCATTATATAAGTCCTTTGATGAATAAATATAGATGATATCATATAAGATACATAGTTCTCATTTCATGGAGTAATAAATATTAAATATGACCTAAAACTATGAGAATTCATCAATAACTCCAAAGTATGACATATAATCCATAATATGTCAAATAGGATCATGTTTGGACATGTAATTATGTAATTTTCATAATATAGATAATTTGGTTAATAACCCCATGGCATCTTTTGATAGGTCAGAAAAAAGTAAATACCCCAAAACCATATAGATTTTGCATAATTCATATTTATTAGCATGGTTATCAGAAAAATACAAACAAACTATAAACATTCTTGGGAAAAGGACTAAAACAACTTGGAACCATTATATCAGTCCTTTGATGACTAAATATAGATGATATCATATAAGATACATAATTCTCATTTCATGGAGTAATAAATATTAAATGATGACCTAAAATTATGAGAATTCGTCAATAACTCCAAAGTAAGACATATAATCCATAATATGTCAAATAGGATTATGTTTGGACATGTAATTATGTAATGTTCATAATACAACTAATTTGGTTAATAACCCTAAATAAAAGGTAATAATTACATATATGCATAACAACTCTTGGAATTTATAGAGCACCTTCATATAAGTAAGTGGAAGCTAATATGTAACTCTGAGATCAATTTTATACAAATCTTGACGTATGTTTGATGAGGTAGTATCAAAGCATGAAAAACAAAGCATGGCATTTTCTCATGTACAACTCAAAATTGAATTAAAGCCTGAACTTAAAATCTTTAGTGTTAGGATAGTTGTCTTTTAAAGACTAGATCATACCTTTCCTCTAGGTTCAAACCTAGATGTCTGATAACTAGGTCTAGACTAGTGCTTGTTATATGCAGGTCTTAAGGTGTCATTCTTTCCTTAGTATGTGATAGTATGAGATTTTGCATCATTTAGAAATGATGTGCATCATGGGAAGAGAAACACTTGACATGTGATGCATCTATGTTTTGGGTAGCTACATTAGTCTACACATTGTTCTCATCCTTTTCACTAGGTAACATGGAACTAGGCACTCTACTACGTGTGGGACCCTCAGTTTGCTGACTTGTTTTGTTTCCCAACTGCTTGAATCTCAAAAAAAATTCTTTGATGCTTGTCATTATCAAGAGTCAACTAAGGATATAGTTGACTCATGAATATGTGATCATTAGATTACCTCAATTCAAGTTATGTTGTACCTCTTACTTGGCCCACTATATAGTATGGTTGTATTGTGTGTGTACAAAGCATTGATATTGGATGAAATAGTTGTTCTTGTATGTTACCTTGCTTGATTTTCTGTATACATGACCTTGAACAGTTGAAACATAATATATTTGTTTTATTATATCTAAGCACTTCAACTCTTTGGTAGTAAAGTTTGGAAAGTAAAGTACTTCAACTCTTTGGTAGTAAAGTGCATGGAAGTGATCCAACTCTTTGGTATTAGATTGAATTGTATAATGATCCAACTATTTGGTAGTAGATCATAAGGTCTTAATGCATTCAACTCTCATGTAGTAAATGCATGGATGATAAAATGGAAAATGTGCCTAAAATATGTGTTCTTTTTGTTAATACTCATCTTTTTTCAAGTTGATTTTGTTATATTTACCTATTTCTGTCATGTTTTATATTTATCTTATTGCCAAGTTGTAGCATGAAAGAGGTATACAAATCAAGTAGTGTGCCTAACACAATATTTAAGTATATTGTGTTGACATGTACCACTTGTAATCTTTTCCTTAGGTGATGTGGCTATATGATCTTGAAGACTTTGATAGTTGAGAGTTGTGTGACAAGCAGATGTGTAGGTATACCTATTGTCTAGAAGATCTTATTGTAGATGTAGTATGTGCATATGTAAAACTTCACTATTCAATGTGTAATATCAAATGTTATGACAATTCATTTTGTAATTATATGTTAAATGGTGAGCTTGTGATGTTGTGGTTTGTTAATTGTTCAAGTGCATGTGGTACTGTGGTTTTTCCTCTAACTCCCTTAATTTTCTTCTTCTTGGCCTAGTGTGTGGTGTTTAAGTTGGGATCTCCACTGAGGTGAGGGTTTCAATTTAGACGTCACACTTATGGTCAATGCATTGAAAATATAGGGTGTCACAACTTTAGTGATTGATTAACATCATATCCCATTGCTATGATAAGACAAGATCATTACTACCCATAAATTGGAATATGCATTCTTATTAGTGGTTGTGTTTGTCCATCTTGACTGCTAATTTGTTTTATGCCAAAGGTTGGAAAGTGAGGTTGATATTCTGGTATATGTTTCTTTTTTAATTTGCAATGTGAATTCTAGCTTGAATTAGTTTAGAAAACATGTTGAACTACAAAGGTAGGAGGGCAATGGTTGTGGGCATGGCTGCTTTTATCACCCTATCAAGTGCTTTTTTGTTCATAAATTTTAAATTCTTGTTGTTCTCGAATCTCACCACCTTCCCAAAAACTTAGAGAAGCTCTCATTGGCTTAATGTTTTAAGTCTTATAAGTCTTCATTAGAAGATACTTATTTTAAGTTCTAGAAATATTTGTATATGAACCTTTGCCCAACATATTTCTAGGTGGTTTGGGATGACAAGTCGTGTTTTTTTATCAAGAAAGTGTATCCTCTAACATGGTTGTATTAAAACAATAGATTAGGACTTTGTCATTATCGTGTACTTCCACCATCTCTAAATACTATGATTTGACAAGTGTGAGTGGGTTGTCCTTTCCTGAGTACTTGTGAGACTTTGGTATTAAAAAAGTACTTGGTAGGTTTTCATTATGCCAAAAGTCTTGGCCCCATATTTCTTCCCAAATGAATGTTTTAAGTATTTAGAGAATCTCTAACATGATAGAGTTTGTTGAGGATGGATTTTTGATTCATTATTTTCTCCTTCCAGTTCTTTGTTATGTGATGCATACATAATTATAATATAACTATTTATTAATTTATTGTGAGTTTATTATCAAAGTGACCATATTCATCACATTATAATTCATATATCTCTTTTTGTCACCAAACTAGAGAGTATGTGTTATCCATCATGCTTTCTTGTGCATGCTAGAAGTCTGTCATACATAGATCAATGTTGTGCGAGTGACACACCATCTTTTCTTAAGTAAATGATGAAACACTGCTAGACTCTAAGGGTGATTTGTCCAGATAATCATCTAGTAAATCAAACTACCTAGTAATGAAAATATTGATAATAGGCAAATTCATAGGTGTAAAGTTTTTGAAGCATCTTATATATGGGGCGAACATTTTTAGTGGTGCTTAGATCCTAGTTGAGCATTTAGATAACATGCTTGCAATATGATAAGGTAGTCCATTGGGTCTACATTTCCTTCTTGCAAATGGATGCAACTTTGATAATGCATTTATATTCTTCCTCAAGGGTGGAGATTTTCATTGTGAGGGTGTTCCCACCTAAAATGTAGGTTCCATGTTTGCCAACAATATGGAGGTATGAGACAGTCATCCTTGACAACAACATCAACAAAGAAGTAAATGCTATGGCCATGTGAAGTGGAGAGACAGTAACTTGGATCAATCTTCAAGTTTGATTTATGACGCCAAGGCAACTAGAAGATGGAGTCACAATGTTGTTTGATGAGGAAACATATTACTTTCAATTTTTGTGACTTCATTGTCTACGTGAAATCATTCCATGATTGCCATAGTTTGCATTAAATCTCAGCTTGAACAATGGAGGTCCAAACTATGTTGTATGATAGTTTTTTTAACATGATTGATCCATGCATTGCTATCGACATGTTGCATGGGATGCCATATCTTAAATTGTTCCCATACATGTTTACTAATTAGGCAATCTTGGACATTGTAGGTTATTATATATTCCTCATTGCCACAGACATACAAAGTTGGTGGATATTAAAGTTGCAACATGTATTTTCAACATTTGTTAGAAGACCATTATGTTGCATAAGGCAAATGAAGGCTTTATATGTTTAGGTAATTTAGAGATCCACTTTTCCTTCCAATTTCCTTGTGAAGGATACTTCTTTTGGATACAACATCAAAAATAGGCAAAGGGAGTAGTTAGCTCTTCATTAGTCTCATGTTGCAAGACTCAAGCATCAACATGTGGGTCAGGCACTGGAGGGTGAGTGCAAGCAACGAATGTCCAAGTGGTGTTACATAAATGAGCTTGAATGAAATTTCAATTCCGTTCACCATTAAATATCAACCATGGAGATAATATGAAGGCCACTTAGGATTTTTGGGATTGTATGAGTTTATTATTGAATTCTCAACGAATTTACCTCAAAGCCAAAGATATCTAAATGCATTGGTCGGGTCACCATATTTTATTTCTTTATATCATTGTGATCATAATTTATGTCATGTTCTTATTAATGAATGCCCACACAGATAAACAAGGGATCTTTGTCAAATAGATATGTTCATGTATTTTACACCCATGATCCCAACCTACAAGTCACTTTTCTAGTTCAAGAAGTCTCATATATTCTTCACCATAAGTTATAGATTCTGATCTCTTGCATCTTTCACTCCAATGCCTCCTATGTTGTTATTAGAAGTGATCTTCTTTAATAACACAAGGGATAATTTCTTCTCCTCTTCACTTCCATAACATATGATACTAATTTCATCACAAAGTGATGGAGATAGGAAAATAGTTTTTTGCATTGAGTATGAGGGGACTTCTTGAAGGGTAGACTTCTCAAAGGAAATCCTATTGACAAGTGAAAGATGACAAGGCATCTAGCTATTTAATCTAGCCTTACCATGTCTGAAATATTTACATGTGATGCTTATTGGGACCTGAGGCATCTTCCAAGGTCATTGGTAGATTGTATGCCTAGAGATTTGGTGATATTAAGTTGGGGTTTGAGGAGAAAAAAATAACTAGATTTTTTCATAAATTAGTTTCCCAAAGACTTTTTAAAAGTTCTTCATGACATTCATTATGCTCGATGTCTCTAGTTCAAATTCTTCCATGTGAAGGAGGTCATAAAAAAACACATGGGAAAGAGTTGTGCCATCATTTGAAAGATAGTTTAGTTTGTGCTTTCCTTAAATTACATAATTGGAGATAGCTTGAATAAGCCTTTCAATACAAATAACAAAGATATAAGGGCTTATTGGATCCCCTTTCTTGACTCTAGGTTTTTCCTTTAAGTGTTTGAAGTTCCTTCCCTTCCCAAAAGATGTACGTTTCTCCTCTAGTGTTGATCTCCATGACGATGCCAAATGGTTTTTCTGGTACTTGTGTCATAAAAATAGTATCGTGGTTGATTCATCCGGTCAAAGATCTTCAATAAATCTAGCTTTAAGGCTATCAAGGTTTTCTTGCCTTCCTTGAATCTCATGGAATGCATTGCATCTTGAATAAGAAGAATATTATCACTATATTTTTATAGGGATAAAACTTGATTGGCTTAGAGGCATCTAGAAATGCAGAAGAGACTATATTCTTTCAACATTTTTGACATAATTACTTATAGTTAATATTCCAAGAGGTGGAAAAGGAGGCATGCTAGGGTTTATTAGGGGAAGTGGCCATGGAAGTTATGGAAATAGAGGAAGATGAATCTTTGGTGGCCACTCTAGACCATCATAAAGAGAGTAACATTGCCCACAATAGCTCCTAGAAGGATATGTAAGCAAGCATACCACCAAAACATGCTGGTATGTATGACCAGAGTGTCAATCATATGATGATTGTGATGTCATATTACATAAATGATTTGATTAATAATAATAAAGGAAAACTTCCAATTCATTCCATTTCACTCATTTTTGAGATAATGAGGAAACATAATGGATGTCTAAAGAATGACAATTACTCAATGACCCATGTCTTCAAGTACCTGACTTGAACAATGAGATCATACAAATGTTATGAGTATGTACATTCTTATTATGTCCCTGGTCAGATGTTACTATGGATGAAAGATAGATAGCGGTAACACTAAAGACTAGAGTGTGTGTTGGTTGATGACATAATCTCACCATTCATATATGTGATATTAAAATAAGAACATATATACTTGTTGGACAACAATGTATCAGACAGACCCACCTTGAGAGTGATAATGGAAACCATAAATGGTGGTCATAATCATCTCTCACAGTGAAGGTGGTGATTGTGGTTCTTAGACCTGTAGTCATTACACTCATCACATGTCGTTCGATATGTTTTAACATCATCCAACATGATTCTGAATAAGGGTTTCCATAAAGTTGATGATCAGATATGTTGCGACACATGGGGATGACTACAGGTGATGTAGATGGGATTTTTCCCTCCTAATAGAGTTTGATATCCAGGCCCCTTGATAAGCGAGACTGAGACAAGAATGTGTATGCACATGTGAATCAATAGATATTGAGATCACATATATCTCAGACGGTCTGCTCTGGATCAAGGAACATGGATTGAACATTGAGAGGATGATGATTCCATGCCTCGAGTTTGTTTTGAATGTCAAAGAAAAAGGAATTAGACAATCACTATAACACCTAACACAGATCATAGGTTGAAGTTATTCTCCAACTTTCCTAACTATTTGGGCAGCAATGATGTGTGACTAGGCACCGCTCTTTGCTTGTGATGTCATAAATCAGTTATGGACATTCACTGCCAATATATTATGGAACCCATGAGGTCACACACATAGGATACACCTAGAAGAGGAGTTTGATCATGTATGATAATTAAATTGATTGCTAAAGTGTTTAGGTATTCAATTTAAGCAAAAAATCAAATGACTAGACTCCCAATTGAGCGGCTCAAGTGTTGAACCGACTAGTTGGAGAGTCAGGTTGATTGAAGATTGCATTGGCTATGTAGCCCGATCTGGGCATGTTTATATACTTTTACCTTAAGCAAGTAGATTCATATCAAATCTAGTATGTTGCATGTTCTATTTTCTCTTTCCAAGTTATGATTGATAGTTTGGTTAATCTCTTACTCACTTGAACTGTTGTTTCTGCCTGTATCGAGAGATCCGTTGTAGAAATATCTAAGAGACGATAGTTTGGATCCGAACCTGAGAGGGGGAAGATCCGAGGTATTCTGTTCCTAACACCCCGGAATATCCTAAGACCCGAGAGGGAACTTAGTGTATTCCGAGGTGTTGATATGTCATTCATCGAGAGATAGTCATTGACATATTGTTGATGGTTCTAGTCACACATCGCAAGAGCGAGTGGGATGACCCCACATGACAGATGCCACAGTGCGTACTAGATGCTTGCTTGGGTGTTCGAGGGTTGTCTATGCCAGAGAACGAGTACATAGACTGCCCCATTTGTGGTTACATAGCCAGGAACTCTCTTTCTCTGATTATTAGACTCACGAGCTCTATTTTGTTTTGTTTTCTTTTATTTGTTTTGTTTTATATCGTGACAACCCGTTAGACTAGTTCTAGCAATTACTTTTATCGACTATTGTCTTGGCTTATCTGACTAAAGAAAGAGATCTGTGGCATCCTAAATGTCACCACGTCCCTGTGTTCAACCCCGTATATCTACTTCGACCCCGTAATAAAGTTGCGGGGGCCTAGAAGGTTTTGAGTTATAAATTCAAAGATTGATTCCTTCCTTTGTCCCGCGTTCATTTCCGGACGCGTGAAAAAGGCCGATCAACTTTTGGCACTGTTGTCGGGGATGTGGTTTTCCATGTTTACACGCCTAGTAGATTTTTGTTCTGTCACTATAAGCCTGTATATACATGCATAGTTTTCCTCTTGCTTTACACATACTTGTTCATATATACTAAATCACTTTTCTTTTTCTCATACCTTTTTTTCAGCCATGGACCTTGCTTCCGCAAGACAAGTCATCTTGTCCACCTGTCCTCCTGAGTTTTTTTATAGTTCTGACTGCTGGAAAATAATTGAAGGCCGTGCTCTGCAACTAGTCGAGTTATACTCACCTCCACTGTCATCATATGTTGAAATTCCAACAAAGGAGACTGCCAGTCAACCATCAACCCCCATTCTATCATGGGATCAAGAACTGATTAAGGCAATGGAGTTGGCTAGGGAAAGTATTCAAGCACTCACCTCCTTAGCCCCTCATCTCCAAGAAGATGTTGATCCAATGCAACAACTGCTAGAAGAGTAGGATCGTCATCTCAAAGTAACCACTGAGGCTGCAGACTGCAGTAGAAGTCTAGTTCAAATTGTTGAGCGAGGATTCGTTTAAGTGCATCAGTTTGGTATAGCAGTTCAGCAACCGAAGTGCATGGCAGAATCGACGGGTCTCGAAAGCATTGCTGCTCAAGTACAACAACTTCATGATAAAGATGTTGAACAAGGCAGGAGGCTCCAAGAGCTCATTGATTTAGTTACAATCCAATTACAAATGCCATCACAAGATAATGAAGACGTTAGTCATCAAGACCATTCCATTGGGTATGAAGTGGAGTATGCATCACCATCCTATTTAGACCATCAACTGGATTCACCAGGATTTTTCTGTGAAGACCAACCCACTCCAAGAAACCCTCTTTTTTCCCAGTAGATCATAACCCATGAGGCTCACTGTAGAATATATGCTCACACAATCTGTCAAAAAACAATTCAATCATAAAGGATTTGCACCTCAAAGAAGAGTGCCTTGTTGGCTGAGAGGAGTGAACATCCTCCAATGACGTTGGTTACTTGACCCTCTCATATCACTCCCTCCCTATACAAAGTTGTGGCCCTTCATCTTCCTCAAGCCATTATGGATGCACTATATGTGAACGTCAAGAGAAAGACAATGATCAAGGAGCCCAACTAGATCGTGCCACTATCCTTTTCTTGTTGCTAGGACCCATGCTATCTCATCCAAATACTCTAAAAAATGAGACAAGATAGCATATGTGTATGTTCCAGGTGATGTTCTCTAGATAAACCACATAAGATTATGTTGTAGGTCCAATCAATGATATTGTTTGGATCATTGTCAATATGGAATAAGTTATCCCATATCAACATGGTGAGGGGACAATAGAAGTAGTGGTGAAGACAATCCTCATCATATTTTCAACATATACAGAAAATATTGTTCCCTAAAAACCTATAGATCACGAGTTATAACCAATGAGGAGCTTATCTAAACTAATCAGCCAAGTAATTATCAACATCTTGTAAGGACATTTAATATGTCAAATTTGACCCCTAACTTATGCACAACACTGGAGTTTGTGAAAAACCTATTGCATGACATGAGTTCTTTGAATAATATTTTACTACACGTGAATTGGATATGGTTACTATTTACATATGTACCCACTCTGATATACCAAACTCTCCTTGTCATTATATTTTTCGAAAATATATGGGAATATATTATACAAGTAATAAAATTTAGTTCTCATGTTAATTCCCATTCAATATATTACATTACATATCCTGATAAAATGTGAGTTAGGGCTTGTGTGGTTGATCTGAAATGGACTCATGCTTTCAAGTTCCATTGTGATTTCCAATTGAATAGGCTTGGTTTCATGTAGAACCACCCTAGTAAGAAAGTCAACTGTACTTGTCACATGTATCATGTATATAATTTAAGAAAACCAATTGTGCCTAGAATGAGCATAGTTCATTTTCCTTCTCCTACTACCTATTGAGAAAATGTGATTCTCATGTGTCATGTATCTACAAAACGTACATGTTTCAATGTGATGATGCAAATCACATCAAGCCTCATGTGCTGCTATATATTTTGAGCTTTAGCTACTTGCTCATGTGTGGCCTGATCTGTGTCTACATAATGCAAAATCACAAAACACCCTACACAACTACTTTCACCAAATAGAAACAAACCATATGAATGAAATGGAACTACAAGGAACCAAATGAAAACATTGTAGTTCCAATTCACTTATTTCCATGTTTTACAATTCTTGGAGTGTGTTGATTTTCCACTCAACGAAATGAGACCTTAATACCATTTAATGATGTTTTGTCTAGTATGTATTTGTGTAGATGCATTGCCACAAAAAGGGGTACAACTAAGGGTGAAGCCAAGATTGGACTATTTAGGTGTGGGTTCAACTCTAGGAGTTTATCCAAAATTTATTTTAGGACTCACAATGCATTTTTTTTATGACCGGGAACCCCCCCCAGAAAGCGCCACTTTGTGACCCCCCTGGAAGGGTAAACCCGGGGGCCCACCCAGCCGCATGAATGGGTACCCAAATAGTAGCATCGTTGGCCGGCCAACGCTATGACAAATTCACTTCTGGGACATAGCCAGGAGTCGAACCCATGACCTCTTGCAGAGGCCTTGCAAGCCGCACTGCCCGAGCTACGCCCCACCGGCTAAAATACCAACATTGAGAATGGAACTTGAGTCTCTAGTTTTTGGAAACCAATTTTTTACCATCATGTCAATGCATTTTGTTGATCTTTATATATTAAAGTGCATGATGAACATGACATTCAATGATACCATGTGCAAAAAGTACATTGCGACCCAACACATAAGACATCTACAACAAAATAAACCATTCCAGAGAAAAAAATGTACTAGTTTATCCTCTTTAGTAACTGGTCAAATAAGATCCCCATTTATTTTAGATGTACACATGTGCTTATCAAACCTTATATGAAAAAAACATATGCATTATACGTTGGTAAGGTATGCCCATAGAGCCAATCATGCAATGATTAACATGGCATATACCATAAAGGATTTGATTAATACTCACAAAGACAAGCTTCCAATTCATTCTATTTCATTTAGTTATGAGATAAAGAGGAAACATTATGAATGTTTAAGGAATGAAAATACTCAATAACGTATATCTTCAAGTACGTGACTTGGAGAATGAGATCATATAAATGGTAAGAGTATGTACATTCTTGTTATGTCCCTAGTTGGTTGTTACTGTGGAAGGTAGATAGTCACCAATAACACATAAAACTGGAGTGTGGGTTGGTTGATGATCGAGTCTTATTAGCCATGATATGGAAATATCAAGCCTAACACACATATACATGTTAGGTAATAGTATATCAGACAAACCCACCTTGAGAGTGACACATGGAAACCATCATTGGTAGTCATAGTCATCTCTCATAGTGAAGGTGGTGATTGTGATTCTTTTACCTAAAATCGCTGCACTCATTACATGTTGTTGGGTATGTTTTGAAATCATCAAATACATTCTTGAAACATGGGTTGTTATAACGATGATTATTGGGTGACTTTGACACATGGGGATAGACTGTGAGTGATAGAGATGGGATTTGTCCCTCCTAATGGATATTGATATCTTGCCCACTTGATAAGCGAGACTAAGAAACAGATGCATGCACATGTGAATCAATATATGATATTGAGGTCACATTATCTTAGACACTCTGCTCTTGGTTCAAGGAACATGGATTGAATGTTGAGAGTAGGATGATTACATGCCTTGAGTTCATCCTAGATATTAGAGAGAAAGGAATTATACAATCACTGCAACACCTTACATAGATTGTAGGTTAAAGTTGTTCTCTAGCTTTCCATTCACTTGGGTAGCACTGATGTGCAACTAGGCACCACTCTCCACTTGTGATGTCATAAGAAAGTTATGGACATTCACTGTGAATGTGATATGGGACCTATAGGGTCACACACAAAAGAACTCATCTAGAAAGAGTTTAATCTTGAATGATGATTGGATTGATTATTAAAGTGCTTGGTTACTCAATTCAAGCAACACATCAGTGTACTACACCCCAACCAATTGTCTCACAGGGTGAGATGACCGTTTGGTGCACCAGAAGATCATCACAAGTGCTGAGATGATTATTTGGGTTGCCAGATTGATCAAAAGTGAAAATTGGCCACGTTCTGCCCAAACTAAGGTATGAACTGACTGGTTCAATCGATTGAACTGACCGGCTCGGCTTGGCTCACTAGACGGCCGTTTGGGTGAGTGAGATGACTATGTCATACATGCTAGATCACTCAGTTAGGATGGAGGAAGGTTCTAGATACTTTCCCAAATTATTTTGATTGCACAATACTTGTGGTGCAAGGAATTATTGTTTAGCAATGATGGGAAATGAATTGCCAATTTCGTATGCAATTGGGAAACTATCAGACGACCATTTGATAGAGTGAGATGACCGTTTTGTAGTGCTAGACGACTATCTAGACTTCCATACAGCCATTTTAGATGTTGTAGGTTGCGAAAATTCAAGATCTTCAGGCCCCTTCCACTCCCACACAAATCTATTAGGGGCTTCCCAGAGTACAACAATAACACAAACAATTGAGAATCATTTTCTCTAACAATTGTTGTCCTCTCTAGCTGTGGTAACCAAGAGTGCCCAATCAAGTCCTACCCGATTAGGGAGGGATAGAGATGGGAGAAAACAATTGAGGATCCATGATGACCCTGACGTTAGGGTTTTAGTACCCAATATAGTTTTTGAAGACCATGATTGTTATGTAAATTATTGATACCAAATTGAGGGATTTGTTATTTCATTTATCGAATCTTTTCACCTAAATTTGTATCTAGAGATGTAATTAATGATTGTTAGATCAAATTAAGTTCAATTATGATGGATAGATTTTTATTGATTGACTTGGGTACTTAAGAAGCCAAGAGGTCCATTTATTATTGACAACAAACTCAAATAGACAAACAATGAGCCTTGAGGTATGTTGGACTTGTCAGGTCAAGATTTGGTGATCAATTGAATTGAATTCAAGGTTTACACGTCTATTTATAAGGTTGTTTTAAGAATATTTTTGCATGACCATATAATGGTTTTGTGTCTCAAACTCTTATAGAATCTACTTTTGGATATTTTAAATCTACATTTAAAATTTCAGGATGTTTAAAGATTGCTACAAAGGGCTATACTAATTTGAAGTTGAGGACATTCATGACATAAAAGAGGTGGAAACTTCAATCTTTTGTTATATAGTATCTATGTCGTGATGTTTTGGTGTCCCGCTAGCCAACCTGTTGGGCATGAACCCCACTAATGTGTGTGGCCTGGATCAGGATGTTGATCTGGGAGATTGATGGAATAGGATCCATCATCAACCTTGAGTTTATCCTGAAGCTGAGAGGAGCTCCTCGTCACCCACTGATTGAAGCTAGTTGCATGAGTTTTGAGAGGGCTTACAAGCTAGTTAGATCTACTTTATATGTAGATGCTCAACGACCTATCAATCGTGGCCAACAAAGAAACATAGAGGAAAATCAACCTCTTCATATCCAAATCCTCCCAGTCTCGACACCCAAACCAGAGTGATCGACCCCTCTTCTCATTTCCCTTCTCCCCTTATGTCTTACAATGACCCATTAGAGATGAGAGAGAGGCATCGAGAGGTCAAGTAAGGCTTGGATGAAGAATCCCAGAGCCTTGCCCCACTTATCCCTCCCCATCATCTATGTTACCAGACATGCTCTTCTTTTTCCCAGTCTCTATTCTGGAGGCAACAGGCCTGTGAGAGGAGGATCTGTAGGACTGCATCCACTCCTACTATGAAGTCTGTCCGCCGGAGATTCTTACAGCATCACTGATCTTGCAACCTCCAAGAAGTTTGTTCCTTGCCCATATTTCTGTTGCGGAGGTCACCATACTTCCTTGTCATGACAGTGTTTCTGCTTTCAGTAGTCACAGAGGAGCATTGCAGAGAGTAGAGGTGTGTGGACCTATAGAAAATGAGTAGATAAAGGTCGTGCAGGTCACCATCATA
Organism: Alisma plantago-aquatica; assembly: GCA_963693085.1. Classification (NCBI taxonomy): domain Eukaryota; kingdom Viridiplantae; phylum Streptophyta; class Magnoliopsida; order Alismatales; family Alismataceae; genus Alisma; species Alisma plantago-aquatica. The sequence goes on along the minus strand of OY856413.1, from coordinate 659,199,309 downwards.
TATCGTGTCACTGCTTTTTCCTTCTTCTTGTTCACAAAGAAGTGTGTCATTCTTCACAACAACGACCACTGAGCTGAGACAAGTAGATAAAAGCCATAATAAGCACATACTCAGATAACAAGCTGTAACTAATATAGTAATATGAATATAATGTAGCTATATCAGCTTCAACCATTAAGTAGAAATAGAAATCAAGTAGATGTCTCTCATAAGTATAGAGTATCATCACCTTTGCATTCCAATTCCATATGAAAATTAATCGAATAAAGATTGTTAAAGTGAAAAGCAAATATGTCATCATTTTTGTAGCCGCACCAACGTAGTGTTAGGCTTGGAGCCTTGTCAGAGATGTCATGCAGGTGGCACCCTGTGGATAACAGAGCATCAAACTACTTTCGGTGACATAGATGGCATGTGAGAAAGGGACAGTGGAATCCTGATGACCAAGGCCAATCACCCATTTGGTTCATCCAACCTAAGCTAGCAGCTCAAGAACCTAGGCTAAAAGCTAGCTAGATACTATTGAGGCTAATGTTACATGATCTGGAGGCACTAAAAGTGAAAATTGATGACCATCTTAATACCAAAAGGTAAAATTCCTTTTAACTCCTATATACAGACTAGACCTTAGATATGTGATTAATAATAGTTCCCTTGGAAAATAAATCCACCACAAATATGAGCAGACTCATAGAAGTACCCTTTTTATTGTAAAACTCCTATATCAGACTTTTGAGACACTGATATTGATGATATTTAATTTAAATGAGAGTTGCTTCATTTAAATTTTATAATTATAAATGATTAAGATTAAATATGAGAAAAATACTATTGAGACCTGATATTATAAGGAAACTAGATATGGACCATAATCTCAAAACTATGCTAAAATGTTAGATCTTTTCTAATTAATGACTAATTAGAGGATTCAATCCTCATTTTATTTCTAGAAAATAGATAAATGATCAAAAAAATATGAAAACTTTACCAGACCTTACTAATGACCTATGATTAGTATAAAAATATTTAATATCAAGTTAGGATGGTTTCAACCTAGATTTGGCTAAACCCTAATTTGGACCTAAAATACCATTAATAATGTTAATTTTTTTATTAACGATGATTAGTTATTATTAATCAGGCGATGACTAGATCTGATGATCAATGATGTGATAAGAATCTCTGAACTCAGGTACGTTGGCTTTACCTAAGTTATAACTAGTTTTCTTGTGTGAAATTGTTATGATGTATTGCTTGTTCTTATTTGAAAATATTACTTGGATGTACTATGGTTATAGTATCTTCGCCATGTCACTAAGAACAACAAAGAATGTGGATGGTTTGTAGATACTAAGTGTTTACATTCTCTCTATATATCTATCTCTTTCTAAATATAAGGTTGACACATCCCCATAGCCCAAGGGGAGGGTAAAAATGAAGTGCAACACCACTTAGTAGTACAAACACATCAAAAGACATCTAAAAATATATGTTTACCTAATAATGTTGTCTTTACCTTTTCTTCTTTCTCAAAATTTTCAAGTATTCAAGAATAATATATATGTATCTTTCACCCATGTACACAACACATTGTGTTGATTCGATGTTTCACATATTTTCTAGGTTCAAAGCTAGCATGGGAGAAAAGACAGGGAATGAGCAGTGTTCAGGTTGTACCTATTATGTTTAGATCCTTTTAGCATACATGTTTGTAAACTTGTAAAAGTTTCTTTAAATTATGTAAATGTAAGTTGTAATAATTCATGTTGTAATTATATACATGTTGAAGGTTGAGAAATGTTATGGTGTATGCATTATATTTGAACGTTCACGTATGCATATTATGTTTCCGCATCGCTCTATGAAACAATTAGATAACATTTTCATATTTATTCTCTCGGGCCTTCTAAGTCTCAAGATGATAGAATTTGGAGACGTTACAGGATCATTGTTGTTGGAGAGCAAGTTGGTGACTAGTAGCCAATGGGAGTTTATATATATAAGTCTGTTCTAGCAAGATGACATGAGTTCTAGTTGGTTTGTGTGGACTACTCTAGAGGAAAGAGTCATTTGGCTACTGCTAGGAGGAAAAAGTCAGTCTACATTTTGTGGCGAGACTACATGAGTCATTGTAGAAGTTGTCATGTTCATTGTTTATGGTGAAGACCAGGAGTTGGACTACCACTGTCCAACATCAACTACAAGATAGTTGCAACTACAACAAGTTATAGTCGTTGGACTTGCTTCAAGACCAGGTATAACTCGTTAAATCATCCTTCCTATTTCATAGTAGTTGATGCGATCATGCTGTTATGGGAATACAGATAGATAAAAATTTTGTTTCTGCTTCCTTACTCTGTGCCCATATTTTTCAACATTGGTATCAGAGCCACGCCAATTCACTATATTTTGGGATGATCGACATGATTGGATTTTTGGTTTATCGTATATTTATTGCATACGATGTGAATATTTAAACTATCACATATATATATGTATATATATATATATATATATATATATATATATATAACTTACATGTGTCGCCTTAAAATTGGTTTTATGGTGGATGTGTAGCATGGTTATGGCCTAAACCCAATATATGTGTGTGGTTGGATGGTTTAGTTATATTTCTATTTATCTCGGTTTGTGTGTTGAACATATACCTCCTTATTCCCAAGGTAAAGTTAATTCTTTCCTACCTTTGCTCCCCTCAAATGTAACTCAAGGTTTCTCTTTACAATGTAATAAAGTAGCAACAGGATAGTTTTCTTTCTTGCAACGAAGAAGAAGATGGTCATTACCCAATGAGACGAGTAGTTCGTAAGATGAGCCGAACGTCTGGAGGATAGTGGAGGATAGAACGATGGAGCCAGATGACCGCCTAGTGGACCCAACTGACCATTTGGAAGGAGTCCACACATCGGTTGGATAGGAGGCTAGCCGACCATCCCAGAAGGCTGAACTGACCATTTGGAAGGTGTCTAGACATTGGTTGGATAGGAGGACCAACCAACCATCCAATATTCTTTTGGCACATGATTTACCCTAATAACAATGTAGCGTCTAAAATGGTCTAAAAGACACCATATGAAATATGGCATGGGAGGAGTCCTGATGAGTCTTTTGTAGTGATTATGACTGAAGTCTTATATAGGAAAATTGTTTCTTAAAGGGATTTATCCACAAATCACATGAATGTTATCTTGTTTAATACTATTTATATTCCAACAAGACAATAAAGTATTTGTTGCTAGGATGGCTGAATTCCTAAATAGAAATTAGTTCTAAAGGAATCAATAGGAGTAAAAGTAGAACTCAAAATATTCGAATCAAATAAGAAAACATAGAACCTAAAGAGGTATAATAGGAACAGGGAAAATCGCAAGTTGTTGTGGAATCTCAAGTTCCTTATGTAAAGATAGAACTCATAGCTCTAGTAGAACACGCCTTGAGTTTGAATTATTATGATATTTTATAACTCAAAAGCTGGAGAGTTGATCATAGAGAGGAGTCAACAACTTACCTAGAAACTAGTGAGGGATTGGAATCTGAAAAATGACTTGAGGCCATAAGATCAATGATGGACTCCATGTAACCAACAAGGTATGACCTTGTTGGATCTACCTGAAGGGGTAAAACCCATAGGGGCATTTGGGTTTTTGTAAGAAGACCAACATGGATAGGTAAACTGGTTGCAAAGAGTTTCAAACTAGTTCAAAGTGTTGAACATAATGAAGTCTTTTCACCAATTACCATGGTTAAATCCATCTAGATCATGCTTGTTGTTGTAGCTTGGTATGACTGTGAGATTTGGCATATAGATGATTAAAATTGTATTCCTTAATTGAAATAATTAAGAGGATGTGTATGTGATACAACCTAATGGTTTTATAAATCCATTAAAGCAAATAAAGTCTATAAGCTATAAAAGTCAATTTGTGGATTGAAGCAAGCATCTCAGAGCAGAAATCTTCCATTTGACAAGACAATTAAAGAGTTAGACTTGAGTCGCAATGAATATGGAATCTGTGATTACAAAATATTTAGTGTGAGCATATTTATATTCCAAATAATGATGGGGAATAATGTCCTTATCATGCAAATGTTAAAACCTGGAAAGGAAAGTACGTTTTATATGAGGGGTTTAGGTGAAGCATCCTATGTGATAGGGATCGAGGTATATAAAGATAGATATGGAAAGCTTCTTGACCTAAGTAAGAGCACATGCATTGGCAAAATACTGAAGGGTTCAACATGCAAGACTCAATGAGAGAAAATGTGACCATGATCCATGGAGTTAGTCTCTCAAGAGCCTAGTGTCCCAATTCTTATGAAGAATAGGAACACTTGGACAGATGCCATGTGCAATCATAATTGGATTTGTCTTAAATGTAATTTATGTACTTATCCTATTATCTTGTATGAATTGGAAATGATGAGAAGATATCCAGTTTTCTCATACGTATTGGACATGATGAGTGGATATCAAGTTATCTCATATGTATTTGACATGATGAGAAGACATATATATATATATATATATATACTTACATAGCAATTTCTTATGTATTAGACATGACGAGAGGGTATATGTCAGATACTAGTGAGAGTCACTGAACTACCATAAAGAACATCCTTAGGTGATTGTGTAAATGTCTAGAGAATTATATTACTCAATGACTTATGCATTCAAGTTACTATCATTGTGGATGAGATCATACAGATGTTAAGAGTACATATAAATATTCTCATTATGTCCCTGGTCGATTGTTATTATGGAAGGTTGATAGACAACATTAACTCATAAGATCAGAGTGTGAGTTGGTTGATGACTAGATCTCATTAGTCAAGATATGTAAATATCAAGCAAAGCACACAGATACATTTTATTAGAGAATAGTGTATTGGATAGACCCACCATGAGACTAACACATGGAAGCCATCTTCATGGAATTCATAGTCAGCCCTCACAGTGATGGTGGTCGTTGTAGTTCTTAGACCTGAAATCACTTCACTCATCACATGTCGTTGGGTACACTTTGACATTATAAAATACAATCTTGAAACATGGGTTGTTATAACGGTGATGATTGGGTGACTTTGACACATGGGGAATGATTGTGAGTGATAGAGATGGGATTTCTCCCTCCTAAAGGAGTATGATATCCAATACCTCTTGAATATTGAGACTGAGAAAAGTATGGCCATACACATGTGAGTCAATATGTTGTATTGAGCTTACATATATTTCATGCAGTCTGCTCTGGTTCAAGGAACAAGATTGAATAATAGTGAGGATGACTACTCCATGCCTCTAGTTCAATCTGGATATTAGTGACAAATGAACTATACAAACACAATAACACCATACACAAATTATAGGTTGAAGTTTCTCCCCAACTTCCCATTCACTTGGGTAGCAATGATGTGCGACTAGGCACTGCTCATTGCTTGTGATATCATAAGATAGTTATCGACATTCATTACCAATGTGATATGGGACCTATAGGGTCTCACACATAGGAACTCATCTAGAAGAGGAGTTTCATCTTGAATGATGATATAATTTTTTTTGGAAAATTAAATGATGATATAATTGATTACTAAAGTGTTTAGGTATTTCAATTCACGCAACAAATGAGATGACTAGACTATCAAACGATCAGTCCAAGTGTTGAGACTGCTGTTTAGAGTGTCAGGCTGATTGTATTATACATTAGTTGGAATTTTGCCTTACCTGGGCTGCGAGATGTCCATTTCACCTGTGTGAGAGAGCCATCTAGGGAGGTGTGAGATGCCCGTCTCGTTTACACCAAACATCCATTTTAGGGGTGCAATTCGATTGCACAAAGGATTGGTGTTGACGTCAAGTTGAGTACTAGTTGGAATTGAATTTCTGACAAATGTGTGGAACTGGAAAGTATGAAACAACGATTTCTCTTAGATAAATGACCATCTTACTGGGCGAGACGACTATTTTGACACACACAGGTTGTGAAACTTCCATAATTTTTGCATAAATTCAATATCCTCTGGTCCTTTCTACTCCTGCTTTAGTCCCACATTGGCTGGGGACTGGAAACCCTCACCCTAACTCATCAAATATATAGAGGGATACTAGGTGCTTCCCAGAACACTACTACAACATAGACAATTGAGAATCAGTTTCTCTAACAATTATTGTCCTCTCTGGTTGTGATAACCACGAGAGCCCAAGCAAGTCCTACCTGACTAGGAAGGGATAGCCAAGTGAGAGAAACAACTAAGGGTCATTATTGTGGGAGAGCATGTTGGTGACTAGTACACCAACGGGAGGGACAACTTCTTCCAATCCATATAGAGGGACGACAGGAGTTCTAGTTGGTCCGTGTGGACTATTCTAGAGGCATGAGTCATTTCTCTGCTTCTAGGAGGGCAACATCAACTCACAATCTGTGGCAAGATCTGAGGAACTAATATAGTACTTGTCTAAGTCTGCTTTCCATAGAGGAGCAGTCAGATGAGTCCCAATCCGACCAAGATCTGTACAACCACCATCCAAGACATAGTGTGCATCTACATCGATGAGGATTGTCACTGGACTTGGTCCAGGACCAAATATATCTTCTTAAAACCATCCTTCCCATTGCATAGTTATTGACCTGATCTGTTGGTTAATGGAAAATATGTCAGTAAAATTTGTGTTTCCTCTATCTATCTGATGTTGTATTTCCTTATAGTGGTATCAGAGCTATGTCAATTAATTTTGGTTTGGTATAATTGGTATGATCAGATTTTGGTTGTACCATTTTTATTTATTGCATGTGATGTGAATATTAAATTGGTTGATGTGCACGCCTGTCTTATCACCACATAAAGAACCCAAACGAATATATATATATATATACATATATATACATATATATATGTATATATATATGTATATATATATATATATATCTGTGTGTGTGTGTGTGTGTACATGCAATTTACACATGTCGCCATAAAATCAATTTTGATGGTGGATGTGAAGCATGGTTATGGCCAAAACTCCATATCTATGTGTGCATGGTTGTGATTATTTATTCATGTTGTTAATTGGTTTGTGTATTGAGTATCTCTCTCCTTTCTAAATGTAAATTAATGCTCTTCTTCCTATTTTCCCTCAAATGTAACTCGAGGTTTTACCCATATACAATGTAATAGAAAATATGATAGTTTTATTTTATGGTTCGACATGAGATAACGATATGCATAAAGACAAAATAAGTGGCTTGTAAGATGACCCTATCAACTAGAGGACCAAGGAGGCAAGACGATAGGAGGATGAACTGATCGACTGGTGGCCCAACCGATCAGGCGGAGCTACATAGACACTGCTTGGACTTGAGAACTAGACAACTGCTTTAGCAAATCCCAACCGAGTGACAATGAGGCTAGCCAACCACTTTAAGAGTTGAACCGATCAACCAGGATTGCTTCAAGCACATATCTTCACCAACAACAGATTGCATATGATGTGTACCATAGGTGGTAGTAATTCCTTGTGGCTCTAAGGAATTACATTAATATGGCCATAACCATCACTTGTGTGTTTTATTTATTGCATGTTCTGGTTTGTGGTTATAGCATGTATATTATATGTGTTGTATATGTGGTGATTGGATAAAGTATATGTATTTATACATACAAACTCCCTCAAATATGATTGGATAAAGTATATACCATGTCTTTGATGCTTTCCAAAAGTGGCACACATGAAAAGCTTGATCGACCAAGCATGGGCTCCCCAAGGGAGATGCGTCGTGTATCTCGTGGAAGTGTGATGGTAATAATGTGGGCCCGCTAAGCGGGGTGCATTATTATCATGTTAGATTTTCGGTCAGGCTTAACTGGTGATTCTTAGAGAGTTTGGGCCCAGAGGCATGCATATGATCATGGCAAGGAGTTTTGCATATCATCTATCCTAGATTTGCATATGATGCAATTGGCATGATTTCCTACCTTGATAATGGGTCATGAGTGCCAGCGTTGGTTGGGTATTGATGCAGTTGTTTTAAATCTTGGCCCACTAGAATATTGTACACTGCAATATTCTAAATTGTTATTGAGAGCTATCAATTAAAATAAAATAGTGGGAGAAGTAGTTAATTATATACCTAATTAATATCATCGAATTTATAAAATCAAACCAGATCAAAAATGTTTTGAAAATTTGCAATATTTCTTTGTAGAATCAAATGTCAAACACAAACATGTTCAAATTGTGATCAGTCCTTAAGAAGGACAAAATGGGATAAAAATCCACAATTTATTAAGGACTTTGAGAAATGTTCTCATCAATGAGCAAAAGCTCTATGTCCTTGATAGACCAATGTTAGAGGAACCCACTCCAAAAGCTTCTGAGGATAGAAGGATGCTTATTGGAAACATGTCAATGATGCCACAAACATTTGAATATCTAATGCTCTGTTGTATGAACTATGAGTTGCATGAACAATAGAAAACATGGACATTCTTGAGATGGTAACACATCATAAGAATCATGTAAAGCATAGAAGGTATAATGTCTCCAAAGAGCTAATTGAGTGCAAACTGACAAATGGAGATCCAAGAGAACCCCATGTGCTCAATGTGATTGGACATGTGAAATGATTGAGATTTATCTTAGGTTAAGAGTTGACCATCAATATGATTATCAAAGTGTTGCATAAATCATGTAGTCAGTTTATCAAATGCTTGGCATGTTTATTCTAATGCAAGGAAGAAGAAGGACAAATCTGTGATGATGATCAGTGAAAGTGAGTCCTAGGATAAATGCAAGGCTAAGAAGTGTTTGAGGCTAGTCTTAAGTATAAGTATTCTATACTCAAGTTATGGAGAAGGGTAAGTGTAAAAGGAATATGTCCTTTTCACTTAAAGGATAAAGAAAATAAAGTGCCACCATTATCACTTGTCTGGACATTGGAAAGGAATTATCCTCTTCACAGAGGATCTCAGGAAGAAGATAGAGATAGAGATTTCCACTTTAGGACCTGAGAAGAAGTAAGCTAGAACTGTGCGGAGCAAGGGTGTTAACATCTCATTTTTTGATGTTTTTGCATATGTTTTATTCCTATTTTAGCATCCCTTGAGTGGAATTTTTTGTTTATTTGAATGTCCTTCGGCGAAATCTAGATTTGATACTCCCTCCCACTCCATGCAGGTTCACACTAGACCGCGAACGTGACAATGAGCCATGGATGTCTCACCCAGGATGGAGCTCAGGGTCAACGAGGCCTAGTCGTGATCGCGACACTGGTCGCAACCACAATGACCCATCGCAACTGCCACATAGGATGGCAAAGATGTCACAATCAGGATGAGGTTGTGACATGGATAGAAGAAGAAACCATAGCATGTGTGACCGTGACACCAGTTTTGACCTCTGCTAAAGTTGCATTCGTGACAATACATCCTCACTACGACCGAGACACTTTCTACAGAAGGTCGTCACCGTAAAAACGGTCGCAATCGTGACATATGCTGTGACCGTAATAGATGGTTAAGTGGGTGGGTTGCACCTATAAATAGGCCCTTGACCCCTCACACCAGGGGCATTAGATCATCGAGAGCCAAGAAGTGCAGTAAAACTCTAGAGTCATCATCTCTCATCTCCCAAGGTCTTGGATCTCTAAAGTTGAAAGTTGGAGGAGAAAGAAGGTCTACCACCCTATTCTTTAAGAGAAGGATTTGACATCTTCCACCTCCGCACCAGATCTAGATCTGAATAAGTATCATTGATGTATCACCTCCTTCTTTCTCCAAATCTATAATATTCCCCATGTTGTGTCTTCCCTCTTTCATTATTCTTGATGTATCCACACATTTGTAACGTCGTTATGTTGTCCGTTAACATGTATGGCTAAACACCTTACTTGGGTTTCGAGTTGCCACTAAGGCTCTCCCAACATGTATATACTTGCATCCTTTTGAATATATATATATATATATATATATATGTATGTATACATACATATATATATGTATACATACTTAGCAACTACTATCTCCATACTCTTGTTATTTAATGATTCACTTGTAAGGAGTGGGACCTAGAGGGGATCCACTCCCTACTAAAATTTGAAGAATAAAACATCCATTCCAAACACACTCAAAAGGTATGTTGGAACAAGTGTAAAATTTTTAGATTTCAAATAATGGTATACAAAAGACCAAAGAGTATAGAAGCGGAATAAAAATATTGACTATTTTCAATTTTACAACAAGATTACAAAAGTACATTATAATCTCCCACAAAGGGTTTACATGTATGATACAACATAAGGATCTAGTAGAGGGAAATCTAAACCATATCAAGTTTGTCTCCAAGCATCAACTACTTAGTCTAAGTCCATGTTGGATGCCATGTTATCCTTTACCTACACATGGGGTCAGAAGCATACCCCAACAAGAGGAGAAAAGTAAAAGACATCAGCAAAAGCTGGTATGTGCATACTAAAATAGAATTGAGCAACATTGTGAAATAAAGGATGTCAGATAAAAGGTTTCCCATAGGAAAAGTAAAGTACTACCCAAGAGGGTATAAAATAAATGAATCATAATAAAAGAGATAAAGAAAAGCCAAGTATAAGAACAAGGCATCCACATGTTTCACCGGTGAAAATAATAGATAATATAAATGTGGCGAACGAAATGTGATTCACTAGGAGGAAGCGATCATTAGTAGCAGATTACTGAAAATCACTAAAAATTAAAACCATTTACAAAGAGATCCATACATTGGAAAACTCTTTCAAAAAGAACCAAAGTAATTCAATTACATTTTGGTTGACAAGTACATATCTTGTACCATTCCTTCTCGAGGATTTACAAGGATCAACTGCCCTGTTTAAAACTATACACATGCTGCATAAAAACATTGAGGCATCAAGCCAAAATCTCAGATCGATTCATTAAACTAACTACTGACTCCGAGGACCTAAGAGTACAGAGATGACACATAGGACTCTATATATAAGGCATGACATCCAGTGTCTCCACCTAAGAATTCACTATTGTCCCAGCTACTGCTGCTCTTCCCCTGTTGTAGGGTTTCTGCCTCTTCCCCCGCATCTACCTAAAAAGTGTTGGTGACCAACAGAGTGAGACCCATGTCCCAGCGAGAGATATAACTCTCCACCAAAACATTATTATTATAGTTTAATAAGATAAAACTAAACAGAGGAATCATTAACGTTTAACAGTAGATAACTTATTGTCTAAACAGATTAGAGCAATATTTATTTTCAAAGCATTTCAGCTATGACTGATACAACATCATATTATTTATTTAATAAGGAATATGAAGAACATGTATAACATTTATCCATCTAGCATATGCTAAGCAATATAACATCAACCAATGATTCTCATATTTCAACCTTAAGCAAATACGCTACACGGCTGATTACATTTTACAATCATACTTAAGCCCTGAGAAGATGAGGTATACCGCTCATACTCTAACCGACCATGATTACAGAAAGCATCAGTACCACACAAGGTCAATGGAAGAGCCAGACTCGAAGACCTCATCCTTCTCGGTCAGTACGAGAGTATTCGGCAGAGACATCATGTGTCAAACTGCAATTAGCCTGCCAAGGTATATTGGCATCTTCGCTATAGAGTTATAGCCTGCAGCATATACTCTCTTCAGGGTTATGGCCCGTAACCAATGCCTGGTATCATATCATGGAGTCATGGCCCGTAGCCATACTCATACTGGGGTATGGTCCGTAACCAATCCCATACATAGGATATAGCCCGTAGCCATTCCTATGGGGCATGAGGATATAATTTCCTAATTACCCCCGCATATTCAAAAATATGCGCTTCGAGTTTAACTCATTTCACCATTCAGAAAATTCTGACGCTGATGGATCTGTGGTCAGGGAAACTACATTATATGATATCACTTGATTAATTAAGTATATTACCATATTCTTTTAGCATCAAACAAGTTTCCAAACATCAATTATTTTAACAATTGCTACAAAGAATGTGTAATACTTTCATCAAGTACTGTTCCAATCTTTAATAAAGCATTGGGATCTCAATCCCTCATCTTATCAGGAGCATTCTCATCCTTTTACAAACTCATCATCATGATTATAGGAAATGGGTATTTAAACCCTCAGTTTAACAAAGAACACTTGTTACGTACCATTTATCAGGTAACTAAACACCTTCAGGTCATCTGACCAAGGTAACATGATAATTGATACACAAGCATCTCACATGGATCACAAAGCCCATTTCATCTCTTGTTACCTCTCACTAGTTAACAAAGTATGTTATGGCTCACAAAGTCCATTAACAATAATAAATGAAACATCATAGCTAATATTTGGAAATGATCATCATCTGATGATACTTGCATGGTTAGTACACTTGATAACAGTTATATCAATTACATTTTAGCACCATGGTATACAAAGTAACACGACTTATACCCTTATTAGGGTTAGGGTTTCCCAATTCATGTCAATCAAGGTTACTCATCCCCTTACACAAATTACGGCTAGGTTTTCAAATTAGGGTTTCATAGAATCACCCTAGATTACAGTTTCATATCACATTACCTTGTATCAGGGTTTCACATTACATCCTTACCTTGAATTAAGGTTTCTTATAACATTTCTCCTAAAATTAGGGTTTCATGTAGCTTTACCCAAAAAGTAGGATTTTCATGAAACATTCTCTTAAATTAGGGTTTTTCATTAAATACCCTAAATAAGGGTTTCTCATATCATTACCCTAAATTAGGGTTAGAGCTTATCAACCCTCTCAATTAGGGTTTCATGATCTCATTATCATGGATCAAACCCTAATTACATATTTTATTCATGTTGAAAGTGTTGAGGATTAATCACTCCATGATTATCACTCATGTATGGGTTCCTCTCTCTCATCCTCTCTAGGAGGTTAATTACTTTAATCTCGATTAGATTGAATCAACTTGAATGAAGAGTTGACATAGTGTATTAAGTCATTGCTTCCATAAGAATCAAATATTAACCACTCTAAAGGTACTAATCACCTAAGTACTTCAGAGGTACTTCCATTATAATCAATATTGAGTTACTTTAATATTACTCATTTAGTTCTGAGATCAATTGAACTTCAACATTTTTGACTAATAATCCTTCAAACAGTTTGGATCCACACCTCCAAATGGTTTGAGAACGTTTGGACCTTCACACGGTCTGAGACCATTTACACCTCCAAACGGTCTTGACCAACCTTTCACACAGTCTTGATCAATTGTAAATCGAATCAACCCATTTGGTTTTGAAACCGAATCATCATCAATTGGTTATGAAACTGAATCAACCCATTCAGTCTTGAAACTGAATCAATCTATTCGATCTTGAAACTGAATCCATCCATTCGGTCTTGAAACCGAATCATCCATTCGATCTTGAAACCGAATCATCCATTCGATCTTGAAACTGAATCATCCATTCGATCTTGAAATTGAGTCTTCCATTCAATCTTGAAACTGAATCATCCATTTGATCTTGAAACCGAATCATCCATTCGATCTTGAAAACGAATCATCCATTTGATCTTGAAACCAAACCATCCATTCGATCTTGAAAACCAAATCCATCCATCCAGTCTTGAAACTGAATCATCAACCATTGATTTGAAACCGAAACAATCTATTGGGTCTAGGGTTTGCAATTGGTGGATCATACATACATGGATCCTTTTTAAATTCAATTAATTGGAAGCATTGGATTATCATCCAACCACATCAGCATTTTACCTTCAAACAGTTTGAGTCCTCTTGACCTGAAACGGTCTTGAGACTGTTTGCCCTCAAACGGTCTTGAGACCATTTGATCACCAAAGAGCAAAACCGTTTGCACATGTTCTATGTTGAGGTTTGTGCTTAAGATGACATCATCATCTTCAAGCTTGAAACCTTCAAAATCCATTGTGATTCTTGTGGTGAATTCAACAACCAATCAAAAGGAAATCTGAAAGTAAAGGAGGAAACATATGATAAGGAATGAAATCAATAACAATGTTTAAGGGTTCAAGTTATATAACCCGCCTTCAAAATTGAATCCAAGCTTCAAGCTTCACGTTCTCAATAGTGAATGAAGCTTCCTCAACTACCAAAGGCTCGTCCTCAAGTCTTTGAGTGAAAAGAATGGCTACGGTTGAAGATTGAATGAAGAAAAGAAGAAATTAAGCATTGAATTTCGATTTCCACCATGAAATTAAGGTTGAAGATGACTATGGGGTTGAAGATGACTATGGATCTTACCTATAGGTTGGGGCACGTCCTCCTGTTGCTCCTAATCTCCCTTGTGCATGGCCACAACAAGGAAAAAAAGGAATAAAAAAGCCTTTCATGTGGGTTGAAAATGGGATGTATATAAGGGAATTTCAATGAGAGAGAAAGTGATGAATAATTCCTTCAACTCCCAAAATTGGTGCCACATACTCCCCTCAATCCCTTGCATCTGAAGCCATCTCCCCCACCTTGTAATTCCTCTTCATTATCCATGAATTAAAAGAAAACAAATTAAGCACCTTAATTAATATAATAATAATATCCAAAATTAGTGGATATTACTTTTTAGTTAACTAATGTGAGTGGGCTGTCCACTCACTTTAGATATTTCGTTGCCTTTGCAAGGCAAAAGGACGTCCATACTTATGTAATTTCAACCATCACATTTTTGGTTGAAGGGCACTTCCTGTAAAGAAGTGAAACCACTCCTCTACTAGAAATAAAAGACTTTATCCCTTGAACCAAACACCACATAAAAATTTTCACCAAGGGATGGAGATAAATTCATTCAACATGTAAGTATCATTACACAATGAGTAGTAGTGGAAAAGAAATATTATCTAACAATTTACAAGGCATAATACAACACTTCACCACATACGGGTGTCCAAAGGAAAACTAAACATAGAAGCCAAAGACCAAGCCGAGGGTCATCTAACCACCTCTTAAAGTCTCCCAAAGCTCACCTACAAGGTTGATGTTGAAGTTCACCTCTCCTTGATCTACCTGGGGTTGGAAGCATACCCCACAAAAGAGGAGAGAAAAGAAATACATCAGCAAAAAGATGGTATGTGTATACTAAAGAAAACTTGAGCCATATATGGCAATAAGAACATCAATTATAAATGCTTCCCATGCAAAAGAAAAGGACTACCCACATGGGCATAAAAGTTAAGATTCATAACAAAAGAGATACTTGACATATGTAAACAATAAAGAAGTGCCACATGCACATATCATAACCAACATCCTGCATACATGTGAGATAAACATAACATTAGAATATTATAAAAGACAATGATGGCCAAGAATCACACATCCTACCCTGGCATGGGGAATCACACATATGCCATCCAAACATATATAACATGGTCCAGGAATCACACATCTTGCCCTGACATGGGGAATCACACATCCACCATCCAAAATATCACAATGTTGCCACAAATGATAATGAGACAAAACCAATGCAATTATACTACTCTAGGGTTACTGAATCATATAGCAGGCAAATGTAGAGGCAAGTAGGAAAGTATAATCAAACATTATACAAGATTTGCTATATCACATAATGGACAACATATGAAACCACCAATAAACCTCCACATCACAGTGGGCATATACCATCAACAAGATCATCATGTACCATATCACAAGGTAGGATCCAAAAGAATATCCAAGATCACAATCAAGATAGTTCACATGAACCATGATAACAAGAGATAAGAACAATGTGTATAGGCTATTGTCCATAGGACCAAGAGAAAGACAAAATATAGGTAAATTGCTCAACATGAAGTAATAGGGGATACAACATACCTCAAACCTTCGAACCCTAGAACTCACTTTCAGATCCCTAACAAGATCAGAGTCCACTTTCCCCTAATATGATCATCATATTTATGTATTAGATATATGTATATTCATTAAAGGCTTAAAACCTCAAAACCATCGACTTTTCTACAAATGATCGAATTAGACTTTGAAAACATCACCATCATCTTAGTTATGTTTTTCTTATCAAAATGACATATAATATTATGTATTTTGAAGTTATGGACTTTTAGATGCATTTTTGGTGATTTTTAGCTTAATTAATTCGTATTCTAGAAAATCACCTTCGACAAAACTCGAAATAAATCTTTGGAAATATTTTTATTAGAAAGATAACATTTTTCTGAGTTCATAACATATTTTAGATTTATTTTTGGACTCACGGTTTAGAAGATATGAATTTTTAAAAATG
Source organism: Alisma plantago-aquatica (assembly GCA_963693085.1). NCBI lineage: Eukaryota > Viridiplantae > Streptophyta > Magnoliopsida > Alismatales > Alismataceae > Alisma > Alisma plantago-aquatica. Next base: position 659,183,011 of record OY856413.1, on the reverse strand, counting down.
AACCAATAAGAAATTGCCACGTAGACACTTCGTACCAAAAGAGAGGAAGAGAGCGGGGGTAAAATCGTAAAAAGCCACGGGTTGTCTTCCCCAACCCAGCCCATGCCATGGTTGTGAGCAAGAAGTAGCTTGCTTGGGGAAAGATTGGGCGTTTGCGCTATACTCATCCAAATTCGATGTGCAAGTATTCAATGGAAAGCTTAGAACATGAGGGATTCAATGGTACCTTTAATTGTGCCGAAGGTGGAGAGAGTAGAGAGATATAGGTGCTGCAAGCCCTGGTACTTTGGCCGCCGTTCTGGGTCAAAACGTCGATGGAGCAAGAAATTAAAGGGTGCTTTGAGTTGTAAAGATGACAACGGATCTAGGAGTATGGGTATTTATAGGCAAAGAAGTCTAGGTCAGGGTTTAGCAAGGTGGAGTGAGAGAGGTCGTCGGCTTCCTTAAGGAGGTTCTTGAAATTTCATCAAAACACAAAAATTTTGGTATAAAGTCGTGCGGAAACTCGAGAGGAATCCAACGCAACTTAAATCACTTAATTTCATTGAGAAACGAGGGAGATAATGACAAACGAAAAATCAAATAAATGTATTTTTGTTTCCTTGTTCAAACTAAGGTAGAAGACAACCAGAATCCATTGGATCCAAGATCCACGGTCAGCGATGAGCGTACAAAAAGCCAAATCTCGCATATCAAACTATATTTTCGATTATAGTGTTATATGCATTATTAAATGAATCTCTCTCTCTCTTCTTTTGAGGGCTCAAACGATTTCCAAAATTTACCAAAATTGACACCTTGATTAATTTTGAAGTGTAGAATCCGAATATGGAATTAAATTTAACTTTTGACAAAATTTAATGTGTCAAATAAATTAATTACTATTTTATCTTTCCTCCTTCACTAAAGGCATTAGAATTATCCAAAAAATATAAACTTGACTCAAAAGTCATATTTAGTATGTTGAATACGAATTTTATATTATTTATATTTTTTGAAGTTGTATGTTATTTTAAATAATGAGTTTAAAGTTTTGCATACTTTCTCTCTCCTAAATTTGTCTTCTCATCAAATATTTTCCAAATTGAGTCAAAATTCATCCAAAGATATATTTTACCATGTAGAACACGAATTTGGCATTATTATATTTTTTTGAAGACTTTTATTATTTTATTTAATTCATTTAAATTTTATCACTTATTTATCCTTTTAATTTATTAGAGGTATCTAGAAACTTTCTAAAAATGTAAAACTTGTCCTATAAGCAATAATAAACGTGTGGAACATGATTTTGGTATTAAGTAGTTTTTTTCAACATATATTAATATTTTTGGTCTTTAAGTCATTTTCTCTCTCCTGAATAAAATAAAATATTTAACATTGACCAAATTAAATAAAAATTCACACATAGACTCATTTTGATATATAGATTACGAATTTGGAGTTAGTTTTCGAATTTGAGGATGTTAGAAATTTTATTTCACCTTATTGGCTTATCTCCTATTTTCTTTTAATAAAGACTTTAAGATATGCATTTATCTTCCAAATTAGGTGATACTTGGCCATTAAGTTTGTTTTAGATCAAGAAAAAAAATTCATATCAAAGTATCTCATGGTTTCCTATTTGTGATTTTTGAAACAACATATTCCTCATTGTCCTCTTTTAATCCATTATATCCCATATTATCTCCAATTATTGTCCTTATTATCTCTTTTATGTGTATTTTGAGATTTCTCTCCTTTTTCATATTCTAAAAAGCACTAGAAAGTTCTAGGATAAAATATTTTATTATTTTTATTACTTAGTGTACAATTTGCACTTTAAGCCCATTATTAAAAACCCAACTGAAGCATTTGTGCATATAACCCTATATTAAGAATATATGGGAAATATTTATTCGATTAAGTTCTTTAATTTCTTATTATCATCCAAACAAGTCATTATTAAGTACAAAGTATTTTAGATTCTCTTAATTACATGTATTAGCTTATCCTTGTTTGGCGAAGTCGAACGGTTAAAACTATTAGGGTAGGATTCTATTTCTGGTATGTTACACTTCCATTAATATATCTATTTTTGCATTAAATTGAATTAGGGTTTCAATTATGCTTAAATCTTGATTATTTTAATATCAAGATTCTCTCTCCTCCAAAGTGATTCAAATGAGATGCCCCTCTCATTTTATTTTCTCTACATGATGCCAAGAAACATGAGAGACTCTCTAGAGGTGGTATTTTGCATATTGAACCCTAGGTTTTGGGTAAATTGCACATTACACCAAAACTAGGTTTTAATGCACAAACATTGCTTAACAAGCTCTTTCTTGGTGCTCAGGCTACCACAAGCCATATCTCTACATAATTTTCATTCTTATAATGCTTCAACATTTGAGGAACATTTTACATTGTAATATTTGCAAGTTAACCCCTCAACTTCAGTAATTTGCACTTTAGTCCAAAACAGGCAAAACATTGTTTCAACATTATTCAAAAAGGACTAAAATTGAAACATAAGTTCCTCTTGAGCCTTAATTACTTTTCAAGAGATAAGATCAAGCATATAATTAACTTTATTAAGCAAAACATCTAGGGTTAAGGCATAACCCAGGTCAGGGATGTTACAAATTATCCACCCCTAACAAGGATTTTGTCCCCGAAATCATCAAGAGAAAAGAGAAGGGTACTTCCTCCTCATCTCTTCCTCTAGCTCTTACGTAGATTATGCAATTCCATGATGATTCCAGAGAACTTTCACAAGACATATGTCTTTCTTTTTCAACTTTTTAATTCTTTTGTCAAGGATCATCATAGGTCCTTCAACATATGATATATCATCATTTAATTCTACTTCCACAGGTTGCAAAACTAACTCTGTGTCAGGATGACATTTTCTCAGCATGGAGATATGGAACACTGGATGCAACTTATGCAACTCAGGTGGCAACTCTAGCTTATAGGCTACCTTTCCAATCCTTTCAATGATTGGATAAGGCCCCATAAATCTAGGAGCTAACTTTCCTTTCTTTCCAAATCTAAGGACACCTTTCCAAGGAGAGACCTTGAGATATACTCTGTCTCCAACTTGGAATTCTAAAGGTCTTCATTGTTTGTCGACATACGATTTCTATCTATCCTGTGCAGTATTTAATGTTGTTGTATTATTTTAATCTTCTCAGTTGTCTGCTGCACAAGCTCAGGACCCAAAAGTTTATTTTCTCCTATTTCATACCAACATAAAGGAGATCTACAATGTCTACCATATAATGCTTCATATGGTGCCATATCAATACTGTGCTGATAGCTATTATTGTAAGCAAATTCTATCAAGCTCAGGTGTAGATCCCAACTTCCTACAAACTGAAGGACACATGCCCTAAGTAAATCCTCCAAGGTTTGTATGGTCCTCTCAGATTGTCCATCTGTCTGTGGGTGAAAAGCAGTACTAAACCTTAACTACGTACCCAAAGCTTTATGTAGTCGTTCCAAAAAACGACTTATGAATTGGGGACCTCTATTAGAAACAATAGTAGCTGAAACCCCGTGCAACCACACTATCTCATCTATATATATATGTGCAAGCTTCTCAGCAGTGTAGGTTGTTTTGATAGGAAGGAAATGTTTTGTCTTAGTCAACCTATCAACTATCACCCATATGGAATCATGACCTTTGGTTATTCTAGGCAAACCAACCACAAAGTCCATGGTCACATGATCCCATTTCCACTGCGGTATAGGCAAAGGTTGCATTGTTCCTGTGGGCTTTTGATGTTCAGATTTAACCTACTGACACACCGAACACCGCATAACAAACTCAGCAACATCTTTCTTCAATCCAGGCCACCAATACATATCCTTCAAATTATGATACATTTTGGTGCTCCCTGGATGCATTGCATACATTGAAGAATGAGCTTCTTCCAAAACTAACTTCCTTAAGCCATTGGCATCAGGTACCACCATCCTACCATGGTAACAGACTACCTGATCCTCTGACTCATGAAAGCCATCCCGTTTCTCACTACCATACTCTGACCTAATCTACTGAATCACAGTACCAGCTTACTGTGCTTCTTTAATATGTTGTTTCAGAGTAGGTTTTATGTGCATCTCAGCTAACAACCTGACTAACAATGATACCTTAAGTTTTATATTGTTTTTCCTTAAGGAGATGAGCATATCTCTTATAAAGCACACTAAGGAGTTCAACTATGCTTTATCTAAGGCTGGTGATGATGATTTCCTACTTAAAGCATCAGCCACTACATTATCCTTCCATGGATGATAATCAATTGTACAATCATAGTCCTTGATTAACTCCATCCAGCAGTGTTGTCTCATGTTCAACTCATGTTGTGAGAAGATATATTTTAGATTCTTATGGTCTGTGAAAATCTGGAATGTTTATCCGTAGAGATAATGTCTACATATCTTCAAAGCATGGACCACAACAGCTAGCTCTAGATCATGTGTCGGAAAATTTTCGTCGTGTTTCTTAAGTTGTCGAGAGGCAAAAGAAATCACTTGATTATCCTACATCAACACACATCCTAGACCATTCTTAGATGCATCACAGAAAACTATGTACCCCTTCCCTTGTTCAGGTAACACTAACACAGGTGCACTTGTCAACCTTTCTTTCAACAATTGGAAAGAATGTTGACACTTGTCATTCCATACAAAAGGAATCTCTTTCCTGGTCAACTTGGTTAGGGGTAAAGTTATAGAACTGAAGTTCTTAATGAACCTCCTGTAATAGCCTACCAGTCCTAGGAAACTGTGTATCTCCATCGGTGTCTTTCGTTGTTCCCATTGCAGGATAGATTCCACCTTCTTAGGATCAACACGGATACCTGAGGCAGATATTACGTGTCCTAGAAAAGAAACTTCTGGTAACCAGAACTTGCATTTGCTAAACTTAGCATACAACTTATGCTCTCTTAGCAAAGTTAAAGCTTGACGGAGGTGCTGCTCATGTTGTTGAGCATCTCTACTGTATATCAAGATGTCATCTATAAAGACTACTATGAACTGGTCAAGAAAAGTTCAAAAGATTCTATTCATGAGTTCCATAAATGCAGCTGGTGCATTAGTTAGTCCAAACGACATAACTATGAACTCATAGTGACCATACCTTGTCCTAAAAGCATACTTAGGTATGTCACTCTCCTTGATACGCAACTGATGATATCTCGACCTCAGATCTATTTTAGATAAGGTAGTTGCACCACACAACTGATTAAACATATCATCAATCCTTGGCAGAGGATAATTGTTCTTTATAGTTACTTTATTTAACTACCTATAGTCAATGCATAATCGCATAGGCCCATCCTTCTTCTTAACAAAGAGAACCGGAGCACCCCATGGTGAAGTACTCGGTCAGATAAAACCTTTCTCGAGCAACTCCTACAGCTATTTCTTGAGCTTTTCCATCTCAGCAGGTGCCATTCTATATGGTGTTTGTGTTATTGGTTGTGAGCCTGGGATTAGATTAATCTCAAAATCAATCTCTCGGGGTGGAGGTACACCTGGAAGTTCCTTAGGGAATACATCTTCAAACTCCCTAACTATCAAAACTTCAGAAATATTAGGGCTCTCCATTGTGGTGTCTACCACATGTGCCAAGAATGTAAATCATCCTTGTCTCATCAGCTTCTCAGCTACCATAGCTGACACAAGACAGATTGGAATAATCTTTCTATATCCCTGAAAGATCCATGTGTCACCATCATTAGTGAACACGGCTTGTTTGGAATCACAATCCAAGACAACATTATACTTTTCTAGGGTGTCCATCCCAAGGATTATATAGAACCCATGCATATCAAGTGGTATAAGATCCACCTGAATGTGATGTTCAGAAAAGGAAAGAATGTAGGGAGAGCACACCTCCCGCAACACTACAGAACCCATCAGAGGGGTTTCTAACCACAAACTATCCGCTCTATGACTAACAGTCATATTGCAGTCAAGAATCACTTCTCTAGTAATGAAGGAATGCGTAGCACCTAGATCAATTAAAACATATATGAAGTAGGATTAAGACATATCATAATGAAATAGTTTCATCTGACCTATCACAACTCGTGGGTTAACTACTGCTTCAGGTTGATTCATCGCATAGAATCTAGCCATTGCTTGCTGTTGACCCTATGATCGGTTGTTGGGTACTGACGAACCAGCTTGGGATGCTTGCCCACGTCCTCGAGTGCCACTCAAAAACTACCTCCTCTGAGAGCCTTGTTGACTCTCCCTCTGGGGTTGAGTCACCATTGTGTTCCCGACTGGACAATCCCTTGCCAGATATCCCACTTGTCTATACTAATGACAGATCCTGGTCTCATGATAGGGTCTATGAGGTCCAGTCACCAATGTTGATGTTGTGTTGGGGGCTATATTTGGAACAAAACTATGGCCCCTACCCCTACTTGACATCCATTGCGTCTGGGTATTGAATCTTGATGGTGCTGCCGGTGTAGAAAACCTTGGCTTCTTAAAGCCATCAGACCTTTGTCCTTGAAACTGAGTGTACACCTTCTTACCACTGGTATGTCACTTCTCGATCACAAACCTCTATATCCGTCTGACGGACTCCACAAACGTGGCAAACCTCTCCCTATTCTCCAAAGCAGACACAGGAGTGGTCAATTCAGCGTTCAGCCCCTTCTCAAAATGGCAAATTCTTTCATCATCAGCAGCTACCATATGTAGACAAAACTGCAAAAGCTCCATGAACTTAGCCTCATACTCGCTAATGTTTATCGGTCCTTGTCTTATCTTCTCAAACTGAGATATTTTTTCATCTAGGTAAGTCTTGGGGAATTATCTAGTGACAAATTCTCATCTGAATTCTTCCCATCTGACCTCGACACATGGCCTCTTGCCCTCTTCTATTGTCCACCAGTGGCCAACACTCCCTTTTAAAAGGTACACTGAATGTCTTACCTTTTCGGTTTCTGGGATATTAAGGATTCTGAAAGCCTTCTCCAGCTCAATCAACCATAAGTCAGCATCTGCTGGATCAGCTGTACCAACATACTCTGTGACTCCTACCCAGTGAAGCATCTCAAAAGTCTTGCCAGCTCCCTGTCCCTCATTATGGGCTGGTGCCCTAGGTGCATGTGGTGTCATCCTGTCCGCCATATGCGTCATAGTTTCCATAAACTGCCCAAATAGAGCATGGAAAGCTAGGTTCTCTATCATGGCTGGGTCAAAGTGGGGATGTTCATGTGTCGGTTCCTCCCTAGCTTGCTCCCTTGCACCTCTTTCTGGTGTAGCAATGCTGCTCTCAGCAGCATGTTCCTTGTGTGATCTAGACATCTTCAAGTTCTTCTTCTCCTATATGAGAAGAAGACACTATCATATAAACTCGAAGACACTAGAATAGACTCAACAACCTTAATCCTATGTCTGTGTAGACTCAGTGAACCTATAGCTCTGATACCACTAAATTGTGGTGAACGAAACGTGATTCACTAGGCGGAAGCGATCATTAGCAGTGGATTACTGAAAATCACTAAAAATAAAAACCATTTACAAAGAGATCCATACACTAGAAAACTCTTTCAAAAAGAACCAAAGTAATTCAATTACATTCTGGTTCACAAGTACATATCCTATACCATTCCTTCTCAAGGATTTACAAGGATCAACTGCCCTGTTTAAAACTATACACAGGCAACATAAAAACATTGAGGCATCAAGCCAAAATCTCAGATCGATTCATTAAACTAACTACTGACTCCGAGGACCTGAGAGTACAGAGACGACACATAGGACTCTATATATAAGACATGACATCCAGTGTCTCCACCTGAGAATTCACTATTGTCCCTACTGCTGCTGCTGCTCTTCCCCTATTGTAGGGTTTTTGCCTCTTCCCTCGCCTCTACCTAAAAAGTGTTGGTGACCAACAGAGTGAGACCCATGTCCTAGCGAGAGATATAACTCTCCACCAAAACATTATTATTGCAGTTTAATAAGATAAAACTGAATAGAGGAAACATTAATGTTTAATAGCAGATAATTCATTGTCTAAACAGATTAGAGCAATATTTATTTTCAAAGCATTTCAGTTATGACTGATACAACATCATATTATTTATTTAATAAGGAATATGAAGAACATGCATAACATTTATCCATATAGGATATACTAAGAAATATAACATCAACCAATGATTCTCGTATTTCAACCTTAAGCAAATATGCTACACGGCTGATTACATTTTACAATCATACTTAAGCCCTGAGAAGATGAGGTATGCCGCTCATACTCCAACCGACCATGATTACGGAAAGCATCAGTACCACACAAGGTCAATGGAAGAGCTAGACTCTAAGACCTCATCCTTCTCGGTCAGTACGAGATTATTCGGTAGAGACATCATGTGTCAAACTACAATTAGCTTGCCAGAATATATTGGCATCTTCACTATAGAGTTATAGCCCGCAACATATACTCTCTTCAGGGTTATGGCCCATAGCCAATGCATGGTATCATATCATGGAGTCATGGCCCGTAGCCATACTCATATTGGGGTATGGTCCGTAACCAATCTCGTACATAGGATATAGCCCGCAACCATTCCTATGGGGCATGAGGATATAATTTCCCAATTAGCCCTGCATATTCAAAAATATGCGCTCTGAGTTTAACTCGTTTCACCATTCGGCAAATTCTGACGTTGATGGATCTATGGTTAGGGCAACTACATTATATGACAACACTTGATTAATTAAGTGTATTACCATATTCTTTTAGCATCAAACAAGTTTCCAAACATCGATTATTTTAACAATTGCTACAAAGAATGTGTAATACTTTCATCAAGTATTGTTCCAATCTTTAATAAAGCATTGGGATATCAATCCCTCATCTCATCAGGAGCATTCTCATCCTTTTACAAACTCATCATCCTGATTATAGGAAATGGGTATTCAAACCCTCAGTTTAACAAAGAACACTTGTTACCATTTATCAGGTAACTAAACACCTTCATGTCATCTGACCAAGGTAACATGATAATTTCTATACAAGCATCTCACATGGATCACAAAGCCCATTTCATCTCTTGTTACCTCTCACTAGGCAACAAAGTATGTTATGGCTCACAAAGTCCATTAATGTGGCATCCAACTCACAAAACAAGATTACTTAAGCAGAAGTGAATCATTTGCAGCGGATCACTAAAAATCACTAAAAATTAAAACTTTTTGCAAAGAGATCCACACATAGGAAATCTGTTTCATCAAGAACCAAAGTATAACATTTATATTCTGGTTCATAAGTACATAACTTGTACCATCTCTTCTCGAGGATTTACATCATCAACTGCACTTTTAACATTATATACAGATTGTACAAGAACCTCGAGGCATCAAGCCAAAATCTTAGATTGATTCATTAAAAACACTAACTATAAACTCCGAGGACGTGAGAGTACAGAGACGGCACATAGAACTACTATCTATATGACTTGACAGGCAGTATCTCCACCTGAGATATTACTACTGTCCCTGCTGCTGCTGCTGTTCTTTCTCTGCTATATGATTTCTACCTCTTTGTCTGTGCCCACCTAAAAACATTGGATCCCACGGGGGTGAGACAATTATAAATTGCCCCAGCGGGAGATATAACTCTCCGCCAAAACATTGTTATAGCTGTTATTATAATAAAACTGAGCCGGAGCTCTTATATATTAACAATAGTATTAATCATTGAATGAATCGAGTAAAGTAATCTCCTTTCCAAAGGAGAGCATTGCATCTATCCATAGTGGAATCATAATTCATCCATCTACTTGCAATGAGTATAAAGAGATATGAATAACATCAACTAGAGATGCATAAAAGAAATGTAACACCAGCCAATGAATTTCCGTATTCAGTCCTTAAGCAAACATGCTATACAGTTGATTACATTTTACAATCACACTTATGCCCTGAGGAGATGAGGTATACCGCTCATACTCCAACCGACCACTGCGAAGTCAAAATCGGTACCATACAAGTTCAATGGAAGAACTGGCTTCTAAGACCTCTCACATCTCGGTCAGTGCGAGACAACATGCAGGACATCTTGTGTCTCTGCTAGATAACTTTCCAGGGTATACTGGCAACTTCACTATAGAGTTACAACATCAACTGCACTCTCATCGGCAATCCAGAGAATTAATGTTTATCTCCATCGACCCGACATTAATATCATTAGGAGATGTGTACGACATCTATCCCAATCATCGGGAGATTGGTGATACATCCATCCCGACACATGAAGGATTGAGAGGTTTAATGTTTACCTTCCATCAATCTCTTCACTAGGATGTAAGGATATTTTCACCCATTTACCCCCGCATATTCAAAATATACGTTCCGGGTTTTTCCGCGGAGCACCCGTTTCACCATTCAGTAATTCTGACGCTGATGGATCTATGGTCAGGGCTCTACATGATAGGATTTCACTTGATTAATTAAGTACATTAGCATATTCTTTTAGCATCAGTCAAGTTCTCAAACAGGAATTATTATGACAAATGCAATAAAGAAACATGTACTATTTGCATCATTCACTTCTCATTCGTTACGAGGCATTGGGATCTCAGTCCCTTATCTCATTACTTGAAAGTTCACATATCACAACAACATCATTATCTTACTTATCAAAACTGGGTATTCATACCCTCAATTCATCACTAATCACTGTTACCATTTGTTAGGTAATTATCACCTCTAGGTCCTCATACTGAGGTATACATGATACTTGTTACACAAGCATCACACATGGCTCACAAGGCCCATTAAGTGTCTTATCACCTTTCACTAGGCAACAACTTACTCATATGACTCATAAAGCCCATGTACATTTTGTTACTTTTACTAAGAAACAACAACATTAAGGAACACAAGGTCAATCAACATTGTCATTATATAAAAGTCATAGCTCAAATTTGGATACAATCATCATCTCATGATGTCTACATGATTAATAGACATGATGACAGTCATAAAAGTCACTTATCACATCATGTCATACAATAGTAACACCACCATTCCTTTATCAGGATTAGGGTTTACTATCAAATAGGAGTTTCCATTCCATTACCCAATTTAGGGTTAGTATCTCCCATTTCTCATTAGTTAGGGTTTCGTGCTTTCATCATTATTTCAACCCTAGTATATTGCTCCACCCCTCTAGGAGCATTCAATACTATCATAAGTATTTACTCATGATCATTACTTTCATCATATATCATTTATGAATATCAATTCAAGGTATGAGTTCATCCCTCAACCTTACCATGGTATGTTTATATCATACCCATTATCTTGGATTAACCCCTTTCTTATAGTATTTAGCCAATACTTATCAAAGTGCATTGAATTCATTACATATTCATTGTAATAATTCACATAACACACTCTTCTTGTGTTTCTTATCCAAGTATGTTGGATTGAGATGCATCAAGGTATAGGTATAACAACCCTGAAATGCTAAATGTGATATCTATCATGTCTTGATGTATCACTTTTCTCCTCATTGCATCTTACATAAGATAATCAACTGACCTTGTATTAAGGTATTTCCCTCTTAATACTTTTAACCATTCACCTATCACTCTCATCATATAGTGCATAGGTTACACATTAGTATTGTCCAACAATCTTTAATGATGTGGACTTATCTAATGGTTAAGCATTGTTGATATAGAATAATCCATTATCAACCACTTTAGGTATTTCAACTATTAGGATGTTATCCACATCATAATTTAATATTACATACATCATTCCTAAGAGTTTCATGTCCTCATCTTTGTAAGGTGTATAGGGTTTTTACACATGTATAGAGTTGGACATATAATGATCTAGGCATTATCTTGTCCCTTATACCCTTACTCATTAGAGTATCAATATTACCATTCATATGGTTTGTCAATTTTACCCATCATGGGTGTAACATTCTCATCTTACTTGATTATATTAGCCGCACCCTTCTTTAGTGTATTGACCAATATACTATCACTAGGGTTTCATATGCATTACCCTAGATTAGGGTTTCACATTCAAATACCCACAATTAGGGTTTACTATTCATCCCAATTAGGGTTTTGAATTATATTACCCTGAATTAGGGTCTCACATGTCATCACCCTTCTTTAGGGTTACATCCTTACCATAGATCAGGATTATACCTAGAATTTCCCTAATTAGGGTTAAGGTTCATCAATCTTCTTGATTAGGGTTTCATGATCTCTTTATCATGGATCATTCCCTAAAATTCATAGTTTATTTATATTGAAAGCATTGAGGCTTATCCATTACATGATTATTCTACATGTATGGATTTCTCTCTCTCTCATCCTCTCTAGAATATTGACTATGTCCAACTTGGTTAGATTAGGACATTGAACCCTTCAATTAAGTTTATTCAATTTAGGGTTGACATAGCATATTGAAGTATTGCTTATCTAAGCTCCAAGGATTATCTAATATTACCAATCACTTGGCACCCTAAAAGTACATCCCTAGTGATTTTCTTTAAGATAAATTAGTAACAAATATAGGGTCAATTGATCCTTCATCTCATTAATTTATCAATTGATTTGATCACTTTATGTTACCAAATGATCTTGACCCTTTGATCTCTAAACGGTTTGAAATTGTTTAAGCAAATTGCCTTTGAAACCGAATGGGCTTGGGTCTCCAAACGATTTGAGACCGTTTGGTCCCAAACGGTCTTGAGACCGTTTGGACCCAAAAGGTCTTGAGACCGTTTGGACCCAAACGGTCTTGAGACCATTTGGGCTCAAATGGTCTTAATACCATTTGGTCCAAACCATCTCAAAACCGAATGGACCAAAACGTCCTTTCAACACTTACACGATTCATGATTTCAATGGATGAACTGATTATCATTTGAGTCCTTGATTTATTTACCACTTGAACTATTGAATCAACCTTCAATTAGACCATCAATTAGGGTTTTGAACCCAATTGATGTAGGATTTCAACTCAAGGAACCTTCAATTAGGGCTTGGAATCGAATAGCCATCGATGATCAACATTGTGGAATTGATTCCATTGCAAGTAATGAATCATTATCAAATTTTTGATATGACCAGACCCCAAACGGTCTTGAGGTTGTTTGGATGACCTCCAAACGGTCTTGAGACCGTTTTCCCCATTCCACCCTTGAAATTTATGGAATTCAATAGGGTTTGGGTCATTGGATAGATCATCAAATCAGCAATTGATTGTATTTCAATTTGGTATCTTTGGACCTTCAAATACTCAACCATACTTAACCCTAGACCTCCAAAAGGTCTTGGTTAACCTCCAAACGGTCTTGAGACCGTTTGGGTGACCTGCAAATGGTCTTGAGACTGTTTGGGCTAAGTCAACCCAAAAACCCCAATTAACCAAATTGAAAATCAGCACTTAACCCGATTAGGGTTTACTAATTAATTAACCTTCATATGATGATCCCTTTGGAATTCATTAATCAAATTTGATAGGTCATCAACCATCACCATTAACATCATAATTCCCAAATGGTAAACCATGGTCAACTCTCCCAAACGGTTTGAAACCGTTTAACTTTAAATGGTTTGATAAAACCGTTTGCTTTCAAACGATTTTGGTTGAAACCGAATGAGCAACATGTTGAAACCGAATGAGATACAATTCTTTGGGAAAAGTGTCCAAGATGATGTCATCATCATCTACCCTCGTTCATGTAACTCCTAGTACATCTAATTTCATGGAAATATCATTTTCAACACACAATTAATCAAGAAGATGAAGGAATCAACGAAATTGCAAGATTAATAGTTGAATAACAATGTAGAGGGGTTCAAGTTATATAACCCGCCTCCAATTGCGATCCAAAGCTTCAAGCTCATGTAAACAATGGTGGATGCAACTCCTTTCACTATCCCAAGGCTCATCCTCAAGCATTGAGTGAAAAGGAATGGTTAGAATTGAAGAGGGAATCGAGATAGGAAGAAATCATGCATTGATTTGTGATTTCCACCATGGATTCAAGGTGAAAGAGGGTCAAGAACCTTACCAACAGGTTGGGGCTCGTTATCCTCTTGCTCCCAAGCTCCCAAGGTCGTTTTTCAAGCAAAGGGTGGAAGTGAATTCGAAATTCCCCTTTTACTCTATGGATAAATGCGCTTATATGCAATTTTTTTAAAAAAAATCAATTAGGAGAGAGAAAGTAGGAATTATCTCCCCCTTATCCTTGCCACTTGCCCCCTTTTCTTCCTTAGGTACGAGGATATCCTCTTTGCCTCTTATTCCTCTCAATTATCCATGATTTAAAGAAAAGCAAATCAAGCACCTTAAATCATTTTATAATAATATCCATAAGTGAGTGGATATTTCTTTTTCTTATAATAATATGAGTGAGTTATCCACTTTCTTTGGATATTTTCGTGCCTTTTCAAGACACAAGCTCATACAACCTCTTTGCAAATTCATCCCTCAACTTTTGGTTGAAGGGTTCTTTAATTAATATATTTCTTTTTGCATTAAATTGATTTTTTTTATAGAAACGTGGCCATTAAATTGATGAAAGCCATACGACATCTACATAGAAAAAATATCTGAAAAAACTCATGATCCCAGTAGAGAGAACAACTTTTAACAGATTGAATTGGATACAAATAGGACTCTTCAGCTTGGATTCCTCCCTTTCGTGCTTGCAAAAGCAACTTTTAAGCGGAATCAAACCACAATTCTGGGTAGCATCTGTGTAACGCAGAACTCTACCACCAAGATCAAAGCCAATAAGATCATTTTCGAAAAAGGAGCCATACAACCTCCATCCCCTGATGCAAAGACGGCAAACAAGGCAATAACCACTCACCAAAGAAAGGGAGAAAACCCCTTCCACAACCGAAGCAACTGGAGGAACCACAGAGACTCCAACCTCCTCCTCATAGGGAGGACCTTCACTAAGGAAGGACAGACGACCCACAAAAAGAGGGACAAACAAGCGCCGATTCCCGAAGAGGATAAAGGCAGAAGCCTGCCCCAACAAACCCAAGGGAAAGAAAACAAGACACAAGCGGAAAAGACCCAGCAGAAAGGAAATCGTACCAGAAGAAGCAAGAAAAAGAAAACTTGATCCTAATGAAGTTGTCGACTGGCGAGAGACTACAAGACGGAGCCGTCTTAGGGGCCAAGTTAGAGATGAAGAATCTGACATTACCCTTGAGTCATCCTCACCGGCCGACGCGGCACTCCGGACACGGGTCTGGAATACGTTGACGAAAGGGAGGAGAGGCCCGATTTGAGAGGATCCCGACCAGCTGAAGACACCTCCGCAAGGAAGGAAGCTAGCTGAGGCCCAGGGGGAGCGGGGAGGCACCTCCAAGCTACCTTGCCCCCTACCCCGAGCGTGGGAAGCTTCCGTGCCCTAGCCGCCTCGAGGAGTCGCCAGAGACGAGCGGAGCGGAGAGCACTGCTTATTGGTTGTTATGCATAAATCTTGATTATTTTAATATCAAGATTCTCTCTCCTCCAAATTAATTCAAATGAGGTGCCCCTCTCATTTTATTTGCTCTACATGATGCCAAGAAACATAAGGGACCTTATTGAAGTGGTAATTTGCATATTGAACCCTAGGTTTTGGGTAAATTGCACTTTACACCAAAACTAGGTTTTAATGCACACACATTGTTTTATCAGCTCTTTCTTGGTGCTTAGGCTTGTGAAATCCATACCACTTCATCATACTCATTCCTATGATGCTTCAAAACATGAGGAACATGTTATCATGTAACATTTGCAAGTTAACCCCTTAACTTGGGTAATTTGCACTTTAGTCCAAAATAAGCAAACATTGCTTCAACATTACACAAACAGGACCAAAATCAAAATATAAGTTCCTCTTGAGCCTTAATTACTTTTTGCAAGATAAAATTAAGGATCTAAATAACTTTCTTAAGCAAAACTCCCAGGGTTAAGGTATAACCCAGGTCAGGGATGTTACTAATTATAAGCCCCTAACAAGGATTTCATCCCTGAAATCCCAGATAAAGGAAGACAAATATTATTTATTCATCATACTATCTAGTCCCCACATAACATTTCTTTGTTATGGAGACACCATAAAGCTTTGCTCAACACCAAGTCATTCCACACAAATTTATCATGGAATAATTTACACGGGACACATACTCCACTATCCTTTTTATTACTGATTGTAAAGTTGATTCTATGTCAGGTAACACTTTCCTTATTACTTGTACTAACTATTTCATTAGTTTTACATTTTATCATCATAAGGAGAAGTTACTTATCAATTAAGAATTTATCTTAAAGGTATCTTTAATTATTATGTTTATGCAAAGCATAAACCCCTAACATGTGATGTTCATACTATTTTACATGATTAATCTGATTTCATGGTTGACCATTCCAGGTAGTCAACATAAACCATCTGATATTTCTTTAGATACCAGGATCTCTTACCTTGTTATCTATCACATGTGTTGAAAACACATCACATATTATCTCCCTTTCAGCTTGGGACATCACTTGTTACATATATCTTCACCTTGGAACCAAAGTCCAAGATAAACTGATACTTATCTAAGTATTCATCACATGAACATTTTTATCTTATGCACATCAAGTATCCTAAGACCCACGTGATTGCCATGTCCTCGAAAGGAAAGAAAACAAGGAATCCTTTTCTTCTTATTATTTCATGTATTTTCAACTATTCATGAATCATTTACTCTTTATCTCATCCTAGGTTCCTAACCCTCAGCATAGGAATCTATAAGGATGATCACACATCATTATTCCTTTCTTTATTATTATTTAACACGTTCATGAGCATCTTGTGTTCTCATCACATTTCCTATTTCCACATTATGGGAAAAGATCTTACAAACTTTATTGAACATGGATCACTTTCCTTGTTCCCATTCTTATCTTATGAGGAGTATACTTTTAATTCCTCATACACACACACACTCATCTGTGATTATCTCAGATTTCTCTTTCTTGTGCTTAGGATATGACACATTTATTTCATTCCATATTTCTAATTTCATGATACTCATTAGATTGTCTCAGAATGACTACTTGATCAGAGCAATAAAAAAGATAACAATCTTAGAGTTTCCATACTCACTTTATCATCAATAGTTGTATACCTGGCCAGGGTATATAAACACTGAGATTAAGTAGTATGCACTTGTTATACTATCATATTTCTTCCTTTCTATATTATCACAGGTATACAATTTAACATTCTTGAATTTTATCCAGGCATCTCTTCTATACCTCATCCTTTTTCATAGAGGTAAGAACAATATAAAACATTTATAATGTTTACTGTGCAAAATGTAAGTCCTCATAGGACTAATCAAGGAAAGCTCAATCAATTTCTTTCTCAATTAAGCTCAAGAAACCATAAAATGACATGTTAGAATGACATTATTTTGTCTAACCTGTCATGATTCATGGATGATTCACTGCCTCAGGCTGATTCTGCCTCAGAGGTTGATTCACCATAACATTTCTAGCTGGGCAATCTCTTTCCAGATGTCCTACCTATCTACATTGGTAGCAAATTCTGGGTGCTAGATATGGTCTAGAGGGTTCTTTACCCTTTCTAGATGACCATTTCCTTGGTGCACTAGGCCCTGGTTGTACCGATGGTACAAAAAAATTCTTATTTTTGGAACTACCAGGCCTCTGTTCCTGGATTTGGATAGGCCTTTTCTCAATTCTTCCTTTATATTCCTTTTCTAGACAATTAGGTCTGATATGTCTAGGCTTCCTACACCTATGGAAAATCCTGGTTTCAGATTGTATCCTATTCTTTTCATCATTAATCATTGCTCCAACAGGCTGATGTTGAGTAGGAAACCTATTGGAGTTCAACACTTCATCATTGGGGGCTCGTAGTCTAGGTTGCATTGCTACTGCATGATCTACTATGTGTATCATAGTTGTACTAAATTGCTCAAGCAGAGCAGGGAAAGTTGGGCTCTCCATCATGGCTAGGTAAAACTGGGGATGTGTAGGTGTATGTTCCTCTCTGCTTTGATCCCCTGCACCCCTTCTTGGTGCAACATTGCTGCTTTCTGCAGCAAACTCCTCATGTGACCCAATCATCTTCAAGTTCTTCTTCTCCTATATGAGCAGAAGACACTATCAAATACACTGGAAGACACTAGAACAAACTCTACTACCTTAGTCATATGTATCTGTAGACTTAGCAAACCTAGAGCTCTAATACCACTTAACTTATGGCATCCAACTCAAAAAAAAAGAATTACTTAAGCGGAAGCGAATCATTTGCAGCGGATTACTGAAAATCACTAAAAATTAAAACTTTTTGCAAAGAGATCCACACATAGGAAATCTTTTTCATCAAGAACCAAAGTATAACATTTACATCCTGGTTCATAAGTACATAACTTGTACCATCTCTTCTCGAGGATTTACATCATCAGCTGCACTTTTAACATTATATACAGACTGTACAAGAACCTCGAGGCATCAATCCAAAATCTCAGATCGATTCATTAAAAACACTAACTATAAACTCCAAGGACCTGAGAGTACAGAGACGACACATATGACTACTATCTATATGACTTGACAGGCAATATCTCCACCTGAGATATTACTGTTGTCCCTGCTGATGCTTCTATTCTTTCTCTGCTATATGATTTCAGCCTCTTCGTCTGCATCCACCTAAAAAACATTAGATCCCATGGGGGTGAGACAATTATAAATTGCCCCAGCAGGAGATATAACTCTCCGCCAAAACATTGTTATAGCAATTATTATAATAAAACTGAGTTGGAACTCTTATATATTAACACTAGTATTAATCATTGAATGAACCGAGTAAAGTAATCTCCTTTGCTAAGGAGAGCATTGCATCTATCCATAGTGGAATCATAATTCATCCATCTACTTGCAATGAGTATAAAGAGATATGAATAACATCTATCAACTAGAGATGCATAAAAGAAATGTAACACCAGCCAATGAATTTATGTATTCAATCCTTAAGCAAACATGCTATATAGATGATTACATTTTACAATCACACTTATGCCCTGAGGAGATGAGGTATACCGCTCATACTCTAATAGACCACTGTGAAGTCAAAATCAGTACCATACATGGTCAATGGAAGAGCCGGATTCCAAGACCTCTCACATCTCGGTCAGTGCGAGACAACATGCATGACATCTTGTGTCTCTGCTAGATACCTTTCCAGGGTATACTGGCAATTTCGCTAGAGTTACAGCATCAACTGCACTCTCATCGGCAATCGAGAGAATTAATGTTTATCTCCATCGACCCGACATTAATATCATTGGGAGATGTGTACAACATATATCCCAATAATCAAGAGATTGGTGATACATACATCCCGACACATGAAGGATTGAGAGGTTTAATGTTTACCTTCCATCAATCTCTTCACCAGGACGTAAGGATATTTTCACCCATTTACCCCCGCATTTTCAAAATATACGTTCTGGATTTTGCCAAGGAGCACCCATTTCACCATTCAGCAATTCTGACGCTGATGGATCTATGGTCAGGGCTCTACATGATAGGATTTCACTTGATTAATTAAGTACATTAGCATATTCTTTTAGCATCAGTCAAGTTCTCAAATAGGAATTATTATGACAAATGCAATAAAGAAACATGTACTATTTGCATCATTCACTTCTCATTCGTTATGAGGCATTGGGATCTCAATCCCTTATCTCATTACTTGAAAGTTCACATCTCACAGCAACATCATTATCTTACTTATCAAAACTGGGTATTCATACCCTCAATTCATCACTAATCACTGTTACCATTTGTTAGGTAACTATCACCTCTAGGTCCTCAGACTGAGGTATACATGATACTTGTTACACAAGAATCACACATGGCTCACAAGGCCCATTAAGTGTCTTATCACCTTTCACTAGGCAACAACTTACTCATATGACTCATAAAGCCCATGTACATTTTGTTACTTTTACTAAGTAACAACAACATTAAGGCACACAAGGCCAATTAACATTGTCATTATATAAAAGTCATAACTCAAATCTAGCTACAATCATCATCTCATGATGTCTGCATGATTAATAGACATGATGATAGTCATAAAAGTCACTTATCACATCATGTGATACAATAGTAATACCACCATTCCTTTATCAGGATTAGGGTTTACTATCAAATAGGATTTTCCATTCCATTACCCAATTTAGGGTTTGGATCTCCCATTTCTCATTAGTTTGCATTTCATGTTTACATCATTAGTTCAACCCTAATATATTGCTCCACCCCTCTAGGAGCATTCAATACTATCATAAGTATTTACTCATGATCATTACTTTCATCATATATCATTTATGAATATCAATTCAAGGTGTGAGTTCATCTCTCAACCTTACCATGGTATGTTTATATCATACCCATTATCTTGGCTTAACCCCTTTCTTATAGTATTTAGCCAATACTTATCAAAGTGCATTGAATTCATTACATATTCATTGTAATAATTCGCATAACACACTCTTCTTGTGTTTCTTATCCAAGTATGTTGGATTGAGATGCATCAAGGTATAGGTATAACAACCCTGAAATGCTAAATGTGATATATATCATGTCTTGATGTATCACTTTTCTCCTCATTCCATCTTACTTAAGTTAATCAACTGACCTTGTATTAAGGTGTTTCCCTCTTAATACTTTTAACCATTCACCTATCACTCTCATCATATAGTGCATAGGTTACACATTAGTATTGTCCAACTATCTTTAATGATATGGACTTATCTAATGGTTAAGCATTGTTGATATAGAATAATCCTTTATTAACCACTTTAGGTATTTCAATTCTTAGGGTGTTATCCACATCATAATTTAATATTACATACATCATTCCTAAGAGTTTAATGTCCTCATCTTTGTAAGGTGTATAGGGTTGTTACACATGTATAGAGTTGGACATATAATGATCTAGGCATTATCTTATCCCTTATACCCTTACTCATTAGAGTATCAATATTATCATTCATATGGTTTATCAATTTTACCCATCATGGGTGTAACATTCTCATCTTACTTGATTATATTAGCCACACCCTTATTTAGTGTATTGACCAATATACTATCACTAGGGTTTCATATGCATTACCCTAGATTAGGGTTTCACATTCAAATACCCACAATTAGGGTTTACTATTCATCCCAATTAGGGTTTTGAATTCTATTACCCTGAATTAGGGTCTCACATGTCATCACCCTTATTTAGGATTACATCCTTACCATAGATCAGGATTATACCTAGCATTGCCCTAATTAGGGTTAAGGTTCATCAATCTTCTTGATTAGGGTTTCATGAAATCTTTATCATGGATCATTCCCTAAAATTCATAGTTTATTTATATTGAAAGCATTGAGGCTTATCCATTACATGATTATTCTACATGTATGGATTTCTCTCTCTGTCTCATCCTCTATAGAATATTGACTATGTCCAACTTGGTTAGATTAGGCCATTCAACCCTTCAATTAAGTTTATTCAATTTAGGGTTGACATAACATATTGAAGTATTGCTTATCTAAGCTCCACTGATTAACTCATCGAATATTACCAATCACTTGGTACCCTAAAGGTACATCCCTAGTGATTTTGTTTAAGATAAATTAGTAACAAATATAGGGTCAATTGATCCTTCATCTCATTAAGTTATCAATTGATTTGATCACTTTATGTTACCAAACGATCTTGACCCTTTGATCTCTAAATAGTTTGAAACCGTTTGAGAAAATTGCCTTTGAAACTGAATGGGCTTGGGTCTCCAAACGGTTTGATACCATTTGGTACCAAACGGTCTTGAGACCGTTTGGGCTTAAACAGTCTTAAGACCGTTTGGTCCAAACCATCTCAAAACCGAATGGACCAAAAAGTCCTTTCAACACTTACACGATTCATGATTTCAATGGATGAACCGATTATCATTTGAGTCCTTGATTTATTTACCACTTGAACTATTGAATCAACCTTCAATTAGACCATCAATTAGGGGTTTGAACCCAATTGATCTAGGATTTCATCTCAAGGAACCTTCAATTAGGGCTTGGAATCGAATAGCCATCGATGATCAACATTGTGGAATTGATTCCATCGCAACTAATGAATCATTATCAAAAATTTTATATGACCAGACCCCAAACGGCCATGCAGTCGTTTAGATTACCTCGAAATGGTCTTGAGACCGTTTTACCCATTCCACCCTTGAAATTTATGGAATCCAATAGGGTTTGGGTCATTGGATAGATCATCAAATCAGCAATTGATTGTATTTCAATTTGGTATCTTTGGACCTTCAAATACTCAACCATACTTACCCTAGACCTCCAAACGGTCTTGGTTATCCTCCAAACGGTCTTGAGACCGTTTTGGGTGACCTCCAAACAGTCTTGAGACCGTTTGGGCTAAGTCAACCCAAAAACCCCAATTAACCAAATTGAAAACTAGCACTTAACCCGATTAGGGTTTGCTAATTAATTAACCTTCATATGATGATCCCTTTGGAATTCATTAATCAAATTTGATAGGTCATCAACCATCACCATTAACATAAGAATTCCCAAACGGTAAACCATGGTCAACTCTCCCAAACGGTTTGAAACCGTTTAACTTCAAACGGTTTGATAAAACTGTTTGCTTTCAAACGATTTTGGTTGAAACCGAATGAGCAACATGTTGAAACCGAATGAGATACAATTCTTTGGTAAAAGTTTCCAAGATGATTTCATCATCATCTACTCTCGTTCATGTAACTCCTAGTAAATCTGATTTCATGGAAATACCATTTTCAACAAGCAATTCATCAAGAAGATGAGGAATCAACGAAATTGCAAGATTAATAGTTGAATAACAATGTAGAGGGGTTCAAGTTATATAACCCACCTCCAATTAAGATCAAAAGCTTAAAGATCACATCAACAATGGTGGATGCAACTCCTTTCACTATCCCAAGGCTCGTCCTCAAGCTTTGAGTGAAAAGGAATGGTTAGAATTGAAGAGGGAATCGAGATAGGAAGAAATCATGCATTGATTTGTGATTTCCACCATGGATTCAAGGTGAAAGAGGGTCAAGAAACTTAGAAACAGGTTGGAGCTCATTCTCCTCTTTCTCCCAAGCTCCCAAGGTCGTTTTTCAAGCAAAGGGTGGAAGTGAATTCGAAATTCCCTTTTTACTCTATGGATAAATGAGCTTATATGCAATTTTTATTAAAAATTTAATTACGAGAGAGAAAGTATGAATTATCTCCCCCTTATCCTTGACACTTGCCCCCTTTTATTCCTTAGGGACGAGGCTATCCTCTTTGGCTCTTATTCCTCTCAATTATCCATGATTTAAAGAAAAGCAAATTAAGCACCTTAAATCATTTTATAATAATATCCATAAGTGAGTGGATATTTCTTTTTCTTATAATAACATGAGTAAGTTATCCACTTCCTTTGGATATTTTCGTTCCTTTTCAAGGCACAAGCTCGTCCAACCTCTTTGCAAATTCATCCCTCCACTTTTGGTAGAAGGGTTCTTTAGCTAATATATTTCTTTTTGCATTAAATTGAATTAGCGTTTTAATTATGCATAAATCTTGATTATTTTAATATCAAGATTCTCTCTCCTCCAAATTAATTCAAATGAGGCGCCCCTCTCATTTTATTTTCTCTACATGATGCCAAGAAACATAAGGGACCTTATTGAAGTGGTAATTTTCATATTGAACCCTATGTTTTGGGTAAATTGCACTTTACACCAAAACTAGGTTTCAATGCACAAACATTATTTTATCAGCTCTTTCTTGGTGCTTAGGCTTGTGAAAGCCATACCACTAAATCATACTCATTACTATGATGCTTCAACACATGAGGAACATGTTATCATGTAACATTTGCAAGTTAACCCCTTAACTTGGGTAATTTGCACTTTAGTCCAAAATAAGCAAACATTGCTTCAACACTACACAAACAAGACCAAAATTGAAACATAAGTTCCTCTTGAGCCTTAATTACTTTTCAAAAGATAAAATTAAGGATCTAAATAACTTGCTTAAGCAAAAATCCCATGGTTAAGACATAACCCAGGTCAGGGATGTTACAATTAACAATAATAAATGAAACATCATAGCTCATACCTAGTTATGCTCATCATCTCATGATACCTGCATTGTTAGTACACTTGATAACAGTTATATCAATTACATTTTAGCACCATGCTATACAAATTAACACAACTTATACCCTTATTAGGGTTAGGGTTTCCCAATTCATGTTAATCAGGGTCCCCTTACACAAATTAGGGCTAGGTTTTCAAATTAGGGTTTCATAGCATCACCCTAGATTAGGGTTTCATATCACATTACCCTGTGTCAGGGTTTCACATTACATCCTTACCTTGAATTAAGGTTTCTTATAACATTTCTCCTAAAATTAGGGTTTCATGTAGCTTTACCCAAAAAGTAGGGTTTTCATGAAGCATTCCCTTAAATTAGGGTTTTTCATTAAATACCCTGAATAAGGGTTTCTCATATCATTACCCTAAATTAGGGTTAGAGCTTATCAACCTTCTCAATTAGGGTTTCATGATCTCATTATCATGGATCAACCCCTAATTACATATTTTATTCATGTTGAAAGTGTTGAGGGTTAATCACTACATGATTATCACACATGTATAGGTTCCTCTCTCTCATCCTCTCTAGGAGGTTAATTACTTTAATCTCGATTAGATTGAATCAACTTGAATGAAGAGTTGACATAGTGTATTAAGTCATTGCTTCCATAAGCATCAAAGATTAACCACTCTAAAGGTACTAATCACTTAAGTACTTCATAGGTGCTTCCATTATAATCAATCTTGAGTTACTTTAATAGTACTCATTTAGTTCTGAGATCAATTGAACCTTCAATAGTTTTGACTAATAATCCTTCAAACGGTTTGGATCCACACCTCCAAATGGTTTGAGAATGTTTGGACCTTCAAACGGTCTGAGACCATTTAGACCTCCAAACGGTCTTGACCAACCTTTCACACGGTTTTGATCAATTGTAAATCGAATCAACCCATTCAGTTTTGAAACCGAATCATCATCAATTGATTATGAAACTGAATCAACCCATTCGGTCTTGAAACCAAATCAATCTATTCGATCTTGAATCTGAATCCATCCATTTGGTCTTGAAACCGAATCATCCATTCGATCTTGAAACCGAATCATCCATTCGATCTTGAAACTGAATCGTCCATTCGATCTTAAAACCGAATCATCCATTCGATCTTCAAACTGAATCATCCATTCGATCTTGAAACCGAATCATCCATTCGATCTTGAAAACAAATCATCCATTCGATCTTGAAACTGAATCATCCATTCGATCTTGAAAACTGAATCCATCCATTCGGTCTTGAAACCGAAACATCAACCATTGATTTGAAACCGAAACAATCTATTGGGTCTAGGGTTTGCAATTGGTGGATCATACATACATGGAACCTTTTAAATTCAATTAATTGGAACCATTGGATTATCATCAAACTACATCATCATTTGACCTTCAAACAGTTTGAGTCCTCTTGACCTCAAACTGTCTTGAGACCATTTTCCCTCAAACGGTCTTGAGACTGTTTGATCACCAAAGAGCAAAACTATTTGCACATGTTCTATGTTGAGGTGTGTGCTTAATATGACATCATCATCTTCAAGCTTCAAACCTTCGAAATCCATTGTGATTCTTGTGGTGAATTCAACAACCAATCAAAAGGAAATCCGAAAGTAAAGGAGGAATCAACATATGATAAGGAATGAAATCAATAACAATGTTTAAGGGTTCAAGTTATATAACCCACCTTCAAAATTGAATCCAAGCTTCAAGCTTCACGTTCTCAATGGTGAATGAAGCTTCCTCAACTTCCAAAGGCTCGTCCTCAAGTCTTTGAGTGAAAAGAATGGCTAAGGTTGAAGATTGAATGAAGAAAAGAAGAAATTAAGCATTGAATTTCAATTTCCACCATGAAATTAAGGTTGAAGATGACTATGGAGCTTACCTACAGGTTGGGGCACATCCTCTTGTTGCTCCTAAGATCCCTTATGCATGGCCAAAACAAGGAAAGAAAAAAGGAATCGAGAAAGCCTTTCATGTGGGTTGAAAATGGGATGTATATAAGGGAATTTCAATGAGAGAGAAAGTGATAAATAATTCCTTCAACTCCCAAAATTGGTGGCACATACTCCCCTCAATCCCTTGCATACGAAGCCATCTTCCCCACCTTGTAATTCCTCTTCATTATCCATGAATTAAAAGAAAACAAATTAAGTACCTTAAATTAATATAGTAATAATATCCAAAATTAGTGGATATTACTTTTTAGTTAACTAATGTGAGTGGGCTCTCCACTCACTTTAGATATTTCATTACCTTTGCAAGGCACAAGGACGTCCATAGTTATGTAATTTTAACCATCACATTTTTGGTTGAAGGGCACTTCCATTAATATAGTTATTTTTGCATTAAATTGAATTAGGGTTTCAATTATGCTTAAATCTTGATTATTTTAATATCAAGATTCTCTCTCCTCCAAAGTGATTCAAATGAGACGCCCCTCTCAGTTTATTTTCTCTAAATGATTCCAAGAAACATGAGGGACTCTCTAGAGGTGGTATTTTGCATATTGAACCCTAGGTTTTGGGTAAATTGCACATTACACCAAAACTAGGTTTTAATTCACAAACATTACTTAACAAGCTCTTTCTTGGTGCTCATGCTACCACAAGCCATACCTCTGCATCATTTTCATTCTTATGATGCTTCAACATTTGATGAACATTTTATCATGTAATATTTGCAAGTTAACCCCTCAACTTGGGTAATTTGCACTTTAGTCTAAAACAGGCAAAACATTGTTTCAACATTATTCAAAAAGGACTAAAATTGAAACATAAGTTCCTCTTGAGCCTTAATTACTTTTCAAGAGATAAGAACAAGCATATAATTAACTTTATTAAGAAAAACATCTAGGGTTAAGGCATAAACCAGGTCAGGGATGTTACAATAACCATATAGGTAGGAAATTACACATCTACCAAAAATGTGGGGTGAACATGGTCTTGTATACATCTGCTCTAAAATTTGTAGTGGTAGTGTCAACATTTTCCTGGGCAGGAAAAACACATATGCCCTAAATATTTTCATATATAGGAATTTTCACATCTACATTCATATGTGGGAATTTTCACATCCATATAAAAAGCACATGTACATTATACTAGTTGTCACCACATGATGTGTAACAAAAGAATAAACTATAAAGAACCAAATAAGAGAGATTAGAATATCCAACAAATACATAAAGTGGAATCACGTGATCCTAATCAACGTCTACTTAAAAGAGGGCAAAAGAGCATATACCACCAAAGAATGTTCCACCACGAGCAATGTATAAGGAATAGTCCAAGAGAATGTCAAATCATATAACATGATCACAAGATCGGTAACAAATAAAAGGTATTTCACATTAAGCATAATTTTCAAAGAAAAAGAGATAATGTGTAGGCTAGTGTCCATAGGACCAAGAGAAAGAAGAAAATAGGTTATTTCTCAATATAGAATAATAGGAGAAGCAAACATACCTTAAATTTAGACCCTTTGGGAAAAAGTCAATTTTTGACTATGAAAATCTCACCAATTGACTTATTAGGTTCTCTTGAGAAAGAAAATATATTTTTATGTTAATTTTGGAGTTTATATGACAAAGTTACAATTTTTATGAATTTTATGCAGATATTTCATTTCCCAAAAATCATTCATCAAAAAAAATTCTAATCAGACACGGAAACCATTTTCATTAGATAGAGATCATTTTTTCGATTCCAAAACATATTTATTTATCATTTTTGGAGATTTCAACAATAAATATATTGTTTTTACAAGATTCACTTTATTTACGAATTTATTTGTGAAATTAAATTGTAGGAAACCAATTTGTCCTTGAATAAAAAATTAGAACTTTACTCTATGAAAGGGTATAAATGTACTTTTATGATGGCATGAAAAGAGACAAATTGAATTAGATGTGGCAATCTATAAGAATGCCCATAGTGAGAAAAAGAAAATAAAACAGAATCGTGGGGCAAAATATGGAAAACACAAGGGATCATCCCCTTCCCCACTACTCATGTCGTGACCGGCTGGGCAAGGATAAGCTTATCCAAGAGTTTGGGAAAAACTTCATTCGTTCCTCGTTCATGAAATAAACCAGTCGATCATGATGAACAAGTGCCAAAGTTGTTTACCTCAGGTCCAACTATGTTGCGAAGAGGCAAGACATCGACGAGAGGTTCTACAAACTGAAACCAAGAATCACGTTCGGTAGTGGATGAAATGACGGTGCAAGGTGAAATTAAAACTAGTGGAGACTTTGGGTGTGAGTTTCACATGAGGGTAGGGTCCTATTTATATGAATTTGAGTTTCAAGGGGTGTGCGAGAAGTTTCTTTCGAAGACTTGAGGAACGCGTTTAATCGTTTCTAGAATTCTCCATTATAGGTCTCGAGTAGGGTATGGATGGATGTGAAATTAATTTTTTTATCCAATTCAAATCATTTCATGAAGTTTCATTGATATACAAGGGACTTATGCCCAAAATATCAGACCTTGGTCTGTGGTTAATGTTCATGCGGGCTGTGGTGAATGTCATTTAATACAACTTACAAACTTTGTTTTTTAATGTATATAATATATAAAAATTTCTATAATCATTTGAGGGTGCAAATGAAGTCTAAATAAATCCAAATTAGGTAGGTTAGCTAATTTTGGGATTATCAATCTAATTTTGGCATTATCCTATTTTTTGAATACTTCTAATATTTTATTCAATATTTTTAAATATTATTAATTATTGTGTCCCTTTATTGAGTTAGAGACATCTAGAAACTTTCTAAAAATATGAAACTTGGCCTATAAGCAATAATAAACAGGAGGAACATGATTTTGCCACTAATTAAATTTTTTCAACATATTATTTAATGTTTATGTTCCTTAAATTACATTCTCTCTCCTAAATTAATTAAAATATTTAAGATTGTCAAAATAGTTGAAAATTTACCTATAGGCTACTTTTGGCATTATTTGAATTTGATATTTATTTCTATTTTGGAGTCATTTAATAATTTATTTAATATATTTGACTCTTATACTTATTTTCTACCCAGTTATATAAAAATAGTTATTATTATGCAAATAATATGAAACTTCACCCTCACGCGAAATAAAACATATGAAACACGAATTGGCCATTTATTCTATCCTTGGTATTATTTAATACATTATTTAATATTTTGGACTTTTACATACTTTCTCTCTCCTAATCTACACATGTATATGAAAGATTATCCACATTACATTAAAATTCACCCAAAAGCTATTTTTAATGTGTAGATTATGAATCTATGATTATATTCCCTGTTTTGAGTCATTACATGATTTATCTCATACTTTGAAGGAAAATCACCTTTTTTAAAATAAAATTGATATAATTATAATCATCCCAAATTTGTCAAAATTGGCCTTCAAGCCATATCATATCCAAAGAAAATGATTTTGAAAGTTATTATTATCCAATTACTCTTCCTTTTATCAATTTTAGATTATTCCTTATTACCACTATTTCTCATATTAAATAATTTAATATCACATAATCTTGTTTAGGGAGTTATTGTTTATTTCTTTTTCTCATTTCTTGTCCTAAAAAATATAGAAAATTCTAGATCAATATTATTTTATCATTATTATTATCATTCTTCCAGTTGTGTCCCTTATCTACACATTACAACGAAAAGGATTATATATTATATGTATCATTTATCTCATGTGACATATGTTATGTATCCATTATTGATCTTATGATTAATATGAGGGTATGGTGTCATGTTTGATTTTATACATATATGTTAGGGTGATTTATTCACGCATTACATATTATGGTTACCATTAAATACAATTAGGTATATCCTCAACCTTGTTGGACTATGCCCAAAGAACAAATGTCTCTAACCTCTTAACCTTGGAATAGGATAAGGTTCTAGATTTGGGTATGTTACACCATACTACCCCTTAAAGAGATTTTCTCCTCAAAATCTAATGATAAACTATTTAACACCCCTTAAAAGATTCAACCTAACAAGTCAAACTAAATATCACCAAGGTACTATGATCACTTTGCATCTTTTAGTTGTGATTATTTTAGAAGTTTAAGTTGTCGGTGTATCCAACTAAAAAGTCATAACCAACTAGGGTTGAGCTTTAGGTCTTTGTGTCTCTAACGTAACAACCCTAAGGTTAACATATCAAACAAAGGTCAAAGAGGATAGGACAACTACACCTTTATATTATTCAATATATTCCTAATCACCTCTTCATAGAAAAATCTACGATTAAGATTTGTCTACTAACTAATTTTAGAGTTTCTCTACCTGGGCTTCATAAATATCTTCATGTGACTCAGTTCAAGAAAACATCGACAAAATCCAGAAAACATTATTTATATATATATAGTATTATAAGGAGAATAATTTGATGCAAAAACTTTTGCAATAGAAAACTAAAATCAGAGCCCAAATTTAAAGCTAGAACCAAGTCACAATATTTCCATAATATGATCTCCTTATACAACTAGTACCTCATCCTCATCATCTAATTCCATCCTCAAGTCAAACCTTATAGCATCCAAATATATATGTCAACATTAACCTATATAGTGCGGTAAGAGATCAAAGTTTTCTTGGCACCCCGTGGAGGCATGGAGATTGAATTGGAAGGGAGACGGATGGTCGCGACCCCTAGGCGATCGTGAGGGAGATCCAGAGGCTTCCTGGCCCGGCGGCTCTGCCGGTGCCGCCACCAACCTTCGGCTAGGCACTCCGCCTCCCGGAGTCCACCCATCGCTTCCCTGCGAATCCTTTCACCGACCGCTACCACACCTTGCTTGATGTATCCCGCCATCATCTGAGAGTGGCCTGCAACTGCTAACCTTGGCGGAACCCAACCGTCGCTTCACTTTGACCCCTCGGCCTTCCTTCATGGCGACGTTCTCCTCGCATGTCCTGCGGCCGCCGATTACCAACCTTCAAGGGTGTAGAGCGCAACGGATTGTGTCTAAGCGGCGTGCTGATTTTGCAGCCTCGGCTGTGGATCCTATGGCAGTCGTTCTGGACTTGCCAGCGATGTTTGACTTGTACTCCGGAGAAGCGCAGTCGACTGCCGACGGGATGGCGAACGATGCTTCGGGTGAGGCAGGCGGGACAGGCATGTTGGTTACCATCCAGGAGGCGATCATCGTCGGTCAGGAGGAAACGATCGCGCCTGTTGGCGATCGACAGCAGGGCGAGACGACCAATCAACTTCCGCAAGATCAAGTGAGGCATGATGCTGTTGCGAACCGCAGACAGTTACGGCGCAACACACTGTTGTATGGTATCCCCCACGATACTTGTTTCAGATGTATGAAACATGGACATTGGCTATCCTAATGTAGATCGCCCAAAGTATGCTTCCTCTGCCAGAAGTCGGGGCACTTAGCACGGAGGTGCAGATCGCAGCGTCCCAATCGACAACCTCCGCCTGTCACAGCGCCGCCAGACCTGAATTCAAGGATGTTCTTTCCTCCTCCGCCAAACGGTATTCCCACACGCGGAGCACCCCAACATATCCCGAAGAGATCGTCTGTGTCCCTCGACGTCGATAACGCGGTCAGATGTCAGAAGATAGCATCCTTGGCCTGTGCCATAGAGATATCGTGGCTAGAAGGAATTTCATGGGAAGAAATGAGCCCTTTTCTTAAAAACTCCTGGAAGGCTGGACCCATGCAGTCGATATTTACCGTTTCTTAACCAGGAAGGCTGTGGCTTTCTTCTCCAGCATTGAGGAAGCCCATCAAACCCAGGAGTGAAGTCAGTTGCATCTTCATGGCCAGAAGATCACCTTACTTCCTATGCGTGAAGGAGAAGCAGGATCCCGCAAGGAGGCGATGTGGTTCTGGATCACTGACTTACCCATCATCCTTAGAGATGACTACACCATCAAAGAGGTTATTCAACCTTTCGGCGATCTCATTTTCATTTCGAGTTGGAAGAGACGGGAGGATGATCTTTCTGGTATTCTTATCCTGGTTGAATCATTCAAAGAAGATATTCGGCAATTCATTGACATCACCCATGGCATTCATCGATCAACGATCAAGCTGCATCTGGTTGCGAGAGGACCCATCCGTGAGCACAATTTTTCTTTAACTGAAGTTGGAAAAGATCTCCTTATCTCGATGTCTGCATTATCCACCCTCTTGTCTGAGCGTTTCCCTACACCAGAGAGTGCTCCTCTTTCGGCCATAGAAGGCCCGCCTTGCACTGACCAGCATTTTCTCGATGTTCCACGACGGACTTCCCCACAGATACAAGAGTGCAACGGATCTTCTTCTGACAGACATGTCTTCGATCAAGACAAAGAGAGGATGGTTCTGCCTCACAAAAGTCTCGAGCACTACATGCCAAGACCGGAGATCACAAAGTCGGGGTGGCGGAGGAGCCGCAATTCTTCTAGAGTGTTTCTGTTGAGCATTTTCACCCATCGAGAAGTCGAAGATCACCTCGTTGGAGTCGTTCGGCCACAAGACTCAGGGAGTCTTACTTCTCTGATGGTGAGAACTGGGATCGTGATGAGAGGTTCTATGATGGCGGAGGTGATCAATATGACTATGAGTACAGAGGTAGAAGCTGCTGATGACCTTTCTCAAGGTCTCGATGATGCATCTCAGCCCACAGTTATGATTTGCCAGTATCACCTCTTCTGGAACATCCGAGGAGCTGCAAACAACAAGACCATGAAAGTTCTTGGTCATTTATGTCGCCAACACAAGCCTACGGTTGTCGGGCTTTTTGAGCCTTTCCTTCACGCCATCCATTTTGAAGAATTGTTGGACATCGTTAACCTAGATTGGACTACCGACAACCATGAGGATGGAGGAAAAATCTGGCTGTTCGCGGATATAACTCTCAACCCCTCTGTCATTGTCAGGAACAAACAACACCTTACTATCCAATGCTCCTCCCCCTCTGGTGACATCTTCTATGTCACTGCGGTTTATGCCAGTTGCTCTTCTTTGGGAATCCTTGCCAGTCTGTTTGATGATTGGCCATGGGAGATAGTCGGGGATTTTAATGTGGTCTGAACGACTGATGTGAAGCACGACATTAATGCTCCAGAGTTCCAAGCTATGCTCGATTTCAACAATTTTATTACTGATGTTGATCTTTTTGAGACTCCCTTTGACGACAGTCGGTTCACTTGGGTGGACAAGAAACACCATACGCCTACTGCGTGGGAAAGATTGGACAGAGTCCTTGTTAATCCACACCAGCGGCAGAGCCTCATGGGAACTTGTTCTTTTCATCTCACTCGATAACGAGTATCGGACCATTGCCCCATCCTTGTCATATCTGGACACAGTCAACACCAACGCTCTAAACCGCCTTTCACTTTCCTCTCCCTCTGGCTCAAACACCCTGAATGCATGAAGTTCATTGTAAGGACCCTGACCTTCGTTTAGGGCTTACCCTGTTTGCTTTGCTTAACCCTAGTGCTTTGGTGCTTGCTAATCACCTTTAGTGGTGATTAAGGTTTGGTTGTGCTTTGTTGAGAGTTGGAGGTGCTACTCGCAAATAACCCAAGTCTGGGGTTTTGTAGGCGAGTTAGCCACCTTGTGAGGTGTTCCTCCCTCTCTTTGCTTCCTCTTATATAGAGAGGTAGGTTTGGGCTCGTTTGTTGAGTTCTTTTGGGCTTTGTTGAGCTTGTTGGGCCTTGAGGTGCCTTGCTTTGCTTAGGGTTGAGCCTTGTATCGGCCAAATGTGGATGTGTATCGGCCAAGAAGTGTGTCGCCCATGGCAATGGAGTGTGTCGCCCAAGGAGCAACATGTTGTGCCGCCCATGATGCTTGACCTAGCCTTGACCTTGTTTAGTGGACACTGGGAGCACATCTTGGACATGTGGATGAAGCTTGCTAGAGTGGTGGTTTGTGCTCTAGGACAAGTGTCCCTAGGCAAGTGACACCTTGCTTGGACCAACCTTGTTTTCTCCTCCCTTTCCTTCTATATAGGCGTGTCCTTCCCTTAGCTAGGAGTTCCTTTGGTCCCTCTCCACCTTGTTGCACGACACAACCCTCTCCCTTGCTAGTGGTGGCCGATACACCCTTGGAGGAGCAAGCTTGGTGGCCGACACACCTTGGAGAAGCAGAGGTGGCCGATAGCCTTGGAGTCTCCATCTACCTTGCTTGGAGCTTGGAGCTTGAAGTTGCTTAAGGTGGGTTGCATAACTTCTAACCCTAATTACACTATCTCTTGTCATAACCTTGTTTATATGCATGTTAGTAGCTTAGTTCTTGCTTAGTACCCTTGTTGGCCGATCCTTGTGATCTAGGGTTTGTGTGTGAGCATTACTCCTTTCTCCCCTTGCTCTAGAGGAGTGACCTTGAGCTTCTAGTACCATGAGCAACACCCCTCCTTCTTAGTTGATTGAGGTGAGCTTGTGTTCTAGTTGCTTAAGCAACACTCTCCTCTCACCATGGGCTAGAAGGTGAGCTCGGTTAGTGGTGACTCTTTTCTAGGGTTTCTCCTTGTGACCCATTTTGTGACAGAAGAAGTGCAACACCCCTCTTTCTTAGTCGATTGAGGTGAGCCTCTTCTTGATCCACTAGGGTTTCGGATGTCCTTGGGCTTGAGGTGGAAGATGACCTTGCGAGTGTACCTTGGACGACATGAGCATAGGGTGAGTGCTGCCCGACAGCCCTCTTGGGCGTTATGCTATGCTAGTTTTGGACGATATCTTGATTCTTGTATCTGTTTGTGGCAGACGACACCTTCCTTTGGTTTGGTCTTGGACGACACACTTGAGGTGGTGACGGGCGTCACACCATTACTCTGTCTTGTGTCGGTCGATAGGCTATAAGCTAATAGGTTGGATGGTTGGCCCGTTTGTGGTTGCTTGAGTTTAGAACACCTGACCTATACATAGCTGGTGGGCGTAGCTGGTGGACCTGTGACATGCATCACTTTAGCCTTGTGTATCGCCCGGCATGCTCCGTGTAACGGGCGTTGAAGCTGGTATGCCCGATGCAGCGTCGTGGGTATGGATGAGTATGTCGGCTTTCATGAGATGAGCTTCAGGGCTGAGCCTTAGGTGATGGTATGATGCCCGACACAATCTTTTAGTGAGGGCTTATGTTACCTCTAGTGAGGGTTCCGTCAGTCATAGAAACTGAGGTGCTAATCTCATACGACGTTTACCATGATGATGGTCTTTGCTATGCTAAATAACGGTGATGGCAACGCTAGTTCTTTTATCTTAAACATCATAATCATCTGTATAATACTAAAGACAATGATGAGCATGCAATAGGGTTTGCTTATTGATGTGCCTTATACATGTAAGCATAAGATGAAGCATGATGAAGAAAAGGACGTAATCATTTAGGTCACTTTGTAATGTCGCCTTGTGTTAGGAGTTTCCAAGTTATTCATGATGATTATTGAATGATGCTAACCATGCAGGTAATGCATAACCAAATGAAAGACTATGAGGAATGGTTATATGTGAACAATAAGAAGACATGTACATTATGAATGATGTTCCATGATGATGATATAAGCCTTGAGAGGCAGTGGTACTATATGATGAGGGATTAAGATCCCATGGTATGTGATGATCCTTGAGATGGATCCGGATGTTTGGCAAGAGGCCAAGTGATAACATGTGATGTGGGATCCTTGTGATGGATCAATATGATGTGAATTGTAGTAAAAGCATAATGTTGAGTTTGTGTTGTTTATGTCCTTTTATAGCTTGCATGTTATACAACTTGGTTGAATCTTGCAATCCATCTAAAAGATACTAATTAATCACAGTAAAATCTATCATGTAGTTGCCCTGGCCATAGATTCATCATCGTCAGGATTTGGTGATGGTGAAACGGGTTCCCCTACGGGTTAACCCGGAGCACATATTTTTGAATATGCGAGGTTTCTCCTAGCCTAAAAGTAAGGAGGTAAGAGTGCAATTGCAGTTGTAGACTCCAAAGTGCGGTGTTCAGGCCCGTAGCCCAGTTGTGATGAAGAGCATGGTGAACAAGCCCATGGCTCAGGATATGTGATATGAGGAACATGAATGCGTTTATGGCTCAGAGCACAGTGAACATGCCTGTGGCTCAGTTTTACTAGCGCCGAGACCTGTATCGAGGCGGTCTAGGCAGAGGGTAGCCTGTGGAGCTGACCCTGTGGCTAAGACCACTTCAGCATGAGACTGCAGTCCTGCTTATGTTGTACTCATGCACTGACCATGAGGCGGAGAAGGTCGTGGAGTCCGGCTCTTCCATTGACCTTGTATGGCACCGGCTTGGGCTTCACAGCCGAAGGTTGGATTTGAGCGGTATGACTCACTTCCTCAGGGCATAATAATAATACATAATTCACCCGAATCGTATTAATGTTTAAGACAAATGTGAAACATTGGTTGAGGCCTTGTTTGTGTAGTTAATTCCCTCATATCTTACAGTTGCTTATATGTTTCTCATATGTGGTAAATCTTGTATATCTTGTCTTGATTATCATGTCCCATAAAGAAATACTTGAGTATATGCCTTTCATATATCTGGTAAGCTTTCTAGCTTGAACAACTTTACTTCATTAACTGCTCTTGTTATACTTCTCATTAGTTACCTGCTTTATCTCTATACCTGAGGTTTTGTAGTTTTGGCGGGGAGTTATGTTTTCCGCTGGGACAATGTTCAATTGTCTCACTCCGCTGAGTTACACCCCTTTTAGGTGGTCAAGCTAGGCATGGTGGTGGTCGTGGGGGTTGCGACCGAGCAGGAAGAAGAGCAGTTGAAGGCAAGAGATGGATATGCCACTGTTTTGGATGTTTTGTAGTAGAGTCTAGAGTCATCCCTGTACTCTCAGGTCCTTGGAGGTGATTTGACGCTGTCTCACGATGTATAGTTGTTGATGTTTTGTATATCCTGCTGTCGGCCAGATGTGGGCCTTTATGTATGTTTAAACAGGTGATGAACTCAGGTGACGACAAGACAGCTGTTGCTCTAGGTTGTGGACAGGTTTCAAGGCTTGTATATGTTTATATAACTTGTTTCTTGCAGGATGTGGACTAGAATGTAATAGTTTCTCAGTTTATCAGTTTTCTGCAATCGGTTTTAATTAATCCGTGTTCTTGATAATCTGTGGTTATGGTGATTTCCGCATGTTTTCGCGTAACACCTCGCTGTCTGTGTGATAGTGGGATGTGTTGCGACATATTTTGGTATCAGAGCTTTAGGTTCGCTGAGTCTACATGGATTTAGGACTAGGTTGTGTTTGTTCTTATGCGTTTTCCATATTTCCTCACAATTATCTTCTGCCTCAGCGGAAGAAAAACCAAGATGTCTGGAAACCATGAAAAACATGCTGATTAGCACAGTGATGTTGCATCAGTTGATGGAGCTTTTAAGAAGGCACATGGAGATCGGGTGCCTGAGGTCCCTCAACCTAACCCAGCCATTCTTGAACACCCTACCTACCAACAGCTTATGAGGCAGATGATGGCTATGATGAATCTCATGGTTGAGCGATTGCCAGTGCCTCCTCTGCAAGCACAGACTCCCCATGGTGAAACATCGGGTATTGGGAAGACCTTCAAGCAGCTTCGCCGAGTCTAAGCTTCGAATTATGCTGGAACGGCTGATCCAGTGGATGCGGATCTGTGGATGACAAGTCTTGAGAAGGCTTTCCGGATCCTCGACATCCCCGAAGCAGACAAAGTAAAGCACACTGTCTACCTTCTGAAAGGCAGTGCTGGTCACTGGTGGACCATCGAGGAAGAGAAGCAGCCCGGTGAGATGGATCTGTTAAGGTTTTGTCCTCACATGGCAGTGACAGATGAGGAGCGGATCAGACGTTTCGAGAAGGGTCTGAGTGCTGAGCTGACGACACCGGTTTCTACGTTGAAGAACCGGGAGCGGTTTGCTACGTTTGTGGAATCTGTCTGGAGGATCGAACGATCAGTAAGGGAGAAGAGAGAGTTTATGGCTAAGAAGAGACCTGCTCAGTTCCAGGGTCAGAGGTTTCGTGGCTTCAAGAAGTCAAGGTTTACCACACCGTCAATGATGAGAGGTGCTGGTGGACCATCTCAGTGCTCTCCGAGTAAAGGAAGGGGTTATGTTTCTTCACCACCTAAGGCACAAAGTTCGGCTTTCGTGGCAGTGACAGGGCCATCTAGGCCACGGGTTGATGATAGAGCATGCCATCGGTGTGGCCTGATCAGGCATATGAGCTTCAACTGCCCGAATAGAGATGTTGAGGTAACGCAACAGCCGAGGCAGAGTCATGAAGGATCATATCAGCAGCAGCCTAGTGGTAGCAGAGGACGAGGACGCGGTCAAGCGTCTCAGGCTGGATCGTCTGCTCAAGGAAGCAGAGGTCATGGACAGCAAGCAACGACTCGATTCTATGCCATGAGTCAGCCGGAGGCGATAGTCAACCCGCGAGTAGTGACAGGTCAGATGGAGTTATTTCATTCTAATATGTCTTCTTCTTGCTTTATATCTGTTCTGGTTGACCCGGGTGCTACACACTCTTTTATCGCCTATAGTATGCTTGAGAACTGTCGTTTACCTGTTAGTCGTAAGAAGGATAGTTTGTTGTTAGAAACCCCTCTTGATGGTTCTTCGTTGCTTCGAGAAGAGTGTCCATCTTGTGTCTTGTCTTTCTCGGGACACCGCATTCGAGTGGATCTTATACCACTTGATATGCATGGGTTTGATGTTATCCTTGGGATGGATACCTTAGAGAGGTATAAGGTTGTTTTAGACTGTGGTACCAAGCATGCGGTGTTTGATGATGCTGGAGAGAAGTGGATCTTCCAAGGAGATAGGAAGATTCTTCCGACGTGTCTGGTATCAGCTATGGTGGCAGATAGGTTGCTACGACAAGGATGTGAGGCGTTCTTAGCTCACGTGGTAGATACCGTTGTAGCTACCAAGGAGAAAAGTCTTAGCCTTGAAGAGGTGCCAGTTGTCCGAGAGTTTGCCGATGTGTTTCCTGAGGAGTTTCTTGGTGTTCCTCCACCCTGAGAGATTGATTTTGAGATCAATCTGGTCCCAGGAACGCAGCCAGTTGCACAGACACCATATAGGATGGCTCCGGTGGAGATGGCAGAGCTTAAGAAGCAGTTGCAAGAGTTTCTAGACAAAGGTTTCATCCGACCGAGCACATTGCCTTGGGGTGCTCCAGTGTTGTTTGTCAAGAAGAAGGATGGTTCGATGCGATTGTGTATAGACTATCGACAGTTGAACAAGGTCACGATCAAGAACAAGTACCCGTTGCCGATGATAGATGATCTGTTTGATCAGTTGCGTGGTGCTACAGTGTTTTCGAAGACCGACCTACGGTCCGGATATCATTAGCTGAGGATCAAGGAGGATGACATACCAAAGTCAGCTTTTCAGACGAGGTATGGTCATTTCGAGTTCATGGTTATGCCATTTGGGTTAACCAATGCACCTGCTGCTTTTATGGACCTAATGAACCGAGTGTTCCACCCATTCTTAGATCAGTTTGTTGTAGTCTTTATAGATGACATCTTGATCTATAGTCGGGACAGGCTAGAACATGAGCAACATCTTCGTCGAGCGTTGACTCTTCTTCACCAACATCAGTTGTATGCCAAGTTCAATAAGTGTGAGTTCTGGTTGGGGGAAGTGCCTTTCTTGGGTCATGTGATATCTGCTAAAGGAGTCAAAGTAGACCAAAAGAAAGTGGAATTCATTGCAGATTGGGAACAACCAAAGACGCCAATAGAAGTTTGTAGTTTTCTGGGTTTAGCAGGGTACTACCGGAGGTTTATCAAGGATTTCAGTGTGATTGCTTTTCCGATGATGAATTTGACGAGAAAGGATGTGTCTTTTGTTTGGGATGATCGATGTCAACAAGCTTTCTAGAGTTTGAAGGAGAAGCTGACCAGTGCTCCAGTATTGATCCTGCCAGAGCCTGGGAAGGGCTACGTGGTTTTCTGTGATGCTTCCAAGAAAGGCTTAGGTTGTGTGTTGATGCAGGAGGATCATGTGGTTTCTTTTACTTCGCGACAGCTTAAGAAACACGAGGAGAACTATCTGACTCATGACTTGGAGCTGGAAGCAGTGGTTCATGCGTTAAAGAATTGGAGACACTATCTTTATGGGGAAGTGTGTTAGATCTTTACGGATCATAAGAACCTGAAGTACATCTTTTTGCAGCACGAGTTGAACATGCGACAACGTCGATGGATGGAGTTGATCAATGATTACGACTGCACTATCGAGTATCATCCTGGTAAGGCGAACGTGGTAGCTGATGCACTGAGTAGAAAGTCTTCTTCTCTTTCTTCAAAGAAGGCACAGTTGAGTTCTCTGGTATGCCATAGGTGAGATATGTTTGTTTCACTGCGACAGATGAATGTACAGATGGAAGTTTCCTTGTTGTCTGGTCTTTTAGCACAGATGCAAGTCAAGCCTACGTTGAGACAACAAATCAAAGATGCACAGTAGACAGATAATGCGGTACAGTTGATCAGATCAGAGTTCGGTAGCGAAAAGCGTGAAGGGTTCCATGAGTCAGAGGATGGGCTAGTTTTCTATCATGAGAGGATGGTGGTTCCAGATGCTGATGATTTGAGGAAGTTGGTGCTCGAGGAAGAACATATGTCGATGTATGCTATGCATCCAGGTGTCACTAAGATGTACCATAGTCTGCAGGACTTGTACTGGTGGCCAGAATTGAAGAAAGATGTAGCTGAGTTCGTTGCTAGATGTGCGGTTTGTCAGCAAGTGAAGGCTGAACATCAGAAGCCGGCAGGTACGTTGCAACCCTTGCCAATACCGCAGTGGAAATGGGATCATATAACCATGGATTTCATAGTTGGTCTACCCAGGACAACTAGGAATCATGATTCCATTTGGGTAATAGTGGACAGATTGACAAAGTCTGCTCATTTCCTACCGGTAAAGAAGACGTATACAACTGAGAAGCTCACTCGAGTATATGTTGATGAGATAGTACGTTTGCATGGTGTGCCAGCGACAATAGTTTCTGACAGGGGTCCTCAGTTTATGAGTCGTTTCTGGGAACAGTTGCATAGGGCGTTGGGAACGCAGTTGAGGTTCAGTACCGCTTTTCACCCGCAGACAGATGGATAGTCTGAAAGGACTATTCAGACTTTGGAAGATCTCCTTCGAGCTTGTGTTTTACAGTTTCTAGGCAACTGGGATGTACATCTTAGTTTGATAGAGTTTTCCTATAACAACAGTTATCAGCGGAGCATTGACATGGCTCCTTATGAGGCCTTGTATGGGAGGAAGTGTAGATCCCCTTTGTGTTGGTATGAGTCTGGTGAGAATCAGTTGTTGGGTCCTGAGTTAGTGCAGCAGACAATAGAAAAGATCCAGGTGATACAACAACAGTTGAAAGTGGGCCAGGATAGGCAGAAGTCTTATGCAGACAATCGTCGACGACCTTTGGAGTTCCAGGTAGGAGACAAAGTGTATCTTAAAGTCTCGCCGTGGAAAGGTGTGCTGAGGTTTGGTCAGAAGGGTAAGTTGGCACCCAGGTATATGGGGCCTTACTCAGTTATAGCACGAGTTGGAAAGGTAGCCTAAGAGATAGAGTTACCTCCAGAGTTGCACATGTTACATCCAGTGTTCCATGTCAGTATGCTGAAGAGAAGCCATCCAGATTCAGGAACAGTGATACAGCCGGTTGAGGTTGAGCTGGATGAAGATGCGACCTATGAGGAGAGTCCTGTGGCGATTCTTGACCGAAGGGTTAAGAAGCTGAAGAGGAAGGACCTGGTTCTTGTGAAGGTTCTTTGGCATCATCGTGACATTGAAGAAGCCACGTGGGAGCTTGAGGAAGAGATGAGGAGGAAGTACCCCTCGCTTTTCTCTTCGGATTTCGAGGATGAAATCCCTTAAGGGGGTTAGCTTGTAAGGACCCTGACCTTCGTTTAGGGCTTACGCTGTTTGCTTTGCTTAACGCTGGTGCTTTGGTGCTTGCTAATCACCTTTAGTGGTGATTAAGGTTTGGTTGTGCTTTGTTGAGAGTTGGAGGTGCTACTCGCAAATAACCCAAGTCTGGGGTTTTGTAGGTGAGTTAGCCACCTTGTGAGGTGTTCCTCCCTCTCTTTTCTTCCTCTTATATAGAGAGGTAGGTTTCGGCTCGTTGCTTGAGTTATTTTGGGCTTTGTTGAGCTTGTTGGGCATGAGGTGCCTTGCTTTGCTTAGGGTTGAGCCTTGTATCGGCCAAGTGTGGATGTGTATCGACCAAGAAGTGTGTCGCCCAAGGAGCAAGATGTTGTGTCACCCATGATGCTTGACCTAGCCTTGACCTTATTTAGTGGACACTTGTAGCACATCTTGGACATGTGGATGAAGCTTGCTAGAGTGGTGGCTTGTGCTCTAGGACAAGTGTCCCTAGGCAAGTGACACCTTGCTTGGACCAACCTTGTTTTCTCCTCCCTTTCCTTCTATATAGGCGTGTCCTTCCCTTAGCTAGGAGTTCCTTTGGTCCCTCTCCACCTTGTTGCACGACACAACCCTCTCCCTTGCTAGTGGTGGCCGATACACCCTTGGAGGAGCAAGCTTGGTGGCCGACACACCTTGGAGAAGCAGAGGTGG
Source organism: Alisma plantago-aquatica (assembly GCA_963693085.1). Classification (NCBI taxonomy): domain Eukaryota; kingdom Viridiplantae; phylum Streptophyta; class Magnoliopsida; order Alismatales; family Alismataceae; genus Alisma; species Alisma plantago-aquatica. The sequence goes on along the minus strand of OY856413.1, from coordinate 659,140,194 downwards.
CCGATAGCCTTGGAGTCTCCATCTACCTTGCTTGGAGCTTGGAGCTTGAAGTTGCTTAAGGCGGGTTGCATAACTTCTAACCCTAATTACACTATCTCTTGTCATAAACTTGTTTATATGCATGTTAGTAGCTTAGTTCTTGCTTAGTACCCTTGTTGTCCGATCCTTGTGATCTAGGGTTTGTGTGTGAGCATTACTCCTTTCTCCCCTTGGTCTAGAGGAGTGAGCTTGAGCTTCTAGTATCATGAGCAACACCCCTCCTTCTTAGTTGATTGAGGTGAGCTTGTGTTCTAGTTGCTTAAGCAACACTCTCCTCTCACCATGGGCTAGAAGGTGAGCTCAGTTAGTGGTGACTGTTTTGTAGGGTTTCCCCTTGTGACCCATTTTGTGACAGAAGAAGTGCAACACCCCTCTTTCTTAGTCGATTGAGGTGAGCCTCTTCTTGATCCACTAGGGTTTCAGATGTCCTTGGGCTTGAGGTGGAAGATGACCTTGCGAGTGTACCTTGGAGGACATGAGCATAGGGTGAGTGTTGCCCGACAGCCCTCTTGGGCGTTATGCTATGCTAGTTTTGGACGATATCTTGATTCTTGTATCTGTTTGTGGCAGACGACACCTTCCTTTGGTTTGGTCTTGCACGACACACTTGAGGTGGTGACGGGCGTCACACCATTACTCTGTCTTGTGTCGGCTGATAGGCCATAAGCTAATAGGTTGGATGGTAGGCCCGTTTGTGGTTGCTTGAGTTTAGAACACCTGACCAATACATAGCTGGTGGGCGTAGCTGGTGGACCTGTGACGGGTGTCACTTTAGCCTTGTGTATCGCCCGACATGCTCTGTGTGATGGGCGTTGAAGCTGGTATGCCCGACGCAGCGTCGTGGGTATGGCTGAGTATGTCAGCCGTCATGAGATGAGCTTTAGGGCTGAGCCTTAGGTGAGGGTATGATGCCCGACACAATCTAATAGTGAGGGCTTATGTTACCTCTAGTGAGGGTTCTTTCAGTCATAGAAACCGAGGTGCTAATCTCATACCACGTTTACCATGATGATGGTCTTTGCTATGCTTAATAACGGTGATGGCAACGCTAGTTCTTTTATCTTGAACATCATAATCATCTATATAATACTAAAGACAATGATGAGCATGCAATAGGGTTTGCTTATTGATGTGCCTTATACATGTAAGCATAAGATGAAGCATGATTAAGAAAAGGACTTAATCATTTAGGTCACTTTGTAATGTCGCCTTGTGTTATGAGTTTCCAAGTTATTCATGATGATTATTGAATGATGCTAACCATGCAGGTAATGCATAACCAAATGAAAGGCTATGAGGAATGGATATATGTGAACAATAAGAAGACAGGTACATTATGAATGATGTTCCATGATGATGATATAAGCCTTGAGAGGCAGTGGAACTATATGATGAGGGATTAAGATCCCATGGTATGTGATGATCCTTGAGATGGATCTAGATGTTTGGCAAGAGGCCAAGTGATAACATGTGATGTGGGATCCTTGTGATGGATCAATATGATGTGAATTGTAGTAAAAGCATAATGTTGAGTTTGTGTTGTTTATTTCCTTTTATAGCTTGCATGTTATACAACTTGGTTGAATCTTGCAATCCATCTAAAAGATACTAATTAATCATAGTAAAATCTATCATGTAGTTTCCCTGGCCATAGATCCATCATTGTCAGGATTTGGTGATGGTGAAATGGGTTCCCCTGCGGGTTAACCCAGAGCACATATTTTTGAATATGCGAGGTTTCTACTAGCCTAAAAGTAAGGAGGTAAGAGTGCAACTGTGGTTGTAGACTCCAGAGTGCGGTGTTCAGGCCTGTAGCCCAGTTGTGATGAAGAGCATGGTGAACAGGCCCATGGCTCAGGATATGTGATATGAGGAGCATTAATGCATTCATGACTTAGAGCACGGTGAACAGGCCCGTGGCTCAGTTTTACTAGCACCAAGACCTGTAGCGAGGCAGGCTAGGCAGAGGGTAGCCTGTGGAGCTGACCCTGTGGCTAAGACCACTTCAGCATGAGACTACGGTCCTGCTTATGTTGTACTCATTTACTGACCATGAGGCGGAAAAGGTCGTGGAGTCCGGCTCTTCCATTGACCTTGTATGGCACCGGCTTGGGCTTCACATCCGAAGGTTGGATTTGAGCGGTACGGCTCACTTCCTCAGGGCATAATAATAATACATAATTTAGCTGAATCGTATTACTGCTTAAGACAAACACGAAACATTGGTTGAGGCCTTGTTTGTGTAGTTAATTCCATCATATCTTGCAGTTGCTTATATGTTTCTCATATGTGGTAAATCTTGTATATCTTGTCTTGATTATCATGTCCCATAAAGAAATACTTGAGTATATGCCTTTCATATATCTGGTAAGCTTCCTAGCTTGAACAACTTTACTTCATTAACTGCTCTTGTTATACTTCTCATTAGTTACCTGCTTTATCTCTATACCTGAGGTTTTGTAGTTTTGGCGGGGAGTTATGTTTCCCGCTGGGACAATGTTCAATTGTCTCACTCCGCTGAGTTACACCCCTTTTAGGTGGTCGAGCTAGGCGTGGTGGTGGTCATGGGGTTGCAGCTGAGCAGCAAGAAGAGCAATAGAAGGCAAGAGATGGATATGCCGCTATTTTGGATGTTTTGTAGTAGAGTCTAGAGTCATCCCTGTACTCTCAGGTCCTTGGAGGTGATTTGACGCTGTCTCACGATGTATAGCTGTTGATGTTTTGTATATCCTGTTGTCGGCCGGATGTGGGCCTTTATGTATGTTTAAACAGGTGATGAACTCAGGTGACGACAAGACAACTGTTGCTCTAGGCTGTGGACAGGTTTCAAGGCTTGTATATGTTTATATAACCTATTTCTTGCAGGATGTGGACTGGAATGTAATAGTTTCTCAGTTTATCAGTTTTCTGCAATCGGTTTTATTTAATACGTGTTCTTGATAATCTGTGGTTATGGTGATTTCCGCACGTTTTCGCGTAACACCTCGCTGTCTGTGTGATAGTGGGATGTGTTGCGACAATAGTATGGGCCATGGAGGTTGTCGGTCACCCTTCATACATTGTCTTATGTAAGCTGAAGCATATGAAGAAAGTGCTGAAGTGATGGAACAAGGTTACGTTCGGATCTATTCAGTAGTGATAGAGAGATCTCAAAGACATGATACACGTTCTTCAGATCGAGTTTGACGAGCGACCCACTCTCACTAATGAGACCTCGCTGATCGATGCTGAGAATGAGCTTCAACAGACTCTTGATCAAGAAGAGAAGGTCTGGAAGGAGAAATCTAGAATCTCCTGGCTTTCGGATGGAGAACGCAATACATCTTTCTACCACGCCATTGTAAGGCCAAGCGCCGCCGCCGTACTGTTCCCTCTCTGTCTCTTCCTAATGGCTCTGTTTCAGATAGCCCAAATATCATGGCTTAGGTAGCAACCTCATATTATGAAGATGTATTCTCTGCCGGAGATTCTTTTGATCATGATTCCCTTGAACAAATGCTTTCATTGATTCAGCAGTGATGAACTCTGATGATAACATGACCATCCTTGCGGCCCCATCTGAGGAGGAAATTCTTCTAGCCATCAAAGCTATGAACAACAACTCTGCCCCTGTACCTGATGGTTTTACAGTTTCTTTCTTCGTTGCTGCGTGGAACATCATCAAGCTTGACATCACCCGACTTGCCAAAGCTTTCTTTGAAGGCCAATGCTACCATAGAAGTCTCATGTGTTGTCGCATAGCCCTCATCCCAAAGATTTCTTCTCCGACGACTCTAGTCAGTCAGTGACTTTTGACCGATCAATTTCCATTGAAAATGTTTTGCTGCTTATCCTTGCGAACATCGTCAGCAGTAGAATTACCCCTCACATCTCTAAGATGGTCTCTGAAGTTCAAGTTGCTTATGTCCTAGGCAGGGACCTCACAAAACACATCAGGCTCACTAAAGAGATTATGCATGATCTTAAAAAAGGTCATCCCTTTCTGAACGTTGTTATTAAATACGACATGATGAAAGCCTACGACCGGGTGGTTTGGAAGGTGTTGGAAAGGGTTATGGAGCGCTTCGGTTTTTCCCCAAGACTATTGGGTTGTGCCTTAACTCTTAAGTTCTTCAGTGGCACTTGGGCTACCATATCCCTTGGGGATATGACTGCTGGATTCTTTCAAATTCACCGCGTCCTCAAGCAAGGGAATCCCTTATCCCCGTATCTCTTCATTGTTTTTGAAGACACGATAGCTAGGAGCATGCATCAAGCACTAGCATGTGGAAACCTTGCACGTTTCTACACCAGAGGAGATGTTGAACCAAGCAGCAATCATTTGAATTTTTAGTGGAGAAGATGGCATCCAAAATTGCATCATGGAAAGCCAAGATGCTATCCTTTGCTGGCCGCAGGCTTCTCATCAAGCATTCACTTGCCTCCACCACCTTATAGGCGGCCGCCGCAGTTGGTATCCCTATCGGTATTTGTGACAGGCTAGAAGCGTTGATGTCTAAGTTCTTATGGACAAATAGATCCAACAATAAGACTTTAGGCATGGGTGTCTTAGAGCAAGGTATACACTGCAACGTCTCACGGTGGCCTTGGTCTTGATTCTCTGCAGGCCACCTCTAAAGTGTACATTTACAAGGCATGATGGGAGTTAATAGTGGGTGATTCAACCTGGGCAAGGTTCTTCAGATGTAAATATGCCTCCCCTTTCAAGACTAGGCCCGGAAACTACCCTCCTTATCTTAAGATGAGCACTTCTGCATCTCCTTTTTGGAAGCAGATCTGGCTCACCTTTCCCCACTTCAACTCGCATTGCCGATAGATCGTAGGTTCTGGTGATATTTTGCTCTGGGACTCTAGATGGAGTGGCTTGGAGCTCGCTGACTTTTCCCTCGTCGCCAGTGACAGACAACTAGATTTTGAGCTCAAGGACTTTTGGAATCATTATTTGGGCAGGGACTGGGCCGCCCTCCAACAGATCCTCAATGAAGATGGTATTCACCTATTCAAATCTTGTCATGCATCTATCTCCGAACACCCCGACAAGTTAATCTGGAATCTTGAAAATGCTGGTGCTTTCTCCATCCGTTCTGTGAAAAAGCACGTCCTCTGTGCTGACGATGGTCATGTAGGGATGTCATTTGGGAAGATATGGGACCTGATTAATCCCAAGGCCAGCGCCATCATCTAGAAGATTGCTCATTGAGCTCTTCCCACTGATGATAATATTGCTAGATGCCAGATTCAGATCGTCTCCCATTGCTCCTGCTGTGATGAACCAGATATTGAAAATATGCATACATTGAGATTTCTTTGGCAGAGATTTGAGGCCATTACTGATCAGCCACCCCCACATTGATTGATGACATCATTGTAAGAAGAAGTCGCTTAAGGAACACATCATCCACCAAAGAGTTGATCACGGGGGAGTTATGTGTGCATATCATCTGGATCATATGGTGCACCCGATGTGCTGTCCAATTTAACAATCGGAAGCCGGCCCTCTCCACACAATGGAATTCAATCACACAATCCTTGAACAGAGGCCTTGAGAAGAAGATTTTCTACAAGATTGAGAGCCTAGAGTTCTACATGCAACTGAAGGACAACGGCATTAAGGACCCCAACCTCTATATCAAACACATCAGACTCATTCGTTGGTCGCCACCTAACATCGCCAATCTTAAACTCAACCTCGCCGTTGGCTGGGGACGAGACTCCGCTGGTATTGTCAGGAATTCTCACAGTTATGTTAGATTGTCATTTCGAGTCTGGATGAGAGAGAAGGATTTATTCATCACCTATGTCCACTCCTATGCAGTAGAGGCAAAAGTTGCGGATGATAAGAACCTCAACATCTCCATTTTTGAAGTAGACAGCAAGTACCTCTTGGACATGTTATGGGGCAATGTTGAATTCCCTTGGCAGGTCAGCACAATCGTCATTGAGATTCGACAGTTCTTGAAGGATTTTAACAATATTGGACATCATGTTCCCTTTTCATGCAACTCCACTACCAGGGAACTCACGTTATGTGGCTGCCACCTCGAGGAGCCTTTCATTTGCACTGAGCCTACCTTGTTGCCAATGCGAGTGAGAGGTTTTCTGAATCTTAGATAGACGGGGCACCCCCTACGTGGATATCATATGAGTTTCATGCTTGGTTTTCTTTTTGTTATCTTTGAAGGGGCCCACACCTGCATTTTATGAGCAGGAGATGTATTTTTTTCCGACGTTTTAGCCCACAAGAGGGGGGGTGGGATGAATAGAATACCCCCTGACTTAATTTAAAAAAAAAATAGTGTGTAAGATCACCTAAAACCTCATCACATTAGGGGTTTACTAATCATGATTCTAATGTGAAAGTTATATCAACCTTTAATCATCTTAATAATTACATAGATCAATTCTAGGGTGAACATCTCACCTAGAGGTCAACCATGCAAGGTAAGGGTTTTAATTTTGGAGACAAAATTGAAATAGTCAGATTCCAACCACCATGGGCTCTGATACCATGTTGTAAGGAGTGGGACCCAGAGGGGATCCGCTCCCTACTAAAATTTGAAGAATAAAATATCCATTCCAAACACACTCAAAAAGTATGCTGGAACAGGTGTAAAATTTTCAAAATTTAAATAATGGTATACAAAAGACCAAAGAGTATAGAAGAGGAATAAAATTATTGACTATTTTCAATTTTACATCAAGATTACAAAAGTACATCATAATCTCCCACATAGGTTTTACATGTATGATACAATATAAGGATCTAGTAGAGGGAAATCTAAACCATATCAAGTTTGTCTCCAAGCATCAACTCCTTAGGTTAAGTCCATGTTGGATGTCATGTTCTCCTTTACCTACAGTTGGGGTTGGAAACATACCCCAACAAAAGAAGAAACAACAAAAGACATCAGCAAAACTTAGTATGTGCATACTAAAATAGAATTGAGCAACATTGTGAAATAAAGGATGTCAAATAAAAGGTTTCCCATAGAAATAGAAAAGCACTACCCAAGAGGGAATAAAGGAAATGAATCACAATAATAGAGATAAATAAGAGAAAAGTATAAGAACAAGGCATCTATGTGTTTCACCTATTACAATACTAGACAATATAAACATGTAGGTAGGAAATAACACATCTACCAAAAATGTGGGGTGAGCAGGGTCTTGTATACATCTGCTCTAAAATATGGAGTGGCAGGGTCTATCAACATCTGCCTGGGATGAAAAAACACATATGCCCTAAATATTTTCATATGCAGAAATTTTCACATATGCATTCATATGTGGGAATTTTCACATCCACATAAAAAGTACATGTACTTTATACTAGTAGTCACCACATGATGATGCATAACAAAAGAATAAACAAGAATGAACCAAATAAGAGAGATGAGAACATCCAACAAATGAATAAAGAGGGATCACATGATCCTAATCAACATCCACCTTAAAAGAGGGCAAAAGAGCATATACTACCAAAGAATGTTCCACCATGAACAATGTATAAGGAAGAGTCCAAGAGAATGTCAAATCATATAACATGATCATAAGATTAGTAACAAATAAAAAGTACTTCACATGAAGCATAATTTTCAAAGAAAAAGATAGTAATGTGTAGGCTAGTGTTCGTAGGACCAAGAGAAAGAAGAGAATAGGTTATTTCTCAATATAGAATAATAGGAGATGCAAACATACCTTAAACCAGAGTCCTAGAAACACACTTCACCAATATAGTTGTTTCCAATATCACTTTTGCCTAATTACAAATTATTCACATGTATTAGGGTTTTATAATGTGTAAAGAAATCCTTAATCTAGAGCTTTTTTGGAAAACATTGAATTTTGACTCTAAAAATATCACCAATCGACCTTTTAGGTTCTCATGATAAAAAAACACGTTTTTGAGTTAATTTTGGAGTTTATATGACAAAGTTACAATTTTTATGAATTTTATGTAAATATTTCATTTCCCAAAAATCATCCTTCAAAAAACATTCAAAACATATTTATTTATAATTTTTAGAGTTTTTGATAAAAAGATATAATTTTTACAATATTCACTTTTTATACTAATTTATTTGTGAAATTAAATTGCAAGAAACCAATTTGTCCTTGAATAAAAAATCAAAACTTTACGCTATGAATGGGTATAAATGTGTATTTATGCTGGCGTGCAAAGCGACAAATTGAATTAAATGTGGTAGTTTATAAGAACACATATAATGAGAAAAAGAAAATAAAAGAGAATCGAGGGGCAAAAAGGGGAAAACACAAGGGATCATCCCCTTGCCCACTACACACATCGTGGCCGACTGGGAAAGGATAAGCTTATCCAAGAATTTGGGAAAAACATCATCTATCACTCATTCATAAAACTAAACAACTGATCATGATGAACAAGTGCCAAAATTGTTTACCTGAGGTCCAATTACGCTCCGAAGAAGAAAGACAACAATGAGAGGTTCCACAAAATCAAACTAGAACCACATTCAGTAGTGGATGAAATGACGATGCAATGCAAAATTGAAACTAAAGGAGAGTCTTTGGGTGTGTGTTTCACATGAGGGTAGGGTTCTATTTATATGAATTTGAGTTTTGAGGGGTGTGTGAGAAGTTGCTTTGGAAGACTTGAGGAACAAGTTTAGGCGTTTCTAGAATTCTTCATTATAGGTCTCGAGTAGGGTATGGATGAATGCAAAACTAAATTTTTTATCCAATACAACTCACTTCGTGATGTTTCACTGAGAAACAAGAGAGTTATGCCCAAAATACCGAATCTTGGTTCGCGGTTAATGTTCATGCAGGCTGTGATGAATGTCATTTAATACAACTTTCCAACTTTGTTCTTTTAATGTATTTAATGTACAAAACTTTCTATAATTATTTGAGGGTGTAAATGAAGTCTACATAAATCTAAATTTGGTAGGTTAGCTAATTTTGGGATGAGCAATCTGATTTTGGCATTATTCTATTCTTTTGAAGACTTCTAATATTTTATTCATTATTTTTAAATATTATTATTTATTTTGTCCCTTTAATGAGTTAGAGGCATCTAGAAATTTTCTAAAAACATGAAACTTGACCTATAAGCATAAACATGAGGAATAATATTTTGCCTTTGATTTTTTCAACATATTATTTAATATTTTTCTTCCCTAAATCATATTCTCTCTCCTAAATTAACTAAAATATTTAAATTTGTCCAAAATTAGTTGAAAATTTACCTATATGCTAATTTTGGGATGATTTCAAATTTGAGATTTATTTTCTCTTTTGGTGTCATTTATTAATTTATTTAATATATTTGACTCTTATAATTATTTTCTTTCCCTATTAAAAATTTGACATGACCATTAGACAGAAAGCCATTTTCAAATGTCTACAAGATGATCACGCTCAAGATTTTCTCCTTGTTATTCCAATAGATGGACTTGGTCTGCATATGTCGCCAGTGGAGTACCGTAGTATCATAAAATACCGTCTGATGATCCCTCTATTTCCAGCGGATGAGGTATGTCCAATCTGTCGTAAGGCATGTTTGGACACTTTTGGAGAACATGCAGTTCATTGCAGAGAGCTTCCAGGTTTTAAATACAGACATGATCTTGTTAGAGATGTTCTTTTTGATGTACTTAGATGTGTAGGTATTGCTGCTAAGAAAGAGGCGCCTGTGAATTTTTTAACTGATCGACAAGAGGGAAGATCGACACTTAGGCCTGCTGATGTCTTGATTTTTGGGTGGATAAGAGGGAAACATGCATGTGTGGACCTTACATGAGTTTCTCCACTGGTGGGATTGAGGAGTGGAGCTTTTACAGTGGGACATGCTGCCCTTAAAGCTGCTTCAGCCAAAGTGGGTAAGCATGAGAAAGCATGTATTGAGAATCAACACACCTTTATTCCCTTTGGATTTGATACTTTTAGATTCTTAGCACCAGAAGCCGTGGAGCTTCTTAAAAGAGTCCAAAAAGTTATGAATAGTAATGTTATGGCTCCCAAGTGTATGGATGTTGTATTTCAGAGGATTGGATTTGCTATCCCAAAAGGACTAGCGGCGCAACTTGTTTCCCGCCTGTCCTCTTCTTCAATGTAAATCTTTTCATGAATAAGTATTATGCAAATAATGTGAAATTTTACCCTCAATCAAACTAAAACATATGAAACACGAATTGGCCATTTATTTTATCTCTTGGTATTATTTAATACATTATTTAATATTTTGGACTTTTACATACTTCCCACTACTAATCTACACATGTATATTAAAGATTATCCAAATTATATGAAAATTCACCCAAAGGCTATTTTTTATGTTTAGATTATGAATCTAAGATTATATTCCACTTTTTGAGTCATTAAATGATTTATCTCATACTCTAAAGGAAAACCACCTTTTTCTAAATAAAATGGATATAATTATTATTATCCCAAATTTGCCAAACTTGGACTTCAAGCCGTATCATATCCAAAGAAAATGAATTTGAAGTTATTATTATCGAATAACTCTTTATTTTATTAATTTTGACCCATTATTCAATATTACACTATTTCTCATATTAAATTGTTCAATATCACATTATCTTGTTTAGGGAGTTACTGTTTATTTCTTTTTCTCATTTCTTGTTCCAAAAAAACCATAGAAAATTCTAGATCAATATTATTTTATCATCATTATTATTATTATTATTATTATTATTATTATTCCAATTGTTTCCCATATCTACACATTACAAGCAAAACGATTATATATTATATTTATCATTTATCTCATGTGACATATTTTATATATCCATTATTGATCTTATGATTAATAGAAGGGTATTACATCATATTTATTTTCATGCATATATGTTAGGGTGATTTATTCGCACATTACATATTATGGTTACCATTAAATACCATTAGGTATATCCTAAACCTTGTTTGGCTATGCCCAAAGAACTAAGGTCTCTAACCTCTTAACCTCAGAATAGGATAAGGTTCTAGATTTCGATATGTTACAACATACCACCCCTTAAAGAAATTTCATCCTCAAAATCTAAAGATAAACTATTTACCACCCCTTGAAAGATTCAACCTCACAAGTCAAACTAAATATCACCAAGGTACCATGGTCACTTTGCATCTTTTAGTTGTGAATATTTTAGGGGTTTAAGTTGTTCATGTATCCAATTAAAAAGTCATTAATTACCAACTAGGGTTGAGCTATAGGCCCTTGTATCTCTAACCTAACAACCCTAAGGTTCACATAACAACCAAAGGTCAAAGAGGATAGGTCAACTACACCTTTATATTATTCCACATATTCCTAGTCACCTTTTCATAGAAAAATCTACAGTTAAAATTCTCTTTTAACTAATTCTAGGGTTTCTCTACCTAGGATTCATAAATATCTTCATTGTGACTCAGTTCAAGAAAACATCGACAAAATCCAAAAAAACATTACTTTTGTATATATAGTATCATAAGGAGAATAATTTGATGCAAAAACTCTTGCGATAGAAAACTAAAATCAGAGCCCAAAATCAAAGCTAGAACCCAGTCACAATATTTCCATAATATGATCTCCTTATCCTACTAGTACCTCATCCTCATCATCTAATTCCATCCTCAAGTCAAACCTTATAGAATTTAAATATATATGTCAACATTAACCTATATAGTGGGGTAAGATCACCTAAAAAATCATCACATTAGGGTTTACTAATCAGGATTCTAATGTGAAACTTATAAAAAAATAGTAAATAAAATAGATAAATAATAAATATATAAATAAAATATTCGAAAATCTTATGAAATTCCAATTTTTCATAATATAAAAAATTCATATATTTGACTAAAGAAAATATTTTCATAATATAAAAAATTCATATAAGAATTTTTATATTATATATTATTAAAGACATAAGAAAATTAAGACACAATAAGGTCAAATGATTTTTTTTTACTAATTACTAAAGAATCCTTTTTGTAATTCCTATAAAAATAAACTCCCGTTGATAGAGAGTTCCTAATTACTAATCATGAATAGGGATAGAATAAAAAAATATCTAGAGACAAAATCCAAAGTAATTATCCAAAAATGTACTTTAATTTTTGGAATTTTGATTCAAAGGAAGGAACCCATGGATCTGAAATAACTCACTCTGAACACCTTTTAAAGGATTACATGGTACGATGAGGTCGAGTAAACCCTTATGGAATAAATTCTCAGATGCTTGTGAACTGATATTAATCTTTCATCATCTTAATAATAACATAGATCAATTCTAGCGTGAACATCTTACCTAGAGGGCAACCATGCAAGGTAAGGGTTCTAATTAGGCAGACAAAATTGAAATAGTCAGATTTCAACTACCATGGGCTCTGATACCACGTTGTAAGGAGTGGAACCTAGAGGGGATCCACTCGCTACTAAAGCATCCATTCCAAACACACTCAAATGGTATGCTGGAACAGATGTAAAATTTCAAATTTCAAATAATAGTATACAAAAGACTAAAGAGTACAAAAACAAAATGAATGTATTGACTATTTTCAATTTTACAACAAGATTACAAAAGTACATCATAATCTCCCCCATAGGTTTTACAGGTATGATATAGGAAATACCCAGCTCAAGTTCCCTTCATCCTTTGGTTGCATCTTCCTTGTTTGACTTTATTCTCTTGTTTTATTTTCTTACTTTTGCTTTTATTACTTTGTTTGGGGTAACATCATTCATTAGGGAACACCATCTTGATCTACCTTTTCGTTTGGTGTATCTGAGTCTAAGGCTCCATGTTTGGGTTTCCCTATAAGGAGTTATAAACAAGTTTGAGAGGTACAATTTAGTCACTTAAGTTTAAATTCCACTTGTACACATTCTTTCTTTTACCCTCTCCAAGTATCAAATTTTTTGAATTTTATTTCAACAAATACTTGTTATAGTCCCCAGATTTAAACTTTTACCTTGGTGATTCAACTTTCCCTTTTCTTATCCCTATTTGTCCTCTCGCTAACTTTTAGCATAATCATTGATAGAGTGGTGCAAATTAGCTACTAATTCATGTAAAAAGAGAAGGACACAATAGATTGATTTTACTCCATCCTTACAACAAAATGTTGTGTAAAGGCGGAAGGACACCCCTGAGTCTATGGAACCCCTGGAAATAAAGAGGACTTTACCAGCCACACTCCCAATCAATCTTCCTATCCCAAAAGTTCTAGCTAAAAAGTTTACACCTCCCACAAGAAGGAAACAATTACCCCTTCCAGTTTTAATTACCCCCCGCTTTGGGATGAAAAGAGGCTTGGCCACCCAGAAATCCTTCCAAATCCCTTTCCCAAGCTCGAGAGAGGAATGAAAGCTAAGAAGAAAAAAATCATGAGAGTTGTTCCTAAAAAGATGTCGAAGAATCCCACACGTTAGTGTATTGCTACACTCATGAATGGAGATATGTCGTGCCCAGAAGTGGAATCCTAAAGCTAAGTTATACCCACCAGCACTCCAAGGAAACCCTCACATGAGCACCTAACAATACTTCAGGGCCCATTTGGGCAATATTGTCTTTACGACAACCAGTGGTCGAGGGATATTGAGGGGTGTAGGTAAACACTAAAACCCTTACCTTCCCAAACACATTAGCTTAGGCATGACCAAAATAAAGGTAGGGTGTGAAAGCTACCCCTTGTTGAAATCATTTACAAGTATAGCCAAGAACTTAGGGTAGAAATGTCATTGTGAAGGAGAGTCCTTTACTACAAAAGGCAGTGGTTTGGGTGCGAGGTCAAGCAATATTAGAAATGAAAGGGAGAGAAATGGAAGTGTAGGAAGTGGACCAAGCCTAACACAAAGGATTTGCTATAAGGATGGAATAATTAGGTAATGGTGCATTCATAATGAGAGAAATCATATATAGCTCATCATTCAGCAATTTGATTCTATTTGTTAGTCTGAGGATAGGATAGAATCTAAGTTTGGGGGAGTTGATAACATCTCATTTTGTGAACTTTTTGTATATGTTTTATTCCTATTTTAGTATCCATTGAGTGGACTTTTCTATTTATTTGAATGTCATTGCAAAAAATCTGGATTTGATACTCCCTCCCACTACATGAAGGTTCACACAATGCCATGACCACGATGACAACCCATGGATGTCTTGTCCGAGATAGTACCCAGGGTCAACAAGGCCTAGTCGCGACCGTGACACTAGTGATGACCATGATGACCCATCGCAACTTCCACACAGAATGGCGAAGATGTCATGATTTGGACGAGGAAGAAGAAACTACAACATGCATCATGACCAAGGATGTGATGCGACCACGACATCTGTTTCGACCTCTACTAAAGTGATAGTCATGATGATACCTCCTCACCATGACTGAGACACTTGCTACAGAAGGTCACCGTTGAGACATATGATGCGACTGTGACAGAAGGTTAAGTTAGTGGGCTGCACCTATTAATAGGCCGCCGACCCCTAACACCAGGGGGCATCGGATCATCGAGAGACACAAAGTGCTACCAAATTCTAAACTCATCCTCGCTCATCTCCTAAGGTCTTAGATCTTCTAAGATAGAAGTTGGAGGAGAGACACTACAACAAACATACTCATTAGCGGCCTTTCAGAAATGCCACTAAAAAAAAATAAAAGCCAGTAAACAGGTTTAGCGGCATTTGTTGACATTTAAAAAAAATGCCTCTAGCGCCAATGCCACTAGGAAGATAGTGGCTTAAGTTGTAAAAGTCACTAAAGGTTTGTCTTTAGTGTCTTCGAATAAATGCCACATAAAGGCCACTAAACCATCATTTGGCATTTATAAAAAAAGCCACTATCCATCAATTGGCTTTTATACAAATGCCACTATTTTGTATTATGTTGGTGTATGAAAATGTTCTTATTGAGTTTAATGGCGTATAAAAAAAGCCACTAATGACTACTAGTTCTGTATTACTACATTTTCATGGCTTTTAGTCATTCAGTTTTCAATTCATTATCATTATTTCTAAATGAATGTCAATTGTAGACGAACTCACTTTTCTGAAAGAATGAATAATTTTTATTTATAATCAATTGAGAATTACATTGGGAGGACATTTTACCTTTCCCCTTATATTGAATACAACACCAATGATATACTTTCATTCAACATTTTACCTTGCCCCTTATATTGAATTACATGGGGAGGACGTTTTACCTTACCCCTTATATTGAATACAACACCAATGTTTACTGCTGCATTTTATGGTTTGCAAAATCTTCTTGCTGAACAACGTGGCATACATGATGTCTTCAACATTGATGGAGCTGGCTCAGCAACTACTGCTGTATCTGGTCTCATATTGCCTGGTTCCTTGAGATGGTGAGTGCGGAATATGCTCCTTGGTTCTGGACTTGGAGCTGCCTTTTGCTTTCCACTCAGATGGGCCCATCTGAAACGTGTAGAGAAGGCAGCTGAGCGGAGTGTAGTTCCGTTGGCGTCTGATTCTGGTGAGTGATGCAAGAAGTAGGGTGGGTGCATCAATTGAAAGGCTTGAAAGTGGCCTCTAAAAATACATGTAGCAAGGTGCAGTTGGCTGTTGTGTTTAGGAATCATAGCAGCAAGGTGATAGCTAAGTCCAAAGTCTCAACCTAAGTCCAAAGCAAAAAGTTAAAAAAAAAAATACATGTATCCTTGTTCTAGATGGTTAAACAAAAAAAAATCATGCTGAAGGTGCTTGTTTAGTGTAAAGCAGCAAATAATAAGGGTTTGTTTATTCCATCAACGAGAGCTTACAAATAACAAGCTAATACGAACATGATAAAATATGGTATTATCAGTACCATTACAAGTATTATCCTCTAAACTAAGGATAACCCTTAGGGCTATCAGCCTTTCAGGAATCTGAAAGACGAAGTGGATTTTAGGGTGATGATTAACCAAGCTCCATTGAACTTGGATGGCTTCACATGCCAATATAGTCTTCACTGACTTAAAAGAACAATAGTAGGGAGGTGTGAATGACTGAATTAACTGAATTAACGATCTGTATAGCCGCTTATAAACTAGAAACTGCAGGAGTTGCAACATGATTCTCTTGATTAAGTCTGTATTCATTCCTCAGGTTGTATAGATCGGCTTTGGTGTGATTAAACTTTGATCTACTTCAGATTTCGCTGCTAGATTCTAAAAATCCTCTAGTCTTGGACTTCTTCTGTTAGTCTCAATCTTTCTCGCATACCCTCACCTCTTCATCTTTGTGCCACTTTCTTTAATTCTCCTACTTACTGATCTCTCTGGAGTGACATCCATATTGGCTTCCTTGGTTTCCTTTACTGTAGAGATTTGGACTGAATCCTTGTTTATGTGCAGGCCATCTTTCTCTACATCCACTAGGACATTTACAAACTCTATTATTTCATCCAACTCCGGGTAAACAACTGTGTGATTGCTGCATTATCAACAATAGTGTAAAGCAGCAAATAATAAGGGAAAATAATTTACCTACTGACTCATCTCAACAATGCCACCTGCATTATCAACAATAGGTCCAAACATTTCCATAGTCAATACATATGCAGCAGTACTCAACAATCCCCATGGTTGCAAAAGTAGTCCCAAAAAGACCACATGTGGGATTTCCAATTTCATCTACTAGGCAGAGATGATAGATAAACTGATCTCTAGAACTGGAAGAGCTATAGATTCTAAACCTTTGGTGCAACAAGTGGCCTAATACAAAGCAGCTGCAACATCCATGTTGAATCCACCAACAGACTAACTGACAAATGGCCAAGAAAACCTTTCTTTCTTGCTTTGCAATTTCATTTTCCTTTGATAGCTTCCTCCAAGGACCTAATGCAATTTCATGCTCTTCTCAGGTTTTAGCTCTGAAATTAGAAAAAACCATTACCAAAAAAAAACTTTCAGGAATTGTTAATTCCTCTTGCAAGTTGCAGCAATAGAAGTGTGATGTTCATAAAAAATCTCACTAGTACATGATTACAGTTAGCATGACAGTACATTGGTTCATCAAATTAAAAAGAAATTTACATTCCATCTCTATCAAAGCAATGTTCATGTTACATTCCGACTCTAGTATATGAACCATCAAAGCTAGACATGGCAGAACAGAGATTTACCTATCTATACAACTCAGATGCGTAGAGTGGATGGTTGGTTGGCATGTTCCTAGCTTGTAGAACATAATTCTTTTGTCATTGGTTCATTATCCAATGTATAAGTGAACAATATAACAAGGTCGATAATAAGCACACCATTCATATTTATATACATTGCATTAGCAATCAAACAACTAGATTAGAATAGGAATTAAAACAACAACCTATATATGAAGGTGTAAGGAATTTGACAGCCAATCACATCATTTTTCTATATTATTTTTCCCAATCCTAGTGGTTCTCAGGAGTCGGATTGTCGAATTTCCCATCAGTTTTGCAATTGGGTCATGGCAGATATGAGGTGAGGAACTACCACGTTTAGAAACACCATCACAACTCTGAGTAGACTCTACTCACAATAAGCAAATAGGTTTAAAAACCTTAAACTAGAGGGTAGGATAAATAGATGTAGCCTCCTAGAAGTTTAAATAAAAACATGTGTGAAATAGACACCTTAACTAAAATGTCTAAGTATATTATTGTAGTTCCTACAATATACAACAATTAGTTTGTAAAATATGTACTGACATCAGTGAATTAGGCAATAAATATGGGGCATGTGCATATGTTGTTTGACATGTCTTCCAAGATGTAAGTAACTAGTAAATCGTGTTATGTAGGACTTTAAGGTGTTGAGAAAGAATGGAAGAACATACCTGATCGAATTCTGTTGAATGATTTGCATGTTCCAAGCCTTTCACCTTTGCAAGCATGGTATAATACTTTAAAAATGAGGGGCACAAAGTCCTCAAAACAAATTTAATCTAAATATCGCATTTTGGAATATGAAGGACACTACATTTTAGATGCCACTGAGCATAGCTTGAAGTTCAACTTAAGCAATGATCTAGGAACTTGGGAAAGCTGTGGAAGTGAATATCACTTCAATGATTGTTGTTGAATAATCTTTGTATTTCCTGAACCCTGGAGAGTAAAGACACAAACAATTAGGGAGAATATTACCACATTTGATACAATGGTTACTAATATGTAATTCGTCCATAATGGAATGGTAGCACTCATGATATAGGGAGAATATTACCACATTTGATAAAATGGTTAACTTCATATCTCATAAAATTCATGATGCAGTGAGTTTAGAAGAGTTTCAATCTTTAATGGTACCATATCAAACAATTTTATGAACTTTTAGTAGGAGAAAAATAATTGATCTTGATGGAGAATCTCATTCACCTTCATTATTTTCTTCAAGGTAGAATATATGGCATGTATATAGTAAAATGAGCACTGGAAGTTTGTGCTTCATTTGATCCATATCCATATTTCAATCATCTGCATTTGTACAACCACACCTTATACAACCACAGTCCAATAATTGGTGAACTATATTTTTTATGCATTTGTACAACCACTCTCCACACCTTGTACAACCACACCTAAGACACAAGTAGAGCAACATAGAACACCCCAGATAAGAAAAATGAATACAACGACATATAGATTTGAGCCCAACAAAAATAATGGGAAAAAAAACCCATACATATGCTAAGGAGTCAAAATTCAAAACTTACAGCAGCTATTGATGGCTTGTCCGACTGCCCAGGGCTCCCATGGGACACATCCATTCCTAGTATAATAGTTGGATCTTAGGAGATCTTTGGCATGGATGGAGGATGCTCAGCTGTGGTGAACTTCTTTGCACTCTATGACAACCACAATCTTATTGAGGATATCATTCATTGTGGAAACATGAAGTGCGTTGTTAGTAAAAAAAATTATGTATTTTGTTTAACTAATTTAAACGAAATACATTAAAAGATTTTACTTACAACGCCCTTCATGTTTCCACAGTGAATGAGATCCCGAATATGCCTACGGGTGTCACATTGCATAGAGAAGTTCACCACAACCATGAGCATCCTCCATCCATGCCAAAGATCTCCCAAGTGCCAACTATTATACTAGGAATGGATGTGTCCCATGGGAGCCCTGGGCAGTCGGACAAGCCATCAATACAAAGGTTGTCAGCTCTCAAGATTGGCCTTTAATTAATCTCCAAGTACATAGCTGCAGTTAGCAGAGGATCATTACCATAGTTATTGGCTTTTAGGGCCTGCATCACAACCACATGTTACAGAAAGGGTATTATTTTAGATGGAGGGGTTAAAGGAAAAAGACAAATATACAAATGTTGTTTTAACAATTAAGGGAACAAGGAGGAACCCACATTACTAAGAACACCCATTCTTTCTTGAGGCTTCTTCCTAGACTTCTCAACCAGAGCAGACCTCTGAAATGTTGACAATGACTTAGTGTGCCTCTGCAATATGCAAAAACACCAGGCTATATTATACTTAGTACCAAAAACAAAACATTCAAAAACAACGCAATGAGAAAACAGAACAACACTCGTAGAAGTAACGTACCTCATGATCTGACATGATGCAAGTTGGATATGAAGCCCACAAATATGAAGCACCCGCAATATGCATTCCTGCTTATATAAGAAATTGCATTCCAAGATATTATCAAACAGAATCAAACCTGCATAGGTTAGGAAACAGAAAATCATGGTATACGATGTGTGGCTGCCATACAAAGGGACAATTACCCTTTTGCTGCAGTAGTTTTTACATTAAAAAAGAATTATTCAGTCCACATCACCCATCCACATTAGTTGTAAATTTTGAAAATCCAAACCATAATAATCCATTTACTAGCTGAGTAATTACAAAATGGAAAGAAATGGATCAAATAACCGTAACTCATTTTCAACTAAAATTTTCATCTGTACCCACAAACAAGAAGCTAAAACACTGCTCATAGCTAAAAACCACAAACCAATCATAATGAGTGTATCATCCATAATACTAAGATTCTCCATAACAAAATTAAAAGTAGGACAAAACAAAATAGGATTGTTATTTGGCAACATTGTCTACGACAATGGACATGAAACACCATTACTTTGGATCGGCATGTACAAATAACAAAGTGGATTACATAAAAACAACTATAGCTCTCCTCTCTTTAGATAGTATCCAAGAATGCAATTAAATTTAAACTTCATGTCATGCAACAAATGGAAACGACTTTAGATACTACTTTTGTTTTCAATTATGTAATAGTATAAGCAATATTTTATGCTCACCTTGGCAACGTATGTGTTTTCGGCCATGCTATGATGTTGCCAATAGCATCATCAACAAATTGATATTGATCATAAGGTCTAACTAGAGGATCGTTGCCCAACAAAGCAACCTCTACAAAAACAACAACAAATGATGAGCCTAAAATTGCACCTCCCACCCTTTTCATGGGGTCAACCTCAGAGACTCGACCGAATGCAATTCTAGCATCTGGATCTGTAAAACTCAGCAGATACACATCCTACAAAAAAATACAGTTTACATAACAAATTTATATAAACGTAAAATGAAGTGCAATTCACAGTAATACAAACATACTTGTCCCTTCTTAAATGATGAATGTCGTATATGGAGTGGAGTTTGCATTGATCAGTTTGTCTGCACAATTATTTTGTTTTTGTCATAAGTCCATAAAAGTCAACATGGAAAATAATTGATACCACACATCTTGTATACAATATATTCATACTTGGACAGTGCCAACATGTTGTGCTTGACTATTTCCTGCTCTAGTTAAGGCAAGTAACTCCTCTAATTTTTGGTTGAATTCATCCTTTTGTTCTTGAAGTTTTGCATCAAATTCCAACCGTTGTTCTCCAAGCTTATCCTGGAAATGCTTCCTTTGTGCTTCTTCAGCTTCTCGGGATTTATAGTTCTTGCCCCAGATATCAGAAGGTGATGGTCCAAGTCCATAACCATGAACATATCCTGGTCTCTCTTCTCCCATAACATGCCTATAAATTTCATCTGAAGTAACATCAGGTTGTTTTCTTCGCATCTCTTCTCCTACCTCAAAATATTTTTCCTACATACAACAAATCATATGAGATGCAATTTATACCAAATATATACCTCTATGAAATTAGTAAATGTAACATAATACTATAGGATATTATGTGTTGTACCAAAATTTTGGCAGATTCAACATCAACTATGCTCCCATCTTTTTTACGATGAGTTTTCTCAAAAAACATTATGGGATCCACTTCTCTGCCTATTTCCTTCTCCATCTTTATCATTCAAACAAGGTTATTGTAAACATCAAATTAACGGATTCCATCAAATTATCTAAATGGATCACAAAAATTACTAACATCATATTTCAGACATGCAAACGACTTGGTTCCTGTTGTGTGGCTAACCTTTTGAAATTTTCTGCTTGTCTTGTTAGTTATAGACTTCCTCTATGGAAAACATTGCAGTATTGTGCATAGTAATTATCTATGCGGTACTGTAAGTATCAATGAATAGAAAAAATAATATTACCTTTCCTTTATTACTCCTCCAATAATCGACAAGAAATTTCCAATGCGACTTGTCCACGCGGGGAACAACTTGTTCAAGCTATTGTTCATATGGACTATCTTCTACGAAGTATAGTCTCCTTAACTCGCACTTGTGGTCCTTCCATTTCTTTCCTAGTCTCTTCATTGTCCACTCCTTCATATCTAAATCCATTGTGAATTTACTCTACTGACATAAAGGATATCAATTAGATGCTTCATTTAACCATTTAAAAATAAAATTTAATAATATACCTTCACAAAATTCCATATAGAATCTTTTTTATTTGCTGGAAATTGTCTCCAGTCCTCATAGTTTAGTGGACAAAGATTGGGATCTCTTGCAATGGTTGTCAGAAAACTTGATAAGTGACATTGGTTTTCACCTACTGGTTGTCTAAATTGATTTTTCTCAATGGGAATTGGATCGTCGAGCTTTCTTTTCCAAACTTTCAAATATTGTGTTCGGCCACGTGCTCGATGTTTTTGACCTAAGCATTAATTCATAAAGGATAACATATATATATATATATATATATATATATATATATATGCATAATTATATATGATTAAATGCAGCACTATAAATACAATGATATGAATGAAATGATTACCTAGCCCATTAGAAGGTGTTGTTGTAACATTCAATGACTCAACATGGTGATCAGAGATGTTATTTTGGTCCATGTTATCAGGAAATACATTGCTATTTTGGTTACTGGCAGCTCTATTCTCTACAATTCTTGAACAAATAGACACGGAAGCATTGACATTAGGCACACGGGGTAGCTGTGAAATTCTTGATCTTGTAACTTTATCACCACTTTCTTTGTTTTGCTGATTTTGGAACCTTGTTCCCATCTCCTTTTCAGTTGTGCATGTTTGATAGGATTTCGAACCACCAACCATATTAGAGTCTTGGGGAGACGTGCCTGATTGGGCATTTTTGGTAGAGCTAGCAGCAGTTTTATTGAATTTGTTTGCTCGATGTTTTTGACCTAAGCATTCATTCATAAAGGATAAAATATATATATACATAATTATATATGATTAAATGCAGCACTATAAATACAATGATATGAATGAAATGATTACCTAGCCCATTAGAAGGTGTTGTTCTAACATTCAATGACTCAACATGGTGATCAGAGATGTCGTTTTGGTCCATGTTATCAGGAAATATATTGCTATTTTGGTTACTGGAAGCTCTATTCTCTACAATTCTTGAATGAATAGACACGGAAGCATTGACATTAGGCACACGGGGTAGCTGTGAAATTCTTGATCTTGTAACTTTATCGCCACTTTCTTTATTTTGCTGATTTTGGAACCTTGTTCCCATCTCCTTTTCAGTTATGCATGTTTGAGAGGATTTCACACCACCAACCATATTATAGTCTTGGGGAGACGTGGCTGATTGGGCATTTTTTGCAGAGCTAGCAGCAGTTTTATTAAATTTGTTTTATCTATGATTACGAATTTCAGTTGGAAGGGAAGCTAAATTTTTTTGGGTGCGATTTGAGGATGACATGTTCAAAGATTGCCAACAACCATGTCGAGTAATGCTAGGAAAATGAGTCTCCGTACATGAGTCATTGTTGTTGTTCTTATCATTGCTTGCGGCCGTCATGTTATGGCAGTTTTCACTGTACTATTCTCTCATCCTGAGTATATCAAGTCACATAAAAATGGTCACATTTAGAAAAATATTGAACAACATAATAACAATTTTATTAATAATATTTAAAAATGAAACACAGATATTTAATCAAATATAATTATAAACAACAGTAGAGACAAGGATAAATATGAATAAGAATAATGTCAGACATGCAAAATTGATACACCTAGCTAGAGCACAAGGTGAGATAGAAAATTAAAGAGATACATTGAGCCAAAAAAGGCTTACTTAAGTCAAATATTAATGACAAACAAAAAGAAACATTGGCTGCTATTTTGTAATCTTCTCATTCAAAACAGTCATCATCATCACTTTGAGATACACTTTCATCATCCTGCTGAATTCGGGATTGGTCTTTTTTAGTTGTTGAACTAGAAACAGTAATTCCTTCCATATCCAATCTAACTATGTCACAATCAGTATCTTCATCCTCTGATGTCATTGATGGCCCATTTCCAATTTCACCTTGCACATAAGCTTCGACATTCTCAATACAAAATTGTTCTTCCATGTTGAACATATCCCGTGGGGCAATCTTGACAGCAAAATGCCACCCTTTTGCAGTGACATCTTTTACATAAAATACTTGTCCAACTTGAGATGCCACTACAAACGGTTCTCCTGTAGTTTGAAGGCATCTCAAATTAACAAGAGTCAACCCATGTTCATCATTAATCTCCTGTAGTTTGAAGGCATCCTGTAATTTGTAACATAATATGATATGCATGTTTCTTTTTGTTGTTTTGTTTCGAATGTGTCGTTAGATAGGATGGATTTGTGAATTTGGAACATTCATGGGAACACACACTTCAGTTATAAGCATTCATGTAGCAACTTTCAGTTCCATTCATTAATCTCGTTTTACATCCACACACAGGGGTGTACCCCTAAACAATAACTAAACAAAGGGGTTGGTGCACCCCTAAACATGCACATAATTAAAATAACTATTAATACAGACAAGTCTAGATAGATAGACAACTAAATACTACACCAACATTGTCACGCCCCAATCTCACATTAACCACAAACCACAAGATTAGGACGCAACAGGATGGGATTTACACATAAGCTAACCACTCTTCACTTTTAAAAACATTTTAAAGATATTAATAGGAAAATCTGATTTATGCTGTCAAATGAAACTAAACAAACTGCGGAAGCATCTTTATTAACTGACTAGCAATATAAACAGAGTCTACAACATATTACATTGTTTGACATAAAAATAAAGCATAACAGATAATTTACATCTTTATACACATTCACTCTCTCACTCACACCTCGTCCCAAAGATCGAGGGGAAAGGACTAAGAGACCTCTAACTACTAACTACGAACCTTCTATCGACTAGGTGTAAGGATAAATCGATCCTTCTGATTTCCTGCTGCTGACGATAACCTGAAAATGTTTTGAGTAGAGGTATGAGCCTACTCGCTCAGTGAATAGTATTTCACTTAGCTATCACTAAACAACTCATCAGGTTTTTAAACTGAAATTAACCATAAATGCAGAACTAAACAAGGCAGTTCTAATAACATAGCAGATATACAGATATTAATCACATTTCTAAGCATCAACAGATATTTCAGGTAAATAAACAGTTATATAAATTTACTGTGATCCTACTTGATTACTTATTCATATTGTTATTATGCCCTAAATATATGCAGTGTACTCTGCATATAAAGATCCGCAACAAGTTCATGCTACGGTCCCACCGTACAAGACTTAGCGACACACCCGGGAAATGCTAAGTCTGACGCCAGCCCTGCTCTGCCACAGGACCCCAGGCTCATCGGCCTTCAGGCTCATCGGCCTCACTGCACTACATCGAGTGCTCTAGACTCCTCCTCTAACCCGAGTACACAAGCAGAGAGTCTCACGGGGTTACCTCCATGACATCGCACGGATCTTGTTGCAATAACCCCCAATTTTCTCCAGTGCCACCGTGACATCGCACGCGTTATTGTTGGACACTGTCTCTCTATTCTCGTGTCTCCATGACATCGCACGGATAATGTTGCAACACGAGTTTCACCCCTAAGAAGCAGATCTGTCAAAGGGGTTCTACGGTGTTAGGGCACCTAAGTCTATTAACTGATTAACATATAAACATTTAAACAGGAAAATCACATTTACTGATTTCATATCAGATCACAATACACTGCCATTCTAAACTGACAGAGCAATATATTTTAAATCAATGTAATTTCTGAGAAATTCTCATACCATGCACCCAGACAAATTAGAAATGCATAAATAACCCAACTTATTTCAATTTGGCACATACATAGCGAATTTACGCAATTGAACATCTTATTGCACAAATTAAAGAAATTTACTTCACATATGAGAATCATACTCAACAATTATCAATTCTCTAAAATTCTCGAAAAACGTGCACATTAACCCAAATCCTGGTTTGTGCATCACTTAACTCAATTAAGAGTTAATTACATATCACAACACAATTTAATAACAATATTTGAGAATTTCTGGAATAATTCAGAGAAATGTGCCATTTCATGTAAATATCAATTTACACATATTAACGTCAAAAGATATATGCAATTAGGGTTTTATTGCATATTTTTATTTATTCATATCAACTTTGAAATCGTACATCTGATAATTTATCAGAAATCCCTATTGTCTGGGTTCATACCCAAACCATACCACTTTCAGATATGAATTTCTAATTTCAACATTCAAATAAGCAATTTAGGTTCCAATGAACCATATAAATCAACTGATTCAATCCACACTGATCAAATGCTAAATTTAATCATATAACAGCGTCTAGAAGCAGTTTATGAAATAAAAA
The DNA here is from genome assembly GCA_963693085.1 of Alisma plantago-aquatica. Taxonomy (NCBI): domain Eukaryota; kingdom Viridiplantae; phylum Streptophyta; class Magnoliopsida; order Alismatales; family Alismataceae; genus Alisma; species Alisma plantago-aquatica. The sequence continues at coordinate 659,114,100 of OY856413.1, read as the reverse complement.
GTCGGGCGACGCCAAACGCTGCCCAACGCCTGATAACGCCTGTTATCAGCGAAATTTGCGCACAAAACAGAAAATATTCAGACGCCTGAGTTTATTAATGATAAATAAATAAAATCCTACTCACAGCGATTTAGACTGTCCGGATTCGTCCGGAGATGCGTCCAAGGCCTGATTCCGGGCGAAATTGGGTTGTCTTCTTCCTTTGATTTGTACTATTCACAGCTCTATCACTCACAGAGAGCGCACGCCTAGGCCAGATTGAAGAAGGACCAAACTGGATGCTAAATCAAAGATGTTGGCTACGAATTTCTCGCTCTAGATCCACGGTCGAGCTCGATGCCACCATTCTGAAGTACTGGCTTTGCCCTAGATGGCCTTGGCTATTGTTTTCTGGCTGTAGCTGTTGTTTCACGCAGCAGGTGCTGCTTGGACCGGCTGGGCATTGCCCTTTGCTGCTTGAGAGGCGGGTGACTGTTGGGACCTCAACAATGGAGCTCGAGAGCAGCTTCCCTGCGGCTGGGCGCACCCAAGGACTCCCTGTCCGTGCGCCTAGCTGCTTTTGCTCGCAGCTTTTCACTGCAGGTCGGCGCTGCCCAAGTAGCTAGGGCGGATGCTGCTTGCAATAGGAGAAGAAGAAGGACCTTCAGCGTAGGAGCTCGTCAGAGCTCGAGCAGCGTCGTAGCCATGAGCAGCTCCAGATGGAAGAAGTCGGAGGACACCACCAAAGGAAGCCGCCGTAGGCCCTCGATCGAGACACCATCGAGTGATGCCGGCCGCCAAGCGGAAGGAGCAACACGGCAGCAAACAGAGCCGAGAGAGAGGGCAGTGAAGGGGAAAAGTCAGGCCAAGGCTAGGAGCTCGAATCGCCCAAGAATCGTCCCACCCCTTTTCTGCTGTTCGTCGACCAGATTAGGCTTGGGCACCGCTTAACGCGGCTGCTCTATTCTGTCTACCGCGTGAAGTGATAAGATAAACGAGAACAGGAAATAGAAGAAAAGGGAAAAGGGTTTATAACCTGATATATAGGAAAAATTGCAACTTAAACCGTATATACTGAAATGGTCACAGTTTGCGCCTCGTAGGTCCGATTTGAACGATTTTTCTTGTAAAATGCCAAGTACGAAATCCACTACAATCTCAAAGCAATTAATCATGCCAATTAGACTGTCTCACTTGATCAAAGAACTAAACGCATCAGTGAGTACTTAATTCAAATTAATTGACTTAACGATCCGCATTGCTATTATCATTAATTATCTCAGATGATTCAATCTCAATTATTGATTTACATATTAACTTATTTTGATTAACCATGATATTTAATATGATACTCAACACTAATCAAAGTGGTTCACGCTAATTGAGGTATTTACTGGTTAACCTCAACGTGGGTCATAACAATCTCCCTCCCTTATAAGAATTTTGTCCCGAAATTCCTAAAAGAGAAAAAGAAACTTGTTACGCATATTTGACCCAAGCTCCCACGTGGTTTCTTCTAGGTTATGATTTCTCCACAAAGCTATCACTAATGGTATCTCACAATTCGTGAGTTTCTTGATCCTCTGATCAATCATCTGTATAGGTCCCTTAACCTAGGACACATCTGATCTGATTCCAGATTGACCCACAAAACATTGTCTTTCCAGAACTGTTATAACAGTATCTCACTTTATGATAACTACTGAGAAATTATCATACTATACATGCAGACAAACTTTTAAATTCTTAAATAAACCAAATGTATGTCAATTTGGTACTAAAATAAAATCATGCAATTTAACTGTTAAACATCATCACATCTCATAATGAAAATTGATATCAATATACTTGATTCATCGTACACCCTATCCTTAGGGTTTCATTTGCCTTATTCATTCATCACATGCCAACACCCTACTCTTAGGGTTATCTCATTCACTAATCACATGGAAACACCCTACTCTTAGGGTTTCCATTATCTCATCTGTTTGATTTCAATTCAAATCACAATACGGTATCATTCTACAACTGGCAGAACAGTATATTTCAAATCATTGTAATTACTGAGTAATGTTTATATCATGCATACAGACAGATTAAAAATTCATAAATATTTCAAACTCAATCAATTTTGGCATATACATACTGAATTTCATGTAATTGAACATCTTATTACATCAATAAGAGTAATTTACTTCACCTATAAGAAACCATATGTAAAATTTTTCAATTATCTGAAATTTCTCGAAGAACGTGCATATTCACCAAATTCCTGGTTTATGCATCACATAATTCAATTAAGAGTTATTTTCGTATCATACTTTCTTGAAATCATGCACCTGATGATTTACCAAATATGTGTTTTCTGGGTTCATACTCAAACCGTACCATTATCTTTTGTGTATTTCTAAACTCAACATTCACACTAAGCAAACTCTATAAGACTTAAATGTTCTTCCCAACTTCTACTGAGATGCATAACACATGCTCTCAGCATGTCCTTAAGAGTCTGAATGGTCCTCTCAGACTGACCATCCGTCTGCGGATGAAAAGATTGTACTGAATCTTAACTTTGTGCCCGAAGCACAATGCAACTGTTTCTACAATCCTAAATGTGAACTTAGAATCTCAATATGATATGATTGAAACTGGATTACCAGGCAACCTAATTATTTTATCCATGTATATCTTAATCAAGTCTCGAGACATCACAGGTCGACTTAATATGAAGAAAGCGAGCAGACTAAATTAATCTATCCACAATCACTCATATCAAATCACAACCTCTAGGTGTCCTGGGTAATCTTACCACAAAATCCATTGTGATAAATTCCCATTCCCATTCAGGTATAGAAAAAGATTTACAAGGTAGCTATAGATTTCTAGGGTTCAACCTTAACCTACTGGTACACACTACTTTTAACCACATACTCAGCTACATCCTTTTCACACCAGGTCACCAATACAACTCCTGAGATTCATATATATATATATATATTTTAGTGTTTCCTGAAAGCATAGCATACATCAATACACGCACTTCCATAAGAATCTTTTCTTTCAATTCACTATCTCAAGGTACACACAACATGTCATGCTAATACAACACCTTATCATCTAAAAACTTAAACTCTGGTCTCTTTCCCTTTGTCATGTCATACATGATCTGCTGTAACTCACTGTCATTTTGTTGAAGTTCCTTGATCTAATCATAAAAGATAGGCTTGACTTACATCTGTACAATCAAATCACTCTGTGCTATTACCCCTAAGTCTAAGTCCAACTCCCACATTCCAGGGTGATAATCTATTGTATCATCATAAAGATAGTGACACCATGTCTTTTAAACATGAACTACATCAACTATCTTTAGATCATAATCGGATAATACTCCGCTTTCTATGTTACTTACTTATTGTTACATTTTAGGTTTATGTCTTACTCATTCCTCTAAATCATTTCATGTTGTTCATGTACCGATCAGATTATCTACTTCAAAACCCTAGATCACTATCAAAGCCAGTTTACTTTTCATAGAACAAATCTCAAAGTCTTATTTTACAAAGTTACTAGTATTCAAGGTTACATCACTATTGATATCCCTTGAACTACTACAACTTTAATCATTCTAGGGTTTTGGTCTATATCAGTAACATAGAATTATTGTGTGTATGTGTGATCGATCATATAGATCAAATTGAGTTGCTTGGGTCAATAACATATTAACCCAACACTCAACTTTAATTACATCAGCTGAAAATTCAGTTTTCATAATAGTTTCTGTAATTCGTTTATTAAACATCTAACAGAAGCTCCAAAAATTCTGGAAATTTTATATGTTGTCCCTAATGAAGTTTCAGACCTTCAGTAAAAATTTCAAGTCATTTCAAGTTACCAATAATTAATTAAAAATCAAACAGTGCGCTGCTATATAGCAGTCTGCAGCAGATTCGGTCGAGTTGCAACTCGACCGACACCTTACTGTAGAGATCAAACGTCATCCAAAAATTACGCCAAATTAATCGAGTGTCTAAAATTTGTGATTTTCAAACACAGTTAAAATTTGAGATTAATTGGATGTACCAATAAAAAGATAAAATTCAATTACCACACTGCTATATCATTCAGAAAATGTGGTCGGTCGAGTTTGAAACTCAGCCGATGAACAGGTCAGAACATTCTTCAAAAAAATTCTGATATCTTCCAATTTTGTTCACATTTTATATATCCAAATCATATCCCAATTTTAGCCAAATTAGAGTTACACATAAGATACTAAAAATCATTTACTAAAACACTTTACTTGTCAAATTTGTATTTATGTATCATCAAAACCCTATTTTGGGCCGATTAGGGTCTATGCTTCTCAAGCCCTAATTCTCAAGATTAAGAACATTTAGACTTCTTAACTTAGTTAAAATATTCTAGTGTATATACATTCTCACTATATTACGGGTCTAAATCATCCAGAGTCTATTCTTATATTATTGTTAATAGGAGTCATTAGATCCCAGTAACGCATCCTGCCAGCCGGACCAGGCCGAACCTGTAGTCCTGAAGCCAAGAGCTACTCGGGATTAATCAACCCCTATTAATCTTAAACATGTGGAAAGAATATCCACCTAGGGCAACTCATTTATACATGATTTCGGGTCTACTTTAATACAAAGAAAACAAACATTAAACAATTCACTTCATGTCACAATAATATAAAAGAATCATACTTATTGTACAAACTGAAAGTCTAAATTCATGCATATAAGAGCGTTTCTAGTGATCCTTAATCAAATAAATGATGATAAACAAGAGTTGAATCGCATCTTATATGTAATCTCTTATTCCTTTATAAATTTCTGATCTCTTAACCCTAAGATTTCTAGGGTTTTCTCTCTAGCCTATCCTTCCTCTGCATACCTGGCCAGGGCATCCAGAGAAGAACAGACAGAGTAGCTTGATACTGGTCAATCTAAGTATTCAGACACCTGGCCAGGGTATCTAAACACTCAGATCTTCCAGAGCTAAAACACATCATTCATTATTCGTCTTACTTATAACCTTATCTTTTGACCCTAATGATTCTTAACGACTCATCTTAAGCTCATTACTTGATTCTCGTGACCACATCCTCTTCCTGCTATCTGCAATAATATAACAGAATACTTCCTGTTAGAAAATTACAGATAGAAGAAAGACACCTAAACCTTAATCCTATTGGTCTCTTATCATCCCCTGACCTTGAGTAACTATGTACTCAAACCAAAGCTCTGATACCAAAAATTGTCACGCCCCAATCTCACATTAACCACAAACCACAAGATTAGGACGCAACAGGATGGGATTTACACATAAGCCAACCACTCTTCACTTTTAAAAACATTTTAAAGATATTAATAGGAAAATCTGATTTATGCTGTCAAATGAAACTAAACAAACTGCGGAAGCATCTTTATTAACTGACTAGCAATATGAACAGAGTCTACAACATATTACATTGTTTGACATAAAAATAAAGCATAACAGATAATTTACATCTTTATACACATTCACTCTCTCACTCACACCTCGTCCCAAAGATCGAGGGGAAAGGACTAAGAGACCTCTAACTACTAACTACGAACCTTCTATCGACTAGGTGTAAGGATAAATCGATCCTTCTGATTTCCTGTTGCTGACGATAACCTGAAAATGTTTTGAGTAGAGGTATGAGCCTACTCGCTCAGTGAATAGTATTTCACTTAGCTATCACTAAACAACTCATCAGGTTTTTAAACTGAAATTAACCATAAATGCAGAACTAAACAAGGCAGTTCTAATAACATAGCAGATATACAGATATTAATCACATTTCTAAGCATCAACAGATATTTCAGGTAAATAAACAGTTATATAAATTTACTGTGATCCTACTTGATTACTTATTCATATTGTTATTATGCCCTAAATATATGCAGTGTACTCTACATATAAAGATCCGCAACAAGTTCATGCTACGGTCCCACCGTACAAGACTTAGCGACACACCCGGGAAATGCTAAGTCTGACGCCAGCCCTGCTCTGCCACAGGACCCCAGGCTCATCGGCCTTCAGGCTCATCGGCCTCACTGCACTACATCGAGTGCTCTAGACTCCTCCTCTAACCCGAGTACACAAGCAGAGAGTCTCACGGGGTTACCTCCATGACATCGCACGGATCTTGTTGCAATAACCCCCAATTTTCTCCAGTGCCACCGTGACATCGCACGCGTTATTGTTGGACACTGTCTCTCTATCCTCGTGTCTCCATGACATCGCACGGATAATGTTGCAACACGAGTTTCACCCCTAAGAAGCAGATCTGTCAAAGGGGTTCTACGGTGTTAGGGCACCTAAGTCTATTAACTGATTAACATATAAACATTTAAACAGGAAAATCACATTTACTGATTTCATATCAGATCACAATACACTGCCATTCTAAACTGACAGAGCAATATATTTTAAATCAATGTAATTTCTGAGAAATTCTCATACCATGCACCCATACAAATTAGAAATGCATAAATAACCCAACTTATTTCAATTTGGCACATACATAGCGAATTTACGCAATTGAACATCTTATTGCACAAATTAAAGAAATTTACTTCACATATGAGAATCATACTCAACAATTATCAATTCTCTAAAATTCTCGAAAAACGTGCACATTAACCCAAATCCTGGTTTGTGCATCACTTAACTCAATTAAGAGTTAATTACATATCACAACACAATTTAATAACAATATTTGAGAATTTCTGGAATAATTCAGAGAAATGTGCCATTTCATGTAAATATCAATTTACACATATTAACGTCAAAAGATATATGCAATTAGGGTTTTATTGCATATTTTTATTTATTCATATCAACTTTGAAATCGTACATCTGATAATTTATCAGAAATCCCTATTGTCTGGGTTCATACCCAAACCATACCACTTTCAGATATGAATTTCTAATTTCAACATTCAAATAAGCAATTTAGGTTCCAATGAACCATATAAATCAACTGATTCAATCCACACTGATCAAATGCTAAATTTAATCATATAACAGCGTCTAGAAGCAGTTTATGAAATAAAAAGTCGGGCGACGCCAAACGCTGCCCAACGCCTGATAACGCCTGTTATCAGCGAAATTTGCGCACAAAACAGAAAATATTCAGACGCCTGAGTTTATTAATGATAAATAAATAAAATCCTACTCACAGCGATTTGGACTGTCCGGATTCGTCCGGAGATGCGTCCAAGGCCTGATTCCGGGCGAAATTGGGTTGTCTTCTTCCTTTGATTTGTACTATTCACGGCTCTATCACTCACAGAGAGCGCACGCCTAGGCCAGATTGAAGAAGGACCAAACTGGATGCTAAATCAAAGATGTTGGCTACGAATTTCTCTCTCTAGATCTACGGTCGAGCTCGATGCCACCATTCTGAAGTACTGGCTTTGCCCTAGATGGCCTTGGCTATTGTTTTCTGGCTGTAGCTGTTGTTTCACGCAGCAGGTGCTGCTTGGACCGGCTGGGCATTGCCCTTTGCTGCTTGAGAGGCGGGTGGCTGTTGGGACCTCAACAATGGAGCTCGAGAGCAGCTTCCCTGCGGCTGGGCGCACCCAAGGACTCCCTGTCCGTGCGCCTAGCTGCTTTTGCTCGCAACTTTTCACTGCAGGTCGGCGCTGCCCAAGTAGCTAGGGCGGATGCTGCTTGCAATAGGAGAAGAAGAAGGACCTTCAGCGTAGGAGCTCGTCAGAGCTCGAGCAGCGTCGAAGCCATGAGCAGCTCCAGATGGAAGAAGTCGGAGGACACCACCAAAGGAAGCCGCCGTAGGCCCTCGATCGAGACACCATCGAGTGATGCCGGCCGCCAAGCGGAAGGAGCAACACGGCAGCAAACAGAGCCGAGAGAGAGGGCAGTGAAGGGGAAAAGTCAGGCCAAGGCTAGGAGCTCGAATCGCCCAAGAATCGTCCCACCCCTTTTCTGCTGTTCGTCGACCAGATTAGGCTTGGGCGCCGCTTAACGCGGCTGCTCTATTCTGTCTACCGCGTGAAGTGATAAGATAAACGAGAATAGGAAATAGAAGAAAAGAGAAAAGGGTTTATAACCGGATATATGGGAAAAATTGCAACTTAAACCCTATATACTGAAATGGTCACAATTTGCGCCTCGTAGGTCCGATTTGAACGATTTTTCTTGTAAAATGCCAAGTACGAAATCCACTACAATCTCAAAGCAATTAATCATGCCAATTAGACTGTCTCACTTGATCAAAGAACTAAACGCATCAGTGAGTACTTAATTCAAATTAATTGACTTAACGATCTGCATTGCTATTATCATTAATTATCTCAGATGATTCAATCTCAATTATTGATTTACATATTAACTTATTTTGATTAACCATGATATTTAATATGATACTCAACACTAATCAAAGTGGTTCACGCTAATTGAGGTATTTACTGGTTAACCTCAACGTGGGTCATAACAAACATGGTCCCACATCTGTAACTTCGAGGACTTATCATTGCGGCGATCTTCTCCTGAAGTTTAGAAAAGAAAGCAGCTATGAGTAATGATTTCTTTCAGACAAAAAGTGTAAACACAAATTTTTTGTCTTGACAATCATATTTGTTAATTGGACCTACCGTGGCCTTTTTGATGATTGTGCTGTGTCGCGGAGCTCCTCACTATATTTAGACAAATCTGAGCTGACAGGGGCCTCATAATCAGATTCGTCAGATCTGATATCCTCCATCGTGTGCTCATACCTCCGTATATGATCGGGGGTCTCGCAGTTGATGTTGGTTATCCAAACTTTGATGGTATTACGACCAACTGGATGGAGAAAAAGCCTGTCGCTACGGCCCACTAGCATCTTTCTAATCCAATCATGCCAACCATATTTTGATACAAGATTTCTCGCCAAATCATACTCAACCTCGATAACATGTGAATAATTGCCAAAATTTAGGGTCACTTCACCAGGCCTGTAGTGTCTTCCTTTTAGAAAACGCCAATGTTTGGGTATGGCCAATTGGTTTAAGGAACGATCATCTAGGATGATGTCCAATTGTTCTTCAATAGGGAATGTTAACATTGACATAGAGGCCCAGTTCATAGTGACTGTTGTGGGTGGACAAAGACTGCATAATATTAGTATTAACAAAGTGTAAGTACATATAATGATGTTATATATTTTCAGAAAAAGTTGTATAACATCAGTTAACCTTTTATTGCTTGTCATAACCAACTTTATTGTGGTAGACATGATATCTTGAAAAGAAATCTAATAGAGGAGATCATGTCCTATATCTTTGCAATCGGTCCAATGTTCACTAATCCTTCTTTGAGAATTTCAAGGAAGTAACTAGTATTTTCTATAATTTGATGTATCTTGGTATTTCATAAAATGAGGTGACACTTATTATCTATTTGTTTGATCAACACTCATATTTTATATTATCAAAGAGGTTAATGGTGTCTGGCTTATTTTGTATAGGTGTGAAACCTATTTAATTTGGAGTATCCATGCACTACTATAGAAGGTGTGAGAGCTATTTAAAGAGGTTAGTGGTGTCTTTGCAAATTTTTACTATAGTCTTGTACTTCTGTGTTTATCAAAACACTACTACAAGATATCTTATCATCTTATTATTTTGATAGTACCACAAATTTTATGACAAGAAGGATTCATCTAAAAATTGTAAATTTTCTAAATGAGTTATGTGAGGTTATTATTCTCTGACCTATATGTAAATGGGATAGATTGCTGCCTCTTTAGTTTTATGAGTACATGACACTATGTTTGAAATACTTTTTAAAAGGATAAAAGAACATACTTATAATAAGGACCCATGCACATTCTAATCATTTTGAAGTGAATTAGAAAATGAACAGGAGCCTGGGTCCTATCCGCTAGTATCAAAGGAGAAATTGTAAACCTCAAAACCACCAACATGGTTTTTAAACCTACAACCTCATCTTCTACAATATCACCTTCTACAAACCTTTAGAACATATACATCCTGAAAATATCAATGATTGCACGTATCAATGACTGCAAAGTCTATCATGCAGCTTGCTTGGCACATGACAGAGAGACATGTTCAGTTGTATTGGCCCAAGTGGAAAGCAAACCTGGTTAGGGATAGGTCTAAATCTGACTCACAAGCACTATTTGGCAAATTGTTTGGCTAAACCTAAAGTAGGCATACAAATTGTGGTCTTCCATGAACTAATTGCATTGGATGTACTGAAAATGTCATGCCCCACACAATAAAGTTGTAACATCAAAAAAGTCAAACCTAAAACTGGAAATGCACACTACAAATTTTAGCACGATCGTGTATGAATGCAAAACAATACTGAACTGAATTAGGATCAATCGTAGGTATTGGTTAACTAAATTATCATTGACATCTACTTGTTTAGAAAATAGGTTAAGCCAAGGTCAACACACATTAACAACCATAGTAAACCCTCATCATGATTTACAGACCAGTTGCAGACTCCTAACACATGTATCAATGACTACAAAGTCATGCAACTTGTTTTACACATGAAAAAGAGCCATGTTCAACTACATTGGCTCAAATGGAAACCAAACCCTATTAAATTTAGGTCTAAATCCTACTGATGGCCAGAATTCGGCAAACAACTTAGCTAAAAATGAACTAAGCATACAAAACGTGGTCTGGCTTGAATAATATGACCCAAATTGAGGAAAATGTGGCATGAAACAAAGTGGTGGTTCATATCCATGGAAAAAATCATATGAATCCAATCCATATAAAAAAAACACAACTAAAGCTAAGCGTGGGAAAAAATCAGTAAATCTTAAGTTAAAATCTCTATTGAAATCCTGTATAATTTGCCTTAGGAAAATATTTTGTGCCCAATCAGTAAATCTTAGAGGACTTCAAAGCCAAGTATTAGATTATCTAAATCACCACTCATATGAATAATGTGTGTGAGATAATCCTTGAGAACAACATAGGATGGGACCTGGATGTATTCTTGCAACTCCTACCTAAGGAATACGCTGAATCAATTAGCATGGTTCCTTTCCAACTCACGGTTACAAACAATATGTAGATGTGTGGCTAAACTGCTTGAGATCCTTTAATTCTCACTCAGCCTATTGGTTTGGTGTCATTTTCATGAGAAATATCAAGAACAAAGGAGGAGCAACCTGAATACATTATCCACACTGATTTGTACTTTGAGGTGGCTATAAAAATGTCATTTTTCTCTGGTGAGTGACCACTGAAATCTTGGTTACAAGAGGGAGGTTAAAACATAGACGCTACATAATTGGAGACATATCCCCATCAATGGATGAAACAAGGAAATATCGTGATGACAACATACCTCTTCAGAAAGTTGCAAAGCTTAGAGGAATTGGATGATTGGAGTCCCTCACTCGAGCTCGCCGACGCCTGAGGGGCAGAGTCAGTCTGTGGCGGTGCTTCAGGTTGGCTCGGTCCAAATAGGCAGCGGATGAAGGTTCCCGATTGATGACAAAGATCGTGCACGACTGGCAAGTTTCACTCCTCCATTCACAAATGGCACAGAGCAAGCTGCCACCAGTCGAGAAAGAGAAGAGCGCTCCACGCGATCGCCAAGTATCACAAGCAAGTTCCATGCTAGGGCAACGATCACCAAGGCCGACGCTCCACGCGCCGGTCTCAGGAGCGGAGATTGTATCAATCGAGAAAGAGCAGAGTGCTAGATCGAACTATCATGATTTTTTGGAGCGCGAAGTTGAAAACTTGGAGTGGGAAGTAAAATTTTTGTTACCAATTAGTTTTCTAATTTGGTATGGCAATTTCAAATTGCCACTAATTAAAAATAAAAATGCCTTTAATGTTATGTCCTTTTTAGAAACTCTATAATAGGTGGTTTAGAGGCATTTTAATAAAAAAATGCATGTATATTAGAAAGATAGTGGCTTTTTTTTTATAAAAGCCACTAGAATAAATGCCACTATTGGGTGATTTTGCTGCAGTGAGAGAAGGTATACCACCCTCTTCTTTAAGAGAAGTAGTTTCCATCTTCCACCTGTGCACCAGATCCAAATCTAAAGAAGTATCATTGGTGTATCACCTCATTCTATCTCTATTATTCTTGATGTATCCACACATTTGTAACGTCGTTATGCTTCTTGTTAACATGTGTGACTAAAAACCTTACTTGGGTTGTGAGTAGCCACTAAGCCTCTCCCAACATGTATATACTTGCATCCTTTTCAATATATATATATATATATATATATTTATATACACTTAGCAATGATTATCTCCATACTCTTGTTCTTGAATGCTTCAATTGTATGCTTAGCTACCATCTTGTGATGTTTGATTATTAATGCCTCAAAAGAGAAATATTAATGTTATCTAAGTGTTATGGAGTAGCATGAATGCATGAAAATATTGGAGTACTAAAGCTAGTGGTCATATGATTTTCTTGGTGATTTTTTGTTTTCCATCACGAGAGAGAGACAACATTATAATATAGATCTATCCTAAGATCGAGAGAGGAGAGAATAGACATATATGATAATTGCTTGTAATCTTTCTAAGGGTATACCGAAGGGTGTGAGTATTGCATGTTGGTGAGAGATCTTAGTAGGCAAAACCCAGCCCAAGTTCCCTTCCATCCTTTGGTTGCATCTTCCTTGTTTGACTTTATTCTCTTGTTTTATTTTCTTACTTTTTCGTTTGTTGCTTTGTTTGGGTTAACACCATTCCTTAGGGAACACCATCTTGATCTACCTTTGCATTTGGTGTGTCTGAGTCTAAGGCTCCATGTTCTAGCACATACCAACCTTGCCCATGTGGTTTGAACCTGATCTACTGTATCATACCTTGTATAATAGTTGTGGGGGATTGAGTGTCAAGTTATAAATATAAGTGTCAGACTACTCTAGATCCACTCTACTTTGGATGCGTGATTTAGGCTGGTCAACTCTTTGGCATAGTTGTCGGGGATAAGGAAAAAAGGTACGGTTAGAACATGAGTCTACTCATTATACACATGTGCCTCGAGCTTAGAAATAAGATTGACTGCACAAGAACCCTAAATATACCAAATCTGGATTGCTTAGAATATTTCATTTTACAAATCCAGTTCTCTAACTTGACTGTGTGATTTGTTTAGGTTGCCTGAAGGGAAGCAGATTTAATCAATACTTCATCCTCTTTTCATGACACCATGCCACCTCATAGAGAAAACAACCTTGTTGGGAAGGACCTGAATGCAAGAGTCCATCATAATCACCGTCCAAAAACCAAAGAGTAACAAGAAGAATGTCACTTTGATGGTCATTACCATGACAAAGAGGATCATGATGAGTGGCGAGAAGGGTAGTGGAACTATCATGAGAACTACCACATCTACCACAGAAGACACAGGAGGAATCACAATGAACATGAATGTGATCATGAGTGTGAACATGCCACCCAAAACAGCGAAGAATGAGATGAAAAGGAAGGGAAGACTCTTAGAGAGCTAGCCACAACTAGGGCTAATAAGTCAAGATGCCCAATCGTCATCCCATAATTTGATGTGGCTAATTTTGAGTTAAAACTTGCCATCATCTCTATGATCCAGAACAAGCCTTTCTGAGAGAATTTGAAAAATGAGAATCCTTGCCATCATTTTGATGCCTTCAAAAACATTAGTAGTATCATCAAGACAGGGGGGGTGCCTCAGGAAGATATATATTGCAATGGATTTATTTTCTCTCTTGAATATAAAACTCTATCCTAGTACCTTAATCTACCTCACCAGTCCATAGATGGATGGAGGCCCCTCATTGATGCTTTCATCACTAAATTCTACCCCACTGAGAAAACCATTCAAAATATGTAAAAGATCACTTCCTTCATGCAAAAACTAGAGAAAATCTTCATGAAGCCTGGAAATGATATCAAGAATATTAAAGAGATTGTCTACACCATAACTACCATAAGGGATTCATGGTGGCAATGTTTTACAATGGGCTAACTCTCATAGAGCAGACTTCACTGAATGCAACCACTGGGAGTGATTTCCTTGGAAAGAAGGCAAGCAAATTATTAAGATCATTGGAAACATGGCAGCATTGCAAGTAGGCATGGAGTATGAAAGAAGTGATAGAGGTCCAGTCAAGAAGGTTGGCTCTGAAGGACCGTCAATTGAAGCTAGGTCTCTTGAAACCATTATAGCTCAAGTTTAAAAGATTGCCACAAATGTCAAACAACTAAAAGACATTGGAGGCAAAGGTAAGAAACACATTGAGAAAGTAATGAAGTGTGTTACATGTGGTGAAGGAGGCCATACAGTAGAAAATTGTATCTATACACGGCTGGAAGAAAGTGAAGAAAGTGAAAGTGAAGAACATGCATAAAATGTCTCGTATGCAAAATGATCAGATCATCTAGGATTCATTTACAACAATAAAGATGCTGCTGAGAATTCTCATCAATTGAGTGGTTCATCTAAACAACCTACAAAATTCGATAAGAAAGGTGGACCAACTCTATGTACTAGGACTACAGGTCATCAGAAGAACAAAACAACTATCAAAGCCAAAACAAAAATACAAGCTGACAAAGTCAGGGACAAAATCAAAGTCAGAGTCAAAACAAGGATAACAACCAGCCTGACATGATCACTCAACTATTCGATTTTGCAAAAAGGCAAGTTTCGATGAATGATCAGCCTACTCAAAGTGTTATCACTAACTCAGGATTTTTAACCACAATGAAAACTCAGATGGTAGACATGTAAACACATCAAAGACAGATTGATTAACAGCTAACCCATCTGGAAGAGCTTGTGAAGAATCCTTTAGGGAAGATCCTGCCAAATACAAAGAACGTGAAGATGGACACCCTTCAATCTAAGAGGAAATTGGAAGATCTCAATATCAAGAACACCATAGAGGCAAGGAATCGTAATGAGCCACATCCTGAAAAACTAATTGTACAAGAAGAATCTAAGTGAGAAGAACATGCTGATGAGGACAAAGGAGAAGAAAATCACAAAAAGAAGAAGGATGCAAGGGTCAAGAACCCAGATCCTGCAGAAGAGGCCTTTGTGCAAATAAAACCCTATTCTTAGTGGGTCTCATTTCCCTACAAACTGATCAAGGCTCATCTCAAGAAGAGATACGAGAAGTTTATGGAAGCAATAAAGAAGTTACACCTAGATATCCCATTTCTAGATGCAATTGAGGAGATGCCTACATATGCTAAATTATTCAAGGACTTAATCACAAAAAGGAGGAGAGGAGACCACATTGTAACAGTACAATTGGCCAAAATGTTGAGCGCCTTTGTTCAAGATGAGCTACTAACAAAGAAGAAAGAGCTAGGGGCATTCAATATACCCTTTTGTGTTGGAGATAACATAGAAAGAAAAGGGTTATCCAACTTGGGAGAAAGCATTTGCCTTATGCCACTGACCCTATCTCAAAGACTGGGATTGACAGAAATGGTGAAAATTGGAATGAGAATTGAACTAGCCAATCACATCTTTACAAAACATGTGGGAATAGTAGAAGATGTCTTGATTCACATTGGGTGATTCTTTATACCATGTGATATAGTGGTAATTGACATTGTGGAAGACCCAAAGTGTCCGATGATATTCAGGAGACCTTTCCTCGCCATAGGGAGAGCTCTAATAGATGTGGAAGAAGGAATAATTACTTTGTGTGTTGGTAATGATCATATAGATTTCTGTGTGCAAGACGCCATGAGGGGACCCTCTCTGATTGAATCAGCTTACTTCATGGATACCTATAACCAATATTGTGAATAAGTGCAAGAGGATAAGGCCATAGTAGACCCTCTCATGCGAGCCTTAAACAATTCCAACCCAAACCTAGAAGATCCTGAGGTAATAGAGATTCTGGATTACTTGAATTGGACGAAAGAAAAGGGTTGTAGTGACAAAGAAGGTACGGTGGAAATTATGAAACATGCATCTCTCGAGCAAACCCCTGAAGAAAAGGAAGAACTGAGATTGAAGCCAAAATTAAAGTTGATGCCTGAAGGGTTGAGATGTGAATTCCTCGATGATGATAAGAGAAATCATGTGATATTTAATGCAAACCTGATAGATAAATAGATGGAAAAACTGCTAACAGAACTCAGATTGTATAGAAAACCTATAGGGTATTATGTTGATGATATCAGAGGCCTTAGTCTAGCCTTATGTATGCACATGATCAACCTTGAAGAAACAACTAAACCTGTAGCTCAACCAAAAAGGAAGTTAAATCAAATGCTAAAGGAAGTTGTGAAGAAAGTGGTGATTAAACTGTGGGATGTCAGAATCATATAACTCATAAGTGACAGCAATTGGGTAAGACCTATTCATGCAGTGCCCAAGAAAGGTGGAATGACCGCTATAAGAGGTGAGGATGGAGATGAGGTAGCAATGCGAACTGTAATTGGTTGGCATATGTGCATCAACTATCGAAAATTGAATGTCACTACAAGAAAAGATCATTCTCCTCTACCCTTTATTGATCAAGTCCTGGAAAGATTAGCACATCATGATTATTTCTATTTTCTGGATGAGTATTCAGGATTCTATCAAGTACCGATTCATCCTAATGATTAGGAAAACACAACATCTACCTGCATCTATGGCACATATGTTTTCAGAAGAATGCCATTTGGGCTATGTAATGCGCTCGCAACCTTGCAACACTACATGATCTCCATGTTTTCTGATTTTCTAGAAGATATAGTGGAAGTTTTCATGGATGACTTCTCTATATATGGAACAAACTTTTATGAGTGTTTGAAAAATATCTCCCTAGTTTTGCAATGCTGCAAGGAAAAACACCTGGTTCTGAATTGAGAAAAATGTCATTTTATGGTACAAGATGGCATCATCTTAGGGCATAAGATTTCCAAGAAAGTGATAGAGGTTGATCTAAGTAAGATTGAAGCTATACCTAAACTTCCACCACCTAAGTCTATCATAGGAGTAAGGAGTTTCTTAGGATATGCAGGGTACTATAAGTGATTTATAAAAGATTTTCTGAAGATTGCTAAAACCCTATCGAACCTCCTGGTTAAAGATGCTGAATTTGAGTTTACTAATGAATGTTTGGAAGCCTTCAAAACCCTCAAAGAGGCCTTGACAACAGCCCCAATTCTGCAAGCACCAGATTGGGTGTTGCCCTTCAAAATTGTGTGTGATGCAAGTGACTTTGCTATCAGAGTTGTTTTGGGACAAAAGAAGGATAAAAAGCGTCATGTGATCTGCTATGCAAGTCAAACTTTGGATGAAGCCCAAGTGAATTATACCATAAAGGAGAAAGAAATGCTAGCACTTGTGTTCACTTTTGATAAGTTCAGATCATACTTAATAGGATCTAAGGTGAAAGTATACATGGATCATGCGGCTATAAAATACCTTATGTAGAAAATGGACACAAAGACGAGACTGTTGCGGTGGGCCTTGCTACTATAAGAATTTGATCATGAGATTATTGATAAGAAAGGAACTAAGAATGTGGTTGCATACCACTTGTCTCGAATAGTTTTCACTGAAGAAAACCAATTACCAGTGAATGACAACTATGAAGATGAAGCTTTGTTAATGGCCCAGTCAGTTGAACCACACTACCTTGGTTTGTTGACATTTGTAACTATCTAGCATGTAAGTAGTTGCTGCCCGAGATTACCTATAATTAGAAGAAAAAATTGTTCTCCAATTGTGTGTCAGAAGAAGAGGTGCCTCAAATCCTCAAGGAATGTCATTCCTCACCTTAGGGAGTTCACCATGGAGGTGGAAGGACCACTTCTAAGGTCTTACAGTTGGGCTTCTATTGGCTGACACTCTTCAAAGATGCTACATCATTTCTTAAGATCTGTAAGGAATGCTAGCTCATAGGAAATATTAGTAGAAGGAATGAGATGCCCATGGTCGACTAGGTCGAAGTAGAAATTTTCAATGTATGGGGAATTGATTATATGGGACCATTCCCATTGTCAAAAGGAACCCAATATATTCTTGTCATTGTAGACTATGATGTCTCCAAATGGGTAGATGTTGTTGCTACCCAAACTTGTGACTCAAAAGATATGATCAAGCTATTTGAGAAGACCATCTTTCTACAATTTGGGATCCCACACACCGTCATAAGTGACGGAGGATCCCACTTCGGGGAGAAATAGTTCAAATCTCTATTGAGTCAAGAACAAGGTGGAAACACCCTACCATAAACAAACCTTGAGGCAAGTAGAAGTATCTAATAGGAAAATCAAGCAGATCATAGAGATGATAGTAAGTCATATAAGGATTGGTCCATAAAGCTCGATGATGCATTATGGGCTTACTACATGGCATACAAGACATGAATGGGCACAACTCCCTACAGACTGATTTATGGGAAGTCCTGCCATATCCCTATTGAACGTGAGCACAAAGCCCTCTGGGCTATCAAATTTCTGAATATGGATCTAGATAGAGCATGCAAGAAAAGATTTCTCCAACTCTAAGAACTTGAAGAGTTGAAGCTACATGCTTACAAGAATGCACAAACCTATAATCAAAGAACTAAGGTGTGGCATGATGCCCACCTGAAAAACAAAGATGTGCATGAGGGGGACAAAGTTCTTCTATTCAACTCCAGCATCAGGTTGTTTCCCAGAAAGCTCAGAACAAGATGGTCTGGCCCCTTTTTTGTAGTGAATATCTATACATTCCATCTCCAGCAATAAGAGTGGCACATTCAAGGTGAATGGACATAGGGTAAAAAGATACTATGAAGATGAGGTCTTTGTAAAAAGGTCAAAACTAAGTTTGGAGGAACCCAATCCAGCAATAGATGAAATACGCAAGCATTTGCCAACACAAGCCAAAGGAGGGTGAGAACAGACTGGGAGAGTCAAGCTAAAGACTTAAAACTAGCACTTCTTGGGAGGCAAACTAAGCATTTATTGCCTTCTTTCATATTGAAAACTTTCCTTTATCTTCCGTTACTAGTTTAAGCTATACATACTTATCTTTGAACTTTCTCTCTCTAAGTATTTTTTTTCCTCTATGGTAAATGGAGAATGTAGATTGATATGTCTTCATATGGCCTTTAACGAAGTGCAATGGGGTTGATTAGTTCAAAACCTAAAGGACCTATTCTTAAAATCCCTGTATCTTTCAAAATGACTCTTAGTGTGTCACAGTCGTGATGATTGTTGCGGTCGCGACAACTATTTTGCTAGTTTTGCATCTTGATTGAGACGTGCGTCTCGACCATGACAACCATCACAATCATAAACATCATCATGGTCATGACATTTGTGTAATATAAGAAAGGGAGGTTCTAGAAATAGTGTTTTCTTCTTTTCTCTCCCTCACTCGTGTCGTCTACTCTCTAAAGAAGCCTAGCATGAAGGAACCGAGGAGTTGCAACAAGACAAAGGTGTCGAAAGATGTTTGTTGAGGACTAAAGAACCAGGCATCGCTGCCTTGGTTCCATTGCTTCCTTCAATAGCCTTAATTTAGCCTCCCCGTTCTTTTCCCTTCTCAACTCCCAGAAGGTAGCACAATCGTTTCTCTCTTTCTTTTTGTTGTATTCCCTTTCATCAAATCAAACCTTTTTGCCTCTTTCTTATCGACGCACTATTCATCATTTTCCTAAAACCCTAAACCCCATTCATCATAGTTACACACCAACCACAATCACAGTCATAGTCGCTAAGATAGTATTTCGATTCACTATTGTCTCGACACGTACTGCTATCTCCACCTTCATTACCTCTTCGCTCTTTCATCTATCATTGCAATCGCGATGAGGCCTCATCGAGACAACCACCATGACTGCAACACACCCTTGTTCTCTTTTGTTCCTTCTGACCTATCGCAATCATGGCACTTGTCCCAATCATGATAACACATACACCATACAATATCAACCATACTCATTTCCACTCTTGATTGCTCACATTCTTGATTCCCTGATCTGAGAATGCGTCATAGTCACGACAGTCCTCCTCTGTGTTTATGACATGTTGTCGATGCAACGTTTGTTGTCATCGTGAAGCCCTCTCTTCAAACCCCCGCCACCATGACGCCTTCTTGTCTCAATCGTGACAAATGTAAATCAATGAAAAGAAAATCTATATAATAATACAAAATTGACATTACCTACTTAGAGAGTGTATGACGACCTATTTTCTACTATAATTCTAGTATGTCTTCCTCCACCTTCAACACCCTGGCCTAGTAGTTGACAATGACATCACTGGCAGGAGTCCAAGAGACTATTAGTAAAATTGAGAAAAAGCTTCACGAGGATGCAAACTTGACAGAAGAGGATAGAACTCGCATGGAGATGATCAAGGAGAAGTATGAAAACATATTAAACCACAAGACACTAGAGGAGTCTGAAGAAATACATACTTGAAGAAGAGGATAACAAGTAGAAGGGAAAAAGAAAGGCTGCTATGTTGGTAGAAGTTAAAGCTAAAAAGCTAAGGAAGGTAGTGAAGGTTAGCTTAGAGGCCCCAGGACAAGAGGCTGACTTAGGGGTCGCATAAAAGGAAGAATCAAGGGCTAGGTGTACAATAGTAGGAACATCAATGGCTTTTGCACCATGAGATTCAGTTCATAAGTCCTACTATGAGATGATTATGACAACTAAGGTGTTCAAACCAACGAGATATATTGACACCAAAGACTTTAAGAAACTAGGTATCCATGATAGGGCAATGGATTTCCTCAGAGAAGAAAACCTGCACACATTGGCTCCGTAAAGGCTATCTCTCTAACAGAACTCATGGTCGAGTTCATACCTTTTATTGAAGTAGTAGTCATTGATGACAGAGAAAGGAAAGAAGCTGGAGGAGACTTCAAGCTGGAAGTAAGAATGGGCGGGAAGGAGCACTATGTGATAGAGGTGATCTTGAACAAGATCTTCACCAATAATGATGAAAAAGCAAAGGCCTGCTCAGAAACATAAGGGGACAAAATGACCATTGGGTATAAGCATCCACAAAATGTGGGAACAGCTATCGGGAGAATCTACTCACAGCCCAAAGAACTCAAAGGCAACTCAAATCTCTTCATGCCTTATCAGAGTAATCCAGAAAATAACTTCCAACACAATCTTCACAAGAACGGAGATAGGGGGAGTGACCAAAGGAGACATGTTCCTAATATGGTCGATGTTGAATAAGAGACTAGTGAATATAGGAAGGCTCATGATAGAGAAGTTGGCAACAATTACATGGCAGGATGCTAAGAAGATAAAAGATCTTTGCATTGGAGGGTAAATAACTCAAATTTCCTCCTACTTTGTGTCACACGAACAACTAAGAAGATATGAGTAGATGGAGGGGTACACAAAGTTAGATATCAAGTACCTCATAACTGCTGGCATTATAGTATAAAATAACAATAGGCTCTTCTACAAGAAGTCTTATTCAAATTATCTACTCCCCCTCACAGAAGATGGAACACTACGACGCATGCCCGATTGAAGAAGATATCGACAAAATGTACTCTAGCACCATCAGAAGGGATCTAGATGTTGAGCCATCTGCCAGGACAACACCGAAATCCGAACAAGTGATGGAAGTAGAACAACACAATCTAGAGAAGAGAAAGAAGCTGGAAACCCAACCACATCAAGTAAAGATGACAAAATTTCAACCCTCCAGGAG
Organism: Alisma plantago-aquatica; assembly: GCA_963693085.1. Taxonomy (NCBI): domain Eukaryota; kingdom Viridiplantae; phylum Streptophyta; class Magnoliopsida; order Alismatales; family Alismataceae; genus Alisma; species Alisma plantago-aquatica. Next base: position 659,092,435 of record OY856413.1, on the reverse strand, counting down.
AAAAGAAATGGCCAAGCCCCCACCCCTGGAGGGAGAACCTGAGAACTATGATGAAGGATTCTTCACTACACCTCCTTCTCCACCTACTGCCACTGAAACAACTAAGGTCACCAAAGAACCTAAGGCCGTAGAGGAAGTCGAGCAAGCCAAGCATCTCTCTACCATCCACTCAGAACAACCTGAAGCATCGCAGGAAAAGCAAGCCTACCCCAATATACATGAAGAACTTGTGTTGAAATCGCCTAAAAGATGGCCAACAAACACCCCTAAGCCAGCAATAGAGACAACATCAACAGAAGAAGAACAACTGTCAATGTTTGGTGATGTCCTAGGACATCGATTCGACGCCATGTGGGCACAGGTGCAAAGTTGTTCTGCAACAAATTCTCATATAAATGCATGCCTAGATGCTCTAACTACGCATGTGCAAGGCTTAGACGCAAGAACAACAACTCTCCCTAGCCTCATGCAGGAATTCGTTAACAATCAAGCAGTGATGATAGCAGCCGCCAAAGCGATGGCAGACGAGATCACTAATCTAAGGAAAGAGAGAGAAATAGTACAAGCTGAAAAAGACCAGATGCGCAAGGGCTATGAAGAGATGATGCAAGATATACAACAATGACACAGATGCCTCGAGGAAGAATGCAGGGAGATGGAGGCTGAATGCCATGAGTAAGAAGATTGGAGAAACTGAAATATGGGGAGGTGTATGGCAAGCCCCTCACCAAATCAAGCTTTCTCAAGGCCCTCAAATCTAATGACGACATAGTGGAGTAGGTGCACCTTTAACACCTAGAGACAGAAGCATAAACACAAACCCGCCCAGTAGGAGGAGCCCATCGCAAAAGAGGCACCACCTTAACTTAAAAATCAAAAGGGTGCTGGAGGGACAAAAGCAAATACTCTGGCATGGTATCTCGACCTGAACTCTGCATCATCCACAAAGAGCTCCCAAGAATTTTTCACTTTCACTGGAGATATCCACCCTGTCACCATTTCCAGGCTTTAAGAGATGATCAAAGCAGCTACTACTGAGCCACACCACCCTGATGAGGAAAGCAACATAAAGATGATGAGTTTCACAGATGACTCCACACTGTAACGTTGTATGTAGGAGTTGGACATGTCAATGGACATCGGCAAGCTCTACTTTGACTTTGGAGAGCAGAACGAGTGTCAGACGACATATTTGACAGCAAGATGTTCACCACGTTAGTAGCACTGAATGAGGCAGTACTTGAATAGCCATCAAAAGAAAATCTTCTACTAGAAGAATGTATCAGGGACATCACCACCAAAAACCTAATGCAAGCATAGCCTCAGGGGAAGAAGATAGCTGAAGAGTCAACTCCTACTACCCCAACTCAGCCTACACCAACTCCTGCTGCACCAGGTTCTCCTGTACAAGCAACTGGTGAAGGAACATCTAAAGATGATGAAGGCGGCCTTGCTTTATTATTCATCAATGAGCTAGTTAAAAATAGAGCCCACCTACTGATATAGAAGAATTAGGTGTTGTTCCACCTCTCGCATGCAATATGGTGGGAATGGACATGACTTCACTATCTAGAATAACATGTAGGGATGTCCATGTCCTGGCAGATGTGCTAGAAGACAACCTTTCTGGCATGGATGTCTTGTATCATAACAAAGGAAGGTCCCTAAATAGAGAACACCTTAGAGGGATCTTCATGAAGAGAGAATGTGTTCACAAGAAGTTATTTAAAGTGTTATGCACTATGCTGCTAGAAGAGTTCATCCACGCTGACAAGGTGCAACCAGTTTAATGGCACAACTCACTTGGAAGGGTAGCTATTCAATCAAAGATACAATTTTGACGATGTTAAAGAGCTACAACGAGCTGTGGATAGGGATGTGAGGCGATTCATGACCTTAATATAAGAACAATCAAGCACTAGGCTCTAATCATTGTGAATCTATATGAGCACCGCACCACAATATACAATTGTTGTGCTACTAAATTGGACAACACGTCCTTGGTCTACAAAGATAAGGAAACCAGGGACATCCTGAAGGTACCACTACATCTACAACATGCAATCTAGAAAGCAGAAGATCGACACCAAGGAATTTGGAAACAATTTTCAATCTGTAAGAAGGTACCCTAGGAAGAGGTAGGAACATGGGATTGTGCTTTCATTGTACTACAAATTATGGAAGTCATCAACAAGGATATTCCACTAGAATACCTCTGCAATGAAGATCTGCAAGGCCTACATGGTGTCTACACTATGGAAGTAATCTATGATTGCCACTTCTTCAACGACTTGGTGATGCCCTTAGATGTGACACCACATAGGCTTCACACCAGAATTCTCCTCCCTGAAAAGAAGACTTGGTGAGAAAAGTTGAAGACCCTGTGGATTGATCCTGAAGAACCAGCCAGGATAGCTTCTTAGAAATAAGGGTGGGTGTAAGAAACTAAGCCTCTTGATGCAACTAAAAACATAGAAAAAACCTCAAGCTACAAGCGAGAAAGATGCCTCCCTTGCAGCTGAGAAGGAACAAGAAGAACATGTCATTAATGAGCCTAAAGTGGGAGAAATAAAAAAAGATGATATGCCCAAAATAAAGATAGATGGGCCAACAGGAGAGATAGTACCTACCTTCCAGGACTTTGATAGATAGGGTTGTGAAAACCTTTTGTTGGAGTCCCTACAGCTGATAATAAAGTCCCTAAAGGAAGGTGATACTACAGGGGAAGTAATCTTCAAAAGGGATGACATCTACGTGCAAAAGGACAACCTCCACGATACTTTGAAAGCAGGAGGATATCTCTCAGTGAACGTCATGTCTGCTTACCAATCATTGCTAGGTGACAACATGACAAATGTACACATGGCATATTTCCTACTCATCGATGACATTCTGAAAGACAAAAAGTCAAGCAAAAAGAAGCTTGTAGAAACACCTGATGACCTCTGTCCCACACTATATATTCCTCCCCATTATGCATGATAACCATTGGACTCTTCTAGTAGTCAATATAATAGCAAGGACTGTAGTTCTATATAACAACTCCGATTCAGCCTTTGCTATGAAAAAACACACCAATGTGACTACTGTGAAGACACCTACAAAAGAAAAAGTACTTACGTGTGCCAAAGCAATCATCAAGATGATCTGAAACCAAGGGAAGGGGTACAAGCACACAGAAGGCAAAGATTTCAAAAAGTAGAATCCCACATCAAGTGCCATTGTCCAATGACTGTGGATTTTATTACCTAGATTGGATGATAACCCTGGCCATGATGAATATGAAGGTTGAAAGCATGTAGCAGCATGAACAATATCACACACTCTGTGGGATGTATGCCAACATGTTCATGCAATCAAAATGGGAAATCACCGAAAACTAACAACAACAAAGTAAACCCGTTTATACCTACAACTCCATTTTTGACACTTGAGATGTAGTGAATGATAAGTTTTGGGGAGGAGTTATAAATGGGCATGAGAGGTACAATTTAGTCACTAAAGTTTAATTCCACTTGTACATATTCTTACTTTTACCCTCTGCAAGTATCAAAAAATTTGTATCAATTTTGAACAAATACTTGCTATAGTCCCAGATTTAATCTTCTCCCTTTGTGATTCAACATTCCCTTTTCTTAGCACTATTTGTCCTCTCGCTACCTTTTAGCATAATCATTGCTAGAGTGGTGTAAATGAGCTACTAATTCATGTATAAAGAGAAGGACACAACAATCCAATTTTACTTCATCCTTACAATAAATTGTTGTGTAAAGGCAGAAGGGCACCCCTGAGTCTATGGAAATAAAGAGGACTTTGCCATCAATACTCCCGATCAATCTTGAAATTTCTTATTAGAAAGTTTACACCTCCCTCAAGAAGGAAACAACTACCCCTTCCAGTTTTAATTACCACAACTTTGGGATGAAAAGAGGCTTGGCCGCCCAAAAATCCTTCCAAATCCCTTTCTTAAGACTGAGAGAGGAATGAAAAGCCAAGAAAAAAATTCATGGGAGTTGCGCATAAAAATATGTTGAATAATCCCACATGGCCGTTGTATTGCTGCACTCATAAATGGAGATATGTCGTACCTGGAAGTGGAATCTTGAAGCCGAGTTGTACCCACCTGCACTCCAAGGCAACAACCCTCACACAACCACCTAACAATACGTTAGGGCCCATTTGGGTAATACTGTCTTTATGGCAACCAATGGTAGAGGGATACTAAGGGGTGTAGGTAAACACTAAAAGCCTTACCTTCCCAAACAAAGTAGCTTAGGAACGACCAAAATAAAGGTAGGCTGTGAAAGCTACCTCTTGTTGGAATCGCTTACAAGTATAGCCAAGAACTTAGGGAAGGAATGGCATTGTGAAGGAGAGTCCTTCTACAACAAAAGGCAGTGGTTTGGGTGTGAGGTCAAGCAACTCTAGAAACAAAAGAGAGAGAAATGGAAGGGTAGAAAGTGGACCAAGACTAACACAAATCATTTTTTGTAAGGATGGAATCATTTGGTAATGGTGCATTCATAATGAGAGAAATTTTGTATAGCTCATCATTTGACAATTTGATTCTATTTGTTAGCTTGAGGACATGCTAGACTCTTTGTTTGGTGGAGTTGATAACATCCCATTTTGTGAAATTTTTGCATATGTTTTATTCCTATTTTAGCATCCCTTAAGTGGACTTTTTTGTTTATTTGATGTCCTTGGGTGAAGTCTAGATTTGATACTCCCTCCCACTCCATGCAGTTTTACACTACGTCGTGACCATGACAACGGCCCATGGATGTCTTGCACGGGACAGAGCCCAGGGTCAACAAGACCTAGTCACGACTGTGACATTGATTACGACCACGATGACCCATTGTGATTGCCATGCAGAATGGCGAGGATTTAATGATCGGGACGAGGCCGTGACTTGGTCAGAAGAAGAAATTGTGGCATATGTCACGACCAAGGATACACCTATTTTGACCTTTGCTAAAGTCACAGTCGTGATGACACCTCCTCACCGCGACTGAGACACTTTCTACAAAAGGTCATAACCACAACAATGGCCAATCGAGACATACACCGTGATCATGACAGAAGGTTAAGTCGGTGGGATGCACCCATAAATAGGCCTCAACCCCTCACACTAGGGGGCATCAGATCATCGAGAGTCACAAAGTGTTTCCAAACTCTAGAGTCATCCTCACTCATCTCCCAAGGTCTTGGATCTCCGAAGACAAAAGTTGGTGGAGAGAAAAGATTTACCACCCTCTTCTTTGAGAGGAGTTACCATCTTCCACCTCTGCACTAGATCTAGATCTGAAGAAGCATCATCGATGTATCGCTTCCTTCTTTCTCCAAATCTATTATCTTCCTCATGATGTATGTTCCCCTCTTTGTTATTCTTGATGTATCCATGCATTTGTAACACCGTTATGCTTCCCGTTTACATGTGTGGCTAAACACCTTACTTGGGTTGGGAGTAGCCACTATATACACACACACACACAGATATATATATATATATATATATATATATATATATATATATATATATATATATATATATCAACAATTATCTCCATACTCTTGTTCTTGACTGCTTCACTTGTAATCTTAGCTACCATCTTGTGATGTTTGATTATTAATACCTCAAAAGAGCAATATTAATTTTATCTAAGTGTTATGGAGTTGCATGAATGCATGAAAATGTTGGAATTCTAAAGCTAATACAAGACAAGTAGTTTTAGGGTAAATTTTAGTAGATGACAAGCTGTGTAGAATATGGTTTGAATGTTTGTTACATTACTTGTACTACTAGCTGATGATTTGACATTGTATATTATATTTCTTCTTGTGGACTATAATCATTTTGTTATAGAGATTATCTATTTTGTATTCTGATCTGTCTTGTTGACAAGTACTGAAGGTTGGGATTTATATCCACTCTTTATATGATTTGGATTCTTTGTCATTTGATAATACTATTTGGTAGACATGCCTTATGTGTGCTTCAGCAACAAGAGTACAAGAAGTGTTCCCGATTTGGCTGTGTAACATACTGAAATCTAGGGTTCTCCTTACAATTTACCCAATTTCACTCTTTTCTTTTCTTTCATGTCCTTTTGGATCCTTCTTGGCCTAAATGTTAAAATTGAGCAATAATTGAGGATGGAATCAATATTTACCCACATTCATGATAACGAAGGGGTGTTTGCACAAATAATTCAATTAATGTGATAAATGGGGACTAATGATGCAAATTGTCCATTAATGAGTGATTACTTGTGGATAATGTTAATTTGGAGATTTTATATCTTTTTAGGATAAGAAATGAGAGTTAAATGTGGAAGTCAGTTTAATTAATCTAATAATCACCCTCATTTTTCTCTCTCTCCTCCAAATTTATATTAAACCAAATGGAGAATGAGTGGTGGGACATGACACTTGAATGGATTTATAACAATTGTCTCGGATTTTGGTAAAGGAATTAGTAAGAAAATTGTTTCTTTTGTGTTTTAAAATGCATTAATATACACATTAATGGAAAATATGGTGATTAAGGTCCAAAACATGTATGAAATGAAAATATAATTGTATAGCATTATACATCATTATTAGCCTATGGTTAAATTTTGGGGTCATTTGGAGTTGGTTTGACCATTCAAATTGATTTATACGCTTTTAATATAGTGGAACTATAGTACATTAATTGATTTCATTAATTTCATTTGTAACGCCAAAGTTGGTCGATTTATTCATTGTCACGTGTTACCCCCTTCAATAGCCGAGCCATCCAATGACTCTGATTCCATCATCTGTGCATCGCTTTGATCTGACGGTCACCAAGTCATCCCTAACCTCTTGCCTCTCACGTCAAACAGTTGTTTCATGGCAGGCTATTTCCTCGGCCTTATTCTCTCTCCCCCCTCCATCAATTCAATTGATTCTTCTTCCATTGGCTTCGTCACTCTCTTCCGAACCTGATGATCCTTTACTCAACTCCCCACACAAATGGTAGAAGAAATGCCTATTAGGGCATTTTGACCTTTCTCCACCTCCAAGTCGCAGACGGTCCCTCGACCTTCCTCCTACCTATAAAATGGTTCGTCGAGCACCCTCACACCACATAAAATCTTCCTCCACTTCCAATTTCTCCCCAAATTTCCTCAAAGATCATGACCTGCTCGATCTTCTTCTCCAGCGACCTCGGCCAAGAACTTCAGTTTCCATCCACCTCGGTCCAATTAGCTATGAGGTGAGCTTCCTCTGACTCTGTTCTTCATTTCCCTTTTATTTCCTTGAACGCCCCATGTGCTCAGTCCTATAGCTCAGTTTTGGTCTTCGGTGGCATCGTGCTTTCTTTCGCCATGGTGCTCCTCTGCATATGAAACTCCGACATTTGACTCGTCTTGATCTCACAAACTCGTCCCCAGCCTTAGTTTAGGCTTTCCTCCTTGTATCAATGTGGTTTGAGTCACTTTCTCATCCTCTGTTCTCAATGCTTCAGCGACCTATTCTACGACTATGAAGGTCCTTTCACGTTCGCGATAATTATTTCAAAACCAGGGGTTCCTCACAGTTCCTCTCGACCCAACTTCATAGACACTTCAGCTCCATCACTGCTGTCAGCTGGTCTTGGCCAAAGGTAGGAAGGCGCGTCGTGCTATGACGAAAGGGTGAACATGCCAGGTCTTAATTTGACCTTGGCACCCCTATGGTCTCAATCACCCAATTAAATGAGCATGGGTATCTATACTATATATAAAGACCCATTTTGGATTTTTTCTGCAAATTTTGCCATCATCTTTTCTGAATTACTCATTGATCCTTTGCACTTAAAAAGACACTAGGGGTTCTTTACAATTGTCACAGATTTTTATCTCTGAGAAGAGGTCAGTCTGTGCGTTCATCTCTTTGCACCGCCAACTTCACAATTGCCCTCCTCTCCGCCCTGGACCAGGACACCTCCCACTTACTCAATGATTCGAACCCCCCCCCCCCCCGATCCCAAAACCAACCATTGCAAGCCTCCACTCCAGCTGCCTCAAACCATTCTTCAGTGGGGATCATGAACCACTCTCTCCTCCAATACCAATTTCTCCCACCTTGACCGAAAGTTGTTGAGAGCAAATCTATAGTCATCCACCACTGGCGTCAAGAGGAATTGTTGTTGTCGGAGTCTGTTGGGGGTCGTAGAACTAGATGGTGGTGCAGACAAAGATTTGAATGCGTCGGTCACATAGTCCCTTTACAGTTAACGCCTTGACATGCCCGCCGGGTGCCCTCAAGACATGGCTAATCCGAGACACGTGACTGAGCTGTTGTCGCAGGTGTTGTTGCCAGGCTAAAAAGCTGACTGGTGTTGCCCCACAGGCAGCTGCCTTGCATTTTACTCCTACGCCGTCCTCCTTGTCCTGTTACTCCTTGCGCGCCGGCCTCATATCGGCCCATCAGCCGCTACCCTGGTTGGTCATCTATGTATGTTTTCTTATTTGCACTTGTCCATATGTTGCTTGACAGGGGTATCTTCATCTCATATCATGTCTCCTATGAGGTCAACACAGCTAAGGGATGTTTTGCAACAGATATTGGTATATTGGTGGACCAAGAATGGTCAAGGCAAAGGAGCAGAGGTGCGTTGAGAATAAATAGTCCACTGCAGCGTCAAGCTCATCTCGTTGTCTATTGGATCGCTAGGGAGCAATAACCATCAAGGTCTTGCAAAGGTCAACGGAGCACAGGTGCTTTGAGAACTAATCGTCCACTACAACGTCAAGCTCCTCTCGCTGTCTGTTGGGTCGCCAGGGAGCAGTAACCATCAAGGTCTTGCAAAGGTCTGTTTATAGTCCCAAATGCTTATAGTTGATATCTTGTGTGAATTGATTGTTCCAGCCAAAACTTTCTAGAGTCCAAAGTTATATTTTTAGAGACAATGCTTCTTTTCAGTAGCTAGGTTCTTGCATTGTATTGGTAGATTTCAGAAAAATTAAACTTTTGTTCGGTATTTTATTCATGAATAATTGTAGCACAAATACAAGGAAGATTGTGTTTAATATTAAAACTTCAACAACGTGATTGATTTTTTCAGTAGGCCTCAAGTGTGTTTGAGACATTAGGAACTGAAAAATTATGATATCGGTATGCTTATCAATTATTATATCAAATATACAACTATGATACCGTCTTTTTCTTTAATAATTTGCTTCTCTTTAATGCTTTTGCAGTTTCTTAATGTAGTGGAATTGGAATGAATAAGCTATGAAATATTTAACAACTAGGCATGTCTTCATACTCACCATTGATTCTAATTTGATTGAATTTTAGGAGGTCTCCTGGACCAATAAGAAGAGCAAACATTGGTTGGACTTACCAAGAGGTGAGAGGCACATCAAAATGAAAATACCGTTTGACCAACTACATATTTAAAGCAATCAATTTTCTAAACGACAATACTTGATCATAAATTATGTTGATTTTTTACGTCAGTGAATGATGTCCTTTTGAGCTCTGTATTGTTGGCCTACAAGCATGTGACATGACACAAGCAAGCATCTACAAGAACATGCATGCCCGTTTTTATTGATGTGGGTCCAACCAATAAGTTATTAAGAATATAACTTATTATTCTGTTACACTTCTACTGCTCCGCATTGACATAACGTCTGAGTGAATTTGAAGTAAGTTTCTGTTAAGTTCCCACCAAGGCACCAACTTTTCTGCAAGCTTTCTCTATGTTTTTTCTAAATCAAATAGTGAGGTATTGAACTGATGTGTATGATTTAGAATAAGTTTATGTTGAGCTCTATATTTTTGATGACTTTTTATTCTTACTTTTATGTCCATGTGTTTGATCTTGCTCTTTTACTGGATTGTTTTGTTTGTCCCGATGATGTAAGTGACATGTTCTACATATGATCAATTTTAAATACACGCCATTCAGCCTTGATAAGTAGGTACTCACAATTTTCTTTATTTTATACATGGATGATACATTTACTTTTATTCAATTAAGTTAAGAGGGTTTTTGAGGCCAGATTAACTATGCATCATGATTTTCTTATGGGTATTCCTAAAAATCTTCTATGTTCAGTTTAATTAGATACATGCATAATTTAGAATTATACCATCTTAGAAATGTAATTAGGAGCTGACTTTGTTATAGATATAACAAGAAGATTTCAAGTTCAGTTCTGATCGTAGAAAAATTACTGTATTTTCTTGCTTAGTATCTTCTTTCTCAACAACAATGTGTGTATTGTTACCCCTTGATATACTCATCATGGTTAGTTGCCTTGATTCTCTTCTAAATGAGACATTAGGTATGTAATTATCATTACTTATATTGACGTTATAATAATCAAATGGGTTGCATTTTTTTAATCTTACAGGCAGATCGATATATCTAAGCAAGTATACCAGCGGCTGACGAAAAAGATTTAAGCAGCCAGAAAGGTATCTCTTCTCATGAAGAGAAACAATCTCAATATCATTGTAAACATTTTGTCTATGAGTTTTTACTTTTTTTGTAAGGAAGGTTCTTAATAATTGCTATTGTTTTATTTTGAACTGAACGAAATAAGCATCACTTTGTTATACTAGACTTTTGTCTTACATAGCACCTCATATTATAATACCAAAAAAAATTCCCATGGAATGTAGAATGAACATACTGTAATTGCCCGTGCATCGCACGGGTTTATGACTAGTTTGTATAATCTTGTGTCTTATTTTGTTTCTCGCCAACAAAATTGATACTTGCAAATGACAATAATACCCTCATGATTTTAATCAATTTGATTCACCAGTAAGGGTAATTCATTCTTTTCCCTCTTTGCTTCACTCGCCATTGATCGAGTCCATGTGAGCACAAATCGGATGATTGTGCCAAATATGATTGGGCCACGTCAGTGCGGACCCGGCCATGTGGCACACTCTCTTTCACCCATTTAATTGCCTATTTGGCATTTTCTTAATTTTCTGATTGGCCTGATTTATTTAATTCATAGTAAATCGACCATTGGTCAGAACAATGCGAATTAATATTCGTTGGAAAGGATTTTTTTACTAGAATCCTAATTTTGACTTAGATACCATTTGAATCACATTAAATGATCCAAAAATGATAACTAAATCATTTTAATGCCAAATTGAGAAATAAAAGGTGTTTTATTAATCAGAAGAATATGAAAAATTGTTTGGTCTAGGTTTTGAGTCACAAATTGAGGTTTGGTTTTAAAGGAGTAAATTAGGGTTTCAACCCGTATATATTACATTAAACCTAATCCAAGTATATACCTTTGAATCTAGGATAAAAGTGATTGGGATAAATCTAGTCAATGAAAGTTATGGATGTGAATCTACAATAAGGTATGTGACACCTGTTTATGTATGTGGATTCTATTTTGAGAATATCTATAAATGTGCAAGTCACACCCTACTCCTTCAGCTGGGCCTTTTTACCCACACCCTTTTTCCCAATGAGGCTTGAGCCTATTTTACTTATTCATGAAATTCTTCTATTGCCTTTCTTTGGCTCTTTATTTGAGTTGAATCTCCTATTATCAATTATTCTTGTTATTGCTTAAATTATTTTAGGGTCATGGACCCCACTTGCTATTGTTGGAAACTTATCATAACTGCCATTTCATTACTTAGCATGATGATGAAAATGACTAGTTAACTAATGTAGTGTACATGAATACAAACCACCCATAGTGGGCATGTTAAAATTCGTCCAGGGGAATGTTAAAATTCTCCCCATATATTAATTTGAGGTTTGGGGATGTTAAAATTCCCCCTCTCCTTTTGGTTGAGGTTAGGTAGGTGCCTCAACCCTATATTAGATTAATCTAGCCACATTTAATCATGCATGTTGTTATATTATTGTTGTTGAAATTATGGTAGAATTCCTATTTCTTATTTGATATGCATGCCTCATAATTTTGACACTCTTAGTATAGTGGACCCTTTATTATGCAATGTTTTAGCTTATAAATGTCCTTTACTCCTATTGACACATACTTTTTATCTCTCTCTTGCTGGGTGATCCCAACCACCCAGATATAGGATTAGAGTGCGCAGTTGAAGCTTGGTGAACCAGCCTAAGGCTAGGGATGTGGAGTTCAACCAACTAGCTTGGACTTAGCTACAAATGTTAAGTTGTTTTATTTGAATACAATTTTGATTTGGTTTAGTCTTCCTCTACCTAGATCCTCATTTTGTATAAAATTATACCCCTTTTGGGAAATTTTGTAAATCACTCTTTATACTATTAAATAAAGTAAAAGTTTAAAATTCTGCTACTTCACATTGATGATTTTGTTTACCATTATTTTAGTAAAGGTTTGGTTGATTCCATCTCTTTACATCATGGTATCAGAGCATCAAGGTAGTCAGAGTCTTGACTAATTCAATTTGTCTCCTTAGTTAGAAAACCTTACCTCATATAGTTTCCCTTTAGTAAGTTTTCACCTTAGAGTTTACCAATGATGATTGATTGATTTAGGATCATAATAATCTCATATTAGAAATATAATTTGATCAACTTTTGGTGATTAGTCTATTGAGTAGCTACTAGGGCAAGAAGTTGAAAGTGATGGTGTCTAGAAAGGGCCAGAACTTGGAGGCTGTAAAATTTTCCTCCGTGCCACTAGCTTGGTTTACAGGGACTCCCGGGTTCATATGACACCGGCTTGGCCTGAATTGATACAGAAATCTCAAAATAGCATACCTTTAGACATATTACCTTATTGTTGAATACCCTTAGAAAACCTTATGTGATGATTTGATCTCTCAAACAAAATCATCTTAAAATCCTTACGTATCTTATATGAGTCTTAGAATTCCATGTTTAGGGTTAGTGTACCCTATACTATGCCTTCAAGTTTGGTAATAGTGATTAGTAAGACTTTTTAGTCTTGGACCTTATACATGATTATATACTCTTTTACCCTTTGATTAGTTTGACTTAGTCAACCATTTTAAGTGAAATAGTTATATTAGTACCTTGATAGATTTTGTAATTATTGATTTCGAGGACAAAATCCCTTTTTAGGGGGATGGAATCCCATGCAAATAAAAATCTAGTCACTTTGTAATTAGAAACCCTAACTAGGTGGACAAACATATTAGTGAACTCATATGATTAGAATTTACCAAACAAATCATAATTGCAATTTAACTTGTTTGTTTATATACAAATGAATATATAATAAGTCATATAAGGAATAGTTCATATGCTTGAACCCTAAAATAGACATGATGCACATAAAAGTGAGTTACTCATCACTAATTGTAAATACATATAATGTTGACCGAGTCAACCTAATGGTATGATAGATGGAACTAATGCATGCTAAGAATGCATAACATATAATGGTCATGCTGACCTAAATCCAAAAATGTAATTATTTAACATTAATACATATATATATATATCCTTAATGTTTTCATCATTAGTGATATTAGGTGTCATAACCTAATAATATACTTGATACACAAAGATGGATTATAATTATCCAATCATAATTTACTCAAGTGTTCAATATATGTAATGCATATCATATTGATACACACCTCATTAATCACCTTAACATAATTTGGTATATGGATCAAATTATTAAAATATAATGTGTTTCACCTTATTCATCTCAAATACATATAATGATTCAAATGTGATAAGGAGTAATTGGATTACATAAGAATGATTAAGCCTATAATGATATCAATGTCTAATGTGAAGTTGAATATCTATAATTCCTATGATGAAGTGTAATAAGAGAAATGGTTAATGATGTCATTAATATTAGTATGAAAAGTGATGTGATAATGTGTAAGAAATTAATCTGACATTATTTAGACTTAATAATTTGTTGGATTATATTATCCATTTCTCACCTAATAATCTGTGATAATTTCACATGGTAGTAACATGAGAATAATGGAGAATAAATTCATGTATATTGGGAGTACTTGGTAACCCAAATTGTGCTTAAAACCCTTAGTGAGGTAAATAAGGGTAATACACCTGAGTTGTACTTAATATTGAGATGATTTAGAAAACCCTAGTTGTGCTTCAAATTCTTAATGAGAAAATGTGAAATACACATGAGTGGTACATGACGTTGATATATATATATATATATATATATAATGTGAATACAATGTGACACAAGTAATTGAATATTAAGGATGATGAAAATTTCATAATATTAATGAGCCAAAATGTGTATTGTATTACATTTGAGAAAAGGGATTTGAATAGTGGAAGCCTTAGTGAATCATGATACCTGACTTATGTGTAGAGCTTATGCAGTACCCTAGATTAAGGGTTATAACCTAGTTGTTTAAGGTTGGGACGTTACACACTCACCCTCTCTTCCCTCTTGTTGTGATTTTAGGGGTGAAATCCTCTTTAAGGGGTGGGGTGTTGTAACATAATCAAATCTAGGGTTCTCCTTGCAATTTATACAATTTCACTCTTTTCTTTTCTTTCATGTCCTTTTGGATCTTTTTCATAAATTTCCTCTCTTTTGTATCCTTCTTGGCCTAAATGTTGAAATTGAGCAATAATTGAGGATGAAATCAATATTTACCCACATTCATGATAATGAAGTGGTGTTTGCACAAATAATCCAATTAATGTGATAATTAAGGACTAATGATTCAAATTGGCCATTAATGAGTGATAACTTGTGGATAATTTTAATTTGGATATTTTATATCTTTTTAGGATAAGAAATGAGAGTTAAATGTGGAAGTAAGTTCAATTAATGTAATAATCACCCTCATTTCTCTCTCTCCCCTCCAAATTGCTATTAACACATTAAAATGGAGGATGAGTTGTGGGACATGACACTTGAATGGATTTATAACAATTGTCTCGAATTTTGGTAGAGGAATTAGTAAGAAAATAGTTTTGTGTTTTAGAATTCATTAATATACACATTAATGGGCAATGTGGTGATTAAGGGCCAAAAATTGTATGAAACGAAAATATAGTTGTATAGAATTAATCTATACGTCATTATTAGCCTATGGTTAAATTTTGGGGTCATTTAGACTTGGTTTGACCCATCAAATTGATTTTATATGCTTTTAATATAGTGTAACTATAGTACATTAATTGATTTCATTGATTTCATTTGTAACACCAAAGTTGGTTGATTTATTAGTTGTCATGTGTTACCCACTTCAATAGTTGATCCATCCAATGGCTCTAATTCCATCATCCAGTCATCATCTTGATCCGACGGTCACCAAGTCATCCATAACCTCCTGCCTCTCACGTCAAATAGTCGTTTCATGGCAGGCTATTTCATCGGCCTCATTCTCTCTCCCCTCCATAAATTCAATTGATTCTTCTTCTGTTGGCTTTGTCACTCTCTTCCAAACCCATGAGCCTTTACTCATATCCCCTCATGAATGGTAGAAGAAATTCCTATTAGGGCATTTCGGCCTTTCTCCACCTCCGAGTCGCAGATGGTCCCTCGAACTTCCTCCCACCTATAAAATGGGCCTTTGAGCACCCTCACCCCACACCAAATCTTCATCTTCCATTTTTTTCCCAAATCTCCTCGAAGACCATGACCTACTCAGTCTTCTTCTCTGATAACCTTAGCCAAGAACTCTAGTTTCTGGTTACCTCGGTCCAATTAGATATGAGGTGAGCTTCCTCTGACTCCGTTCTTCATTTCCCTTTTATTTCCTTGCCTTGCAAATGCCCCATGTGCTAAATCCTATAGCTCATATTTGGTCTCCGATGGTTCCATGCTTTCCTCCTCCATGGTTCTCCTTCGCATATGAAACTCCGACTTTTGACTCGTCTTGATCTCGTGAACTCATCCCCGACCTTAGTTTAGGCTTTTCTCCTCGTATCAATGAGCTTTGAGTCGCTTTCTCATCCTCTATTCTCGATGCTCCGATGACCTGTTCTAGGGCTACAGGGATTCTTTCGTGTTTGCGATAGTTATTTTGAAACTAGGGGTTTCTCACGGGTTCTCTCGATCCAACTTCACAGACACTTCAACCCCATCGCCGCAGTCAGCTGGTCTTGGCCAAAGGCAGGAAGGCGCCTCCCACCATGACTCAAGCGTGAACAAGCCAGGTCTTAATTTGACCTTGGCACCCCTGTGGTCTCAATCACCCGATTAAATGAGCATGGGTATTAGTGTAATCTCACATCCTATTTTGTTTCTCGACAACAAAATTGATACTTGCAAATGACAATAATACCCTCGTGATTTTAATCGATTCGATTCACTAGTAAGGGCATTTTAGTCTTTTCCCTCTTTGCTTCACTCGCCATTGATCGATTCCACACGAGCATGGACCAACTGACTTGGCCAAATATGATTGGCCCATGTCAGTGCGGACATGGCCACGTGGAACACTCTCTTTCGCCCATCTAATTGCCTATTTGGCATTTTCCTAATTTTTTATTGGCCTGATTTATTTAATTCATAGTAAATCGACCATTGGTCAAAAAAATGTGAATAAATATTTGTTGGAAAGGATTTTTTTAGTAGAATCCAAATTTCCAGTTTTTGAGTCTTGATTCTCTTTCCATTTTCGAATTTTTCCTTAGATACCATTTTAATCACATTAAATGATCCAAAAATGTTAACTAATACATTTTAACTCCAAATTGAGAAATAAAAGGTGTTTTCTTAATTAGAAGAATATGAAAAATCGTTTGGTCTAGGTTTTGAGTCACAAATCAAGGTTTGGTTTTGAAGGAATAAATTAGGGTCTCAACCCTTATATATTACTTTAAACCTTATCCAAGTATATACATTTGAATCTAGGATAAAAGTGATTGGGATACAATCTAGTCAATGAAAGTGATGGATGTGAATCTACAATAAGGTATGTGGCACCTATTTATGTATGTGAATCCTATTTTTAGAATATCTATAAATGTGTAAATCACACCCTACTCCTTCGATTGGGCCTTTTTACCCACACCCTTTTTCCCAATGAGGCTTGAGCCTATTTTACTTATTCAAATGAAATTCTTCTATTGCCTTTCTTTGGCTCTTTATTTGAGTTGAATATCCTATTATCAATTATTCTTGTTATTTCTTAAATTATTCTAGGGTCATGGACCCCACTTGCTATTGTTTGAAACTTATCATAATTGCCATTTAATTACTTAGCATGATGATGAAAATGACTAGTTAACTAATGTAGTGTACATGAGTACAAACTACCCATAGTGGGCATGTTAAAATTCTCCCCATGTTATATATTAATTTGAGGTTAGGGGATGTTAAAATTCCCCTCTCCTTTTGGTTGAGGTTAGGTAGGTTCATCAGCCCTATATTAGATTAATATAGCCACATGTAATCATGCATGTTGTTATATTATTGTTGTTGAAATTATGGCAGAATTCCCATTTCTTATTTGATATACATGCCTCATACTTTTGACACTCTTAGTATAGTGGATCTTTTATTATGCAATGTTTTAGCTTATAAATGTCATTTACTCCTATTGACACATACTTTTTATCTCTCTCTTGCGGGTGATCCCAACCACCCAGATATAGGATCAGAGTGCACAATTGAAGCTTGGTGAACCAGCCTAAGGCTAGGGATGTGGAGTTCAACCAACTAGCTTGGACTTAGCTACATATGTTAAGTTGTTTTATTTGGAGACAATGTTGTTTTGGTTTAGTCTTCCTCTACCTAGATCCTCATTTTGTATAAAATTGTAACCCTTTTGGGAAATTTTGTAAAGTACTCTTTATACTATTGAATATAGTCAAAGTTTAAAATTCTACTACTTCACATTGATGATTTTGTTTACCATTATTTTAGTAAAGGGTTGGTTGATTCTAGCTCTTTATAGGTTGGTGGAGTGCCTCAACGATGATGTTATTATTATGTATCGATTCAAAATACTTAAATCTTGACTTGATGCTCATGCAGAAGGATTGTTAATATCAACTAAGAAGTATATGCTTATTTGTTCATAAACATGCTTCAAAAGATGTTTTAAAGTTATAATTAGTTTAAGTCATTACCTTATCTATTTCACTAGATTACCATTATAAACTAGATTTGACTTAAGCTAGAACTATTTTCTAGACTTTTCAATATCTACATGTTTCTAAGTTTATTATACTTAATGTGATGTTGATGCATGTATCTAGCTTGAGTGGGAGGTATCCACTCACTAGGGCTCTATATAAGTATCATGAGGTTGTTTCCATTGTTTTTAGGTATAATGCTATCCAATGGAGAGTTCATGACAAAGAAGATGCATATAGAATAATCTAGTTAGATTAGAATGTCCATGTACACTCTCTTTCCCAAGATGGGTAGTATAAAAAATTTATTGATTCATGTACATGTATTTATTGTAACTGCACATGAGCCATAAGGTTTGATTCTGGTTTTGATGGAGTTGAATCAGATTTGTGTTATCTTATTGTGTGGTTCTTGATGTGAAAATTGTGAAGAAAGAAAAAGAAAAAAAATATCTGTGTTTTTCTTATATTGTGTTTATCATCTTTGTCGAAAATAAAGAGTTTGTTTCTAAATTGGAGTTTAGGCATAGGGATTCTATCTAATTGTTGGCATTTATGCTGATCAAAAGAGAGGTCCCTCCAGTTACATCTTGGTAAATAGATGAATCAACACACTATTGGTTGGTTGGATTTTGGGGAAAAAATCCTCTTTAGGGGTGGAGTTTTGTAACTTATCGAAACCTAAGTAAAGTTATTCACATGACACCAACACCCTGGTGGGAGTGAGAATAAGATAGAGATTTTATTCTTAACTAAATTATATACCAATATGAACAGAATTCATTAATACACTACTAATGCATATATGTTGAATAAAATTAAATATCCTAAGTGATCTCATATTTCGAACACACATAAATATACATTACTTAGTGCATAAACTAAGCTGGTTAATTCATCTTTTCATTGTTTAGGTGGAACTATAATAAAGAAAGTTATGGTCTAAATTAAGTGAAAATAATGGTTTCATGATTGGTAAATATAAGGAAATATAGTCACAATGATAAAATCCCAAAATTAGTTAGTTTCAATGTAAGGAATAGACATGGAGTACAATGGCATAATTTGGGAATTATATATCACTCTAAAATAATATATAATTCAATAAATTGCCACATAACCTGAATAAAAAACTTATATTTCATTTATTTAAAATACTATATAGGTATTTCTACCATCTACTAAAGGAAATGAAATTATAAAGTTGAGTATCAATCGGTTGGAAATGGTTATTATAATGAAGCATATCCAATTAGTAAGTGGTTCTCAAGTAGGAAATAACAACCATCTTGTTTATGATCTTTCCTTTAATAAACTTACTTCTCTCATTCTAAATCCTTTAAAGGGACTCCAGACATATAAATAATACACTCATATATTTTATTGTTATGCTCTTGCCAAAAAATATAAGTGAACAAGGATACCATAGAAAGGTTCATCACTAATTCACTCATGAATAATTAATATGATTAAATTGGGAATTGAGGGGTTGTTTACTTTTGTCTAATTGGGTAAAAGAAGTTAATGTATACCTTAGTGGTGTTCAAAACTTCCCTCATTAGTGTGTGATCCCAAAATAATCATAAATAATGATGGTAACTTCGTGAGTATCATAATGATATTCATTTATAAATATTAATAAACTCATATGTATTAAATGATCTATTAGTTGCTACCAAGATAGGAAACATATATTAAATTAGGATTCTAAGGTCCCTAATTAGTCTTTGGGTTGTTTTTATCTTAATTAGATGAGTTTAGTTGTGCTAAATAATTTATTTAAGGAAATACCAATATAGATGAAATGAGGAAATTAACACCAAGTTTAGTCAAAAAGATTTAGTGAGAAATTATATTGTCACACTAAAGTTAATATATATGAGGGCTCTATGCAAGATATCTCATGGGGATCTCATGGATTTTGGATTATTATCTACATCCAACATTTTTCCCATCCGACTATAGTTTCTCTCATGTTGTTTTCCTGCGCTCCACATCACAATTTCTATAGATTTTTTTCCAATGATTTCCTTACCAAATCTTAAAGTAAGGATCCCTATTTTGACTCCTTGTTGTACTTGGCAGGGAAACCCCCAATTTCCCTATTTAATCAACCCTTCATGGATGGTTGTAGATGAAAATCAACTACAACCCATATATAATCATCGATATAATAGAAACCACTAGAAACCGCCATCAAAATGTAATTTCCCTATTTTCTTCTTCCACTGTAGCCAAGTCTTCCTTCCTTGGCTGACATATGATCTGGAAACACCAGAAATCCGCATCAAAATATAATTCCCCTAGTATTAACCATCCCCATCTCCCAGTAACCCATATATTAGGTTCTCTTGATGTACACTTTTCTCTAGAATTTCCCTATGTTACATGTAGTTGGAGTCACAACTTTAAGATAGAGCTATGTTGCTCAAGGAGCCACATGAACAACCCATATGACTTTGTCTCTCTTGCTTGGTGTATTCCTCATAGAAAAACTTACCCAATATTGATAATTCCCTCATTTTTATCTCTTGCCTACTAATATTCAAATGTTACGTTGAATGTGTAGTCGTTGGATTTGGTTTATCTTCCTTTTTTAGTGTCTAGATTTGAATGGAATTTACGAGCACTTCTGACATTCTTGTTTTTGTAGGGCTTTGTCTTGTAGTAATATTGAGTACCTCCTCAAACCTTTCATGGTAGACAACTTATCATAGCTTTCCCTCATCAAGCATCTTTGGATTTGGGTTCAAGAATATTGTCCACATAATTATGACATGTACATAGCACAAGTACACTACCAAAACTCAAGTAATGTAAAAAACTTCTCGCCTAGACCTTAGAGTATAAGGACGAATCTAGGACTCTATACAACTACACCAACCTCTTTTACGCTATAAATCTTCCAATTGCGCCTCCTCACTATCAAGGTCTTGACTGTGTTAACGGTCACCTAGAAAGGGTGTGGAAACCCATGAGGCGAGATCGATGTCCCAATAAGAGATATAACTTGAAAAACATTTATTACTTACTAGGGTTACATATTTTAAGTAGTTAAAGTAGATAGTATTGCATAGTTGAAGGACTGTATAATTACATAAAAGATCAAACATATCTAGTGTAATAAGCATAGCTGATTTCTCTTATCACATTATAACTCACCTACAACTGAAAAGAGACATAGCAAGGATCATCATCCAATGTGATTTGCCAAGTAATCCCTAATAGTTATGCTACACTGCTGAATTACATACTTTACTAAGCCCTGGGTAGTTTGAGGCATACCCCTCAAACTATTAGCTGACCACTTCAGAGTTGAAATCAGCCTCATGTAAGATCTAGGAAGACCAGAATCCTATGATCTCTTCCCTTTGTCCAATACAAGTAACAACCATAGTGGCATATCATTCGAACTACTAAAACAACTTAGTCCACCCTGGGTACACATGAAAAGACACTAGAAACTAGGGTATAAACCCTAAAATATGAGTTAAACTACAATGACTCTCAATTACATTATCATTTGATGGATAAATTATACCACTCTCTTAAACCTTGGGATCAGGATAACATGGCTATAGCACCCTATATCTGCATATGCTCAACAATACATGACGTTGAGCTCCTTTTAGAGTACTCATTTCAATTTCCAACAAGTTCTAACACTAGAATAGTTCTAAGGACTCATGACACTACTTGCTTAGGGTTACACTTGATTACTTAGGTATATTAATTACATTTTGATTGCATCAATCAAGTTATGTGTCAAAACTAAAAATGTTCTTACAACAACCACTAGGGTTTGCAACCATAGAAGATATAACATGTATTAAATAGTGTTGTGTCACTCTATTCATAAATGTACATACACTCAAACCTACAATAAAAGAGCTACTTTTCCATACTAGGTTTTTCGTCCAATGATTATCACAACATCATAACAAAAATTTCAAATCTTACCATTTTATATCAGCATATGACTTTTGTTTGTCATGTGCTACCCTCAATTGTTGTTGGATCACCTTGATTTTTCTATAATCTATTGTAATATCTTAGGACCCAACAACTAGTATTCACCTACTTCATACCAACATAGAGGTGACCGACAACACATAGCATATAGATCCTCATAATGTTCCATGCCTATTCTCCTTTGGTAACTATTGTTGTAGGCAAACTCAATAACGCTTAGGTGAATATCCCAACTACCAAGAAACTAAAGCACACATTCCCTCAATAGACTCTCTAACGTCTGTATGGCTCTTTATGACTAGCCATATGTCTATGGGTGGAAAGCTAGTATTCACCTACTTCATACCAACATAGAGGTGACCGACAACACATAGCATATAGATCCTCATAACGTTCCATGCCTATTCTCCTTTGGTAACTATTGTTGTAGGCAAACTCAATAACGCTTAGGTGAATATCCCAACTACCAAGAAACTAAAGCACACATGCCCTCAATAGACTCTCTAAAGTTTGTATGGTTCTTTATGACTAGCCATATGTCTATGGGTGGAAAGCTATGATGAACCTCAATTGTGTCCCTAACATTGTATGTAGGCATTCCCAAAATCTGCTCATGAATCGGAGACCTCTATCAGACACTAAGGTAATATGTATGCCATTCATATGAACTATCTTATCTACATAGATTTGTGCCAACTTATCTGTTGTATAGGTAGTCTTGGTTGGAAAAAAGTGAGCTGACTTTGTCAACCAAATAATGATTACCCAAATGGAATCATGACCATTGGCTATCCTTGGAATACCAACCTTGAAGTCCATGGTCATGTGATCTCATTTCCACAGTGGAACTAGAAAAGGATGCAACAACCCTGTAGGCTTCTGATTTCTACTTTAACATGTTTACAAATTAGATATGTGGCAACAAACTCTACCACCTCATGCTTCAAAATTGGCCACTAATACAAGTTCTAAAGGTTATGATGCATATTTTTACTACCAAGATGCATAATGTACATTGAGGAATGAGCTTCCTCAAGTACCATCTCCCTCATATTGCCAATGTTAGGAGACATTGTTTTGTTGTGAAAACACACATTCTCATCTTCTATCTCAAGGAAGATATCATACTTCTTACTGCCAAACCATGACCTAATGTCATGTGTCACAATATCATCTATAATATGTTGTATCAATGTTGATTTCACCTGTCATGTGTCAACAAACCTACAAACAAGAAAATCTTCAACTCTACATTCATCTGCCAAAGTGACACCAACATATCCCGCTTGTAACATTCCATGAAGTGCAACTACACTTTATTGGAAGGTGATGATGAGGATCACTTCCAACTCAAAGCATCAACCACAACATTTTCCTTTCCACGATGGTATTCTATCATACAATTGTATTCCTTGATTAGCTCCATCCATCTCCTCTATCGCATGTTCAACTTTTGCACTGAAAAGGTGTACTACATATTCTTATGATTTGTGAAGAGTTGACACTTCTCCCCATATATGTAGCACCTCCAAATCTTCAAGGAAATAACCACAATTTCCAACTCAAGGTCATGAGTTGGGTAGTTCTCCTCCTGCTTCTTAAGTTGTCAGGTAGAAAAAGAAATCACATTATTGTCCTACATCAACACATATCCCAACCCACTCTTTGAGGCATCATAGAAATGATGTACCTTTCCCTGGTTCTTGTAACACCAACATTGGAGAACTCGTCAACTTCTCCTTTAATAGTTGGAAAGAACGTTGACTCATTTCATCCCAAACATACATAACACCCTTCATGGTTATCTTGGTTTGGGGTAATTTACTACATGGAATTCCTTAATGAGACTCTTGTGGTAACCAACCCAACCTAGAAAGCTTCAGACCTTCGTCAGTGTCTTGGTCTTCTCCTGATCCAAAACTAACTCCACCTTCTTAGGATCTACACAAAAACCTTTCGCAGATATGATGTGACTAAGAAAGGACACCTCAGTCAGCCAAAACTCACACTTATTGAACTTGGCATAAAGTCTATGTTGGCTCAACAACTCCAACACCTAACGAAGACATGATTCATGGTGTTATAGTCCCTAGATTGTATCAAGATATCATCTATGAACACCACTACAAACTAATCAAGAAATGGTATGAACATTCAGTTCATCAGATCCATGAATGATTTTGGTGCAGTGGTTAGCCTAAATGACATAACCACAAACTCATAATGGACATACCTAGTCCTAAAAGTAGTCCTTGGTATGCCATCTACCTGGATCCTCAACTGGTGATATCCCAAACTTAGATCTATATTGGAAAACATTGAAGCACCTCTTAATTGATCAAATAGATCATCTATCCTTGGTAACATATACTTGTTCTTCACTTTGACCTTTTTCAACTGTCGATAGTCTATGTAAAGCCTCATAGAATCATCCTTCTTCTTCATGAACAACACTATTTCACCCCTAGGGAAGTTCTTGACCGTATGAAACCCTATTCTCGGCCATATAAAACCCTTCTTCAACAACTCGTGTAGCTATTTCTTCAACTCCTTCATCTCAATTGCAACCATCCTAAAATGTGAGTGTGTTATAGGTTGCATACCAAGAGCTAGATATTTAAAAATAAATCTTCCTTGGGAGTGGAATACCTAGAAACTCATCGGGAAAAACTTCCTCAAACTCACACACCACTGGTACATTTTGGATACTAGGATTCCTCACCTTGATATCCATCATGTATGCCATAAAAGCTTCACACCCTCGCTCATTAGCTTCTTTGTTGTCACAGTCGGCACTAGACAAGTAGAAATGATCTTCCAATCTCTTTGGAAAGTCCAAGGGACATTACCATCATAGAACATTACATCTTTGGAACCACAGTCCAAGATAATTTTATAATTTTCCATGGTATCCATCCCTAGGATCACATCAGATCTGTGCTTATCAAGTGCCTTAAGATCCACTTGTATGTTGCGTCCTAAGAAAGAAAGAATACAAGATGGATACACTTATCTCAGCACCATAACGCCAACTAAAGGAGTTTCAAGAAAGAGCATATCATCCCTACTACATAGAAAAATTACAACTACTTATCACCTCTCTAGTGATAAACAAGTGTGTTGCACCCGGGTCAACTAACATTATATATATATATATATATATATATAATCTAGAATGAAAAAATTCCATCTAACCAGTCACAACCCATGGGTTGACCACTCCTTCTGGATGACTCATGGCTTAGAATCTAGCTGTAGCATGTTTTTGTCCTTGGCCTTTACTAGCTAGTCCTGATGACCCAGCTTACGAAGACTAGACACATCCTCTATTACCATTGTTATTGTACTGTTGACGCTACTATTGTGAGCCCTGTTAGCTCTACCTAGACTATTGTGTAACCTCTTGGTCCTTCATGGGGCAATACCATCTCATTTTCCCATCCTGATCATACTTGTAATTCATCCTCATATCATACGCTGACCTAGATAGCCCTATCATAGATATTGAACCATAACTATTTGCCCCAACTGGTGGAAACCTACATCCTCTCCCTTTTCCAAGAGACCACTATGACTGCACTTGTGTCTTTGGCTCAAAAAATTCGACCTTGAATGAGACTACTGGTATGGTGGCAATGAAAACCTTGGATTTTTTAAACTGACAGATGGTGATCCTTAGAACTGAGTAGACCTCTATCTTGCATTAACTTCTCACTGCACCATAGTTGTCCTCTGTATCCTCCTCATAGTTTCTACAAAGGTGGCAAACTTCACTTGGGATTCCAAAGCATATGTTGTCCTTGCCAACTCAGTGTTCAAACCTTTCTCAAACCTTCTAATCCTCTCCTTCTTTATGGCTTCCAAATGTGGATAGAACCTCAACAACTCCATAAACTTTGCCCCATAGTCATTAACAGACCACAATCCTTAGCACATGCACTAAAATTGAGCCATCTTCTCATCCAAATATGTCTCTGGGAAGTAACGACTAACAAACTCTTGCCAAAATGCCTCCCAACTAATTACGTCTCCTGTTCTATTCTCGTCCTCTATGGACCACCAATGGCCAACACTAACCTTCAGAAGGTAGATCACATGCTTCACCTGATCTTCCTCAGAGATATCTAGAATCATGAACACCTTCTCCAACTCCATCAACCACATGTCATCATCTGTCAGGTTCACTGTGCCTGCATACTCCATGGATCCCACACATTTCAACCTCTCAAAGGTCTTTCCTAGACCCTGAGACTCAAAATTTTAGACAGGTGCCCTTGGTTTTAGTGTAGGCACTTTGTCAACCAAATGTGTGATCCCCAGATAAGCTATCCAAAAACATATTAAAAATTTGCATCAACTATGTTCGAAGGGTCAAATGGAGGTGGAACGGGCTGTTCTGGCCCCATCTCATGTACTCCATCATCTGGTACATGTCACCTACTGCCACCTCCAGGTGCCATGAAGCTACTCTCATCATATTCTTCACATTTTCTGGATATATCTACACAACCATAACCCATGGTTAGCTATGATGGATATGTAAGAACAAACACAACAACCTAAGTCATATGTCCATGTGGACTCAATGAATCTAAGTCTCTGATACCACCAAATGTGACAATCTATCATGCTAAAAAAGACTACTAAAAACTAAAACATCAATCCATCAGTGATTAAACACATTACCAAAAATGATACAAAATAAAAAACAAATAAACTTCCAATCATGTCAGAGAACATTTGCATAAAGTTCTAACTTCTTGTAAATATATATAACCATACCAGACACCCTTACATTTATTTTGTGACCAACCTATGTACAAAAGATATTTTCCACATAATTACAACATTTACATAGGACAAGTACACTAGCAAAACTTGAGTCGATGTACATCATCCACAAAACTTCCTCATTGGAGATGAGCACATGGACGACTCTAGAACTCTATACAACAACACCAACCTCTCAAACTCTACAGATCTTCAAACTATGCCTCCCGTCTATCAAGGCCCTGACCACACCGACACCTAAAAAAGGTTGGAAACCCATGCGGTGGGACCCATGTCCCAACAAGAGATATAACTCCAAAAACATCTAATTCTTATAGGGGTTATGCATTTTAAGCAGTTAAAGAAGATAGTGTAATAGAGTTGAAGGACTATATAACTTACACAAAAGACCAGGAATATCTAGAGTCATAAGTATAGTTGATTTCTCTTACCACATTATTACTCATCTACAATTCAAAAGAAACATAGAAATGATCATCATCCAATGTTATTTGCCAAGAAATCCCCAACAATTATGCTACACAGTTTACATATTTTGTTAATCCCAGAGTAGTTGGATGCATACTACTCAAACTACTAGCTAACCATTGTGAATCAAAATCAGTCATGTGTAAGATCTAGGATGAATGCAACCCTAAGATCTCTTCCATTTAGTTGGTATGAGTAACAACCGTAGTGTCACATCAACCCAACTACTAAAACAGCATAGTCTGCCTTAAGTACATAGGCCATGACACTAGAAACCAAGGTATAAACCCTAAAATCTGAGTTACAACCATAGTTGTTCTGAATTACATCATCATTTGAGAAACATCCTCAATTTCTCTCCAAAACATTGGGATCAGGATGACATGGATATACCCTCCATGTACCCGAATGTACTCAACTGTATACAACTCTAATCTCCTTTTGAATTACTCCATTCACTATCCAGTAAGTTCTGAAATTGGAGTAGTTCTATGGTCTCAAGGCACTACTTGTTTAGAGTACACTTGATTACTTAAGTCAATTAATTACAATTTGACTACATCAATAAAGTTACATATGAGCACTAAAAAGGTTCTTACAAAATTCATTGGTTTGAAACCCAAAAGATATAAAACATATTAGATAGTTTCATATCACTCTAGTCATAAATGTCCATACACTTTAATTTATAATAAAATAGTTTCTTTCAATACTAGGGTTTTGTCCTACCATTATTATGACATCATAATTTTTTTTTCAAATCCCACTATTATATAAGATGTTCAACAAATTGCAACGTATATCATGTAAGTCAAATTTCTTTGTCCCCTGGGTATAAAAACATCATGTACATGGTATTTTTGGAATCCAAGCACTTACATTTTGGTATCTCAGACCTTCCATACTCAAGGAAAATTCATTATACCACAAGAAAAATGTTCATGAAGACTAAGTAAACCTTAAATATTTGCCTCTTCATCATTTTGTGATACAACACAATACTTAAAGGGCCATACTATAATACTATTTTAATAGTTCTAAAGTACTATTAACGACATGCATGCAGAAGGTAGGTAAGAAATGCCTTTAAATTTATATAACTCACGTGGTAGAGAGGAGAAAACTAAATCCAAGATGGAACTCTCGAAATCAACAAGAAAGTGTCAAGCTCATCCCACTAAATCTTCCAAAAATGCCTCCTATCACCTCAAACTGGGTGTTTCTAGAGCAAGGAAGAAAGAAAAGAAAGTTCTCAACCCCTATACATAGGGTTCCAACAAGAAGACGCCAAGAACATTAAGAAACACCAAGAAACTCATTTGCAAGACGAAGAAGGGTGAAGAACATCAAGAACACGAGTTGAAAAGTGAGAACCTAACGCGAATTGAGCAAGAATCTAGATCAAAACCCTTCACATCATCCAGGAGTAAATAAAAATGGTAGATGCATCAAGAACAATGTATCGACTATCCTCTCTAGTCTTTCATCATTCTACATTGATTACTACTGAAGCTCTACCAAACATGAGAAAGGAAAGAGGAAGGAGACGTATATATAGGCGGGTCAAGAGAGTGACTTCCCATCAGAAACTAGACCTGTCAGGAAACTAAAACTTGTTAATGTTGGTTTGGAAATCCCATTAATCAATGCTCGGCTAGGCATATACACACACACATAGAAAGCTTCACCGATCAAACACACCGAAGCTCATTGACTCAGAAATCTCATTTGTCAACGAAAGCTCTTCAGCCAATGAACCTCATTGGTCTATGAGGATTTGTCGATTCTTCCCTCATCCATACACGTACCTCGTTGGTTGACAAAAACCCTAGTTGGGTAGACAATAGTCCATCAAGCACTAAAAAATCAACGACCACCAGGGGTTCATTGGTCACTAAAAAATCGTCGGGCGATGGAAGCACCGCTCTACCGCTTCACTAAGGTTATGTAAACTCCATAAAAGTAAGGTTAAAAATCATTCAAAGGAGATGTAAAAAGGTAAGATTCCTAAGAACATCACGAAGCAACTCAAGAATGTATTAAAGTTATGTCCATGCTACTAGAAAAATGGTTAATTTACACATAGGTCCACAAGTTACATGAATTTGTATAAGTGGAGCAAACAAAGTCCTAATCAATTCAAATTTTAAACATAGTTTCATCATCTAGTGTGACATCAAAATTTAGAGTTGAATTCAAAATTAAGCATTTATTTACTCCAATTAGGTTTATGAATTAATTAGGGTTACATGTCTTACAAAGAGGATGAGCAAAATCCAAGGTGTTACTTCACATCATTTTCGTTATTGCAATATTGGACATTGTTCATGCATAAGGGTATCCACTATTTTCAACCATGCTATCAAATTAGTCTTCATGCGTTTGGGTCCAATATTTTACCATTTTATGCTATTATGTTGCAATATTATAAAATGTAGGCAAGGTAATATGATCTTTCGATTGGGTTTTGTCCTATAAATTTCATAAATGATTTAATATTATGAAATTCAACTAAGTATGGGTAAGTTATAAAATTAATTAAAATATGATTTGAATAAGAAAAATAATACCTATCAATGTGAGGTTTCTTATATCAAATTAAGTTAGGTTCAAAAGTCAAATTTTATGGTTTTCACTTTGATTAAAATTGAACCCCAACTCTCCTGATATCATAATAGATGATTTGAGACCCTATCTTGGTCCCACAAATCGACCCCTAGTATTTTTCAGGTTGATGATAGGTATATGCATTTCCCTATTATCTTTTACTCAATAAATTGACTAAAATCATAATTTCCACATACAAATATCTTTTGAAAAAACTATCTTTTCTTAACTCCTGTAATCTTTTGAAAGATATGTTATTATGAGACATCTCTCTCTCTCTTTGATTATTCAAACTTTTGGAATTATTATTGATGGGTCCTTTGACCTCAACTTGATACTATGTGTATTTACTCATCCTCTTTTAGTTGAAATGGCCTTGTACGGGCTAAATATGTACTCACCTTTCCTACAATGCATGACACATAGACTAATATGTTTTGGAGTATCAATATCATGTACCACCATATATTTGTTGGATTCACTTTTCTATATAGTGTGTGTCTTTCTACCAATTTATATACATGAGTATGTCTTTCTATCCAAGATGCGCCTTTCCACCTGAACTTTTGGCATGACATTTTATGGGTCTCAATCCTGCATAAACAATATTAGTCTATATTTTGCATGCACTATTGATTGTTAAGATGCTATTGAAATGTTTTAAGGCAATATATTTTAAATGATGATGTTTCTTAATACATTGCATGCCTCGTCTCTTGACATTAATAGTTTCTTGAATGGATTTTCTATTAAAGTATCTACATATATTGAAATCCATATGTTTGGGAACTTTCTTGTTGATTTGTCTTTTCCTATTAAATGCTCATTGTTTTATTATTGTGCATACTCACTTTTCACTTATTCATAATATCTATTGTTTCCTATTTAAGGGTTGTTCCCAACCCACGCATACATATGGGTTTAGAGAAGGATGGCTCATATGGAGCATGTACCAAGAAGTAAGAGTCTAGCTTGATATGGACAAGTTTCCCTCTACAAATGGTCCTTCATATAAGTGTAGCTGTAAAACTCATTTTTGTAGGACCAGATTTTTTGGTGAGGAATAATTTGTATAATACTTGGAGATAAGGTAATAGTTGTGATTTTTTCTCTTATATTTATTCATGTTGTTTGTATATCATTGTTTTGACATATAAAAAGGTACACCTAATATGACATACTAGTAAGTGTGTTTGGATTGGATGGTTTATTCCTCAACTAAATTTGGAGTATATGACCTCTCAGGTCCCACTCTTCACGCCTTCTTATACTTAAAAAGTATAAATGTATTTCCTAAATAATTTGATTAAATATAATTTTTGAATGAAACATCTACAATATAAACAAAAACCATTGGCAGTGTCACATATTTTAGATTTCTTGATAACATTAGTATCAATATGATACACACACATTGGTTCCCCCTTCCTCTATGGAATGTGCTTACCTATTTGTAGAATGTGAATACTTATTTGTGGAATGTTCATACTATTTTTCTATGTGATAGTGGAGGTGATTGTTTGATGAATGTTTATTCATTCTATTTTTAGATGCATGTTCATCTTAGTATTGCATTCATATTGCTTATTTGATTCTATAATTAGCTTCCATTAGGTGTCTATAGATTTGTCCAAATTTTCATGTGTTTATGAACTTTTGTTGCACAATTGAGCTTGATCTCTTTATACCATCACATCATACCCTTTAGAGTGTGGGAGTCAAGAGGAGGCTGCCTCTCGTGAAGTAAGGGGAATGCCCAAACCTTGACATAAATTTCATTAAGAACACATGGACATATATTTGAATTTTGGGCCAAAATCCACACCAGGCGGTCGACAATAAGCATGCATTTCAATCTATCTATACCTTAATCAATCTGTACCACCATGGGTTTACATCAATATGACTTATCACTGGTTCATTTCATTCAACTTTTCCACTGGTGATATTTAATGGCTTCCCTTTTGGGTTATAGGGAAGATAGAGAAGGCAGCGGAAACAAAAAATTTCTTCTCCCAAACCCAGAATAAAGGAATCGCGTCAACATCTATACAATAGGAAGGATGGTTTGTAGAGACATACCTTGTCATGAGGCTTGCTCAGCGACAATACCTCGCGGCTTGCACGGTCTTCACCTCCGATCATGGATGGTGTCTGTGCAACTCCTGGTCTCATCGGGACTGTCAGAATGGACATCTGTCCTCCGAGCGGTAGAAGTCTCCCGCCTCTAAAGTAGTCCACACAGACCACCTGGAACTCTGATCTCCTTATCCCATAAGGAATCAGAAGGAGTTGCACCCTCTTGTCGGCATGCTAGTCACTAACACACTCTCCTGCAACCAGTTGCCTTTCTGTAGTTGTCATTCCCTTGCTATGCCTCCCTTATCGGGTAGCACTTACTTGGGCTCTCTCGGTTACCACAACCAGAGAGAACGAAAACTTTGCAGAGCAATTGATGTTCTGAGTTGTTGTTCATGAGAATCCCCCACTACCCATATATATAGGAGGGTCATGGGATAGGGTTCTCTACCCCGGGCAATGCAGGATTAAACAGGAGTAGAAGGGTTTGAGATTTTCCACAAAACAACCAACTGCGCCACCTGAACTGATCGTTTCAAGCATGAAACGGTCGGTTGGGGAGCTGAGTCGATCGGTTCACCACCTGAACCGATCGTTTGGGGCCATGAGCCGATCAGTTCACCTCTGAGCTGATCGGTCCGTGGTCCTGGTCCAAGTCAAATTGACTTGCATATTTGTTTCTGATTAATCAAATATTAATCCTTGTCCAAATCGAATTTGTACAAGTGAAACAAATTGTATTTGCAAAATAGTCTTCTGACTTTCCAAACAATCTCAGTTGGTCCACGAATCGACCGATTCAATAATTGAGCTGATCGTTTCATGACACATGAGCCGATCGTATCACCAGTAGAGCTGATCGGTTTAGCAACCTGAGCCGATCGATTCATCTCATGAGCCGATCGGTTGGGGCAGCAGACTTGTGCAAATCAATCAATTGCAGTTTCAATCAACCTGATACTCTAATCAATCAATCCAACACCTTGAATACTATGATATTGAGCTATCAATTGATTGAGTGTTTAATTGAACTACTAAACTCCTTTAGTAATCAATCTAAGCATCATTTGTGGATAAACTCCTCTTCCAGGTTAAATCCTATGTGTGTGACCCTGCAGGTCCATTTCACATTGACAGTGAAAGTCCATAACACTTACGACTTCACAAGCAAAGAATGGTGCCTAATCGCACATCAGTGCTACCCAAGTGAAAAGGAAAGTTGGAGAACAACTTTCAATCCTACAATCCATGAATGGTGTTATAGTGAATGTATAATTCCTTTGTCACTGATATCCTGAATGAACTCAAGGCATGGAACAGTCATCCTGTCAACATTCATTCACTTTCTTGATCTCAGAGTAGATTGGAGGAGATATGTATGACATCAATATCACATACCGATTCACACATGCGTGCACGCCTATCTCAATCCTACTCATCAAGTATCCATGGATATCAAACTCCCTCAGGAGGGACAAATCCCATATCTATCACTCACCCCACAAAAGCCCCATGTGTCAAAGCCACCCAATCATCACCTTCATAACAACCCATGTTTCAGGATTGCATTTGATGATGTCAAAGTGTACCCAACGACATGTGTTGAGTGTAGTGATTTCATGTCAAAGAATCACATTCACCACCATCACTGTGAGAACTGACTGTGACTACCATGTCATGGTTCCTTGTGTCAAACTCATGGTGGGTCTGTCCGGTACACTTGTTCTCTAACAAGTACCTATGTGTTTGATTTGATATCTCCATATCATGACTAACGAGATTCTGTCATCAACCAACACCACAATCTAGTCTTGTGTGTCATTTTTGTCTATCTACCTTCCACAATGACATCTGACTAGGGACATAATAAGAATGTACAAACTCTTAGCATCCATATGTTCTCATCGTTCAGGTCCTGAACCTAAAGGCATACGTCATTGAGTATTGTCATTCTCTAGACATTGAATATGTTCTATCATTATCTCATATGACTGAACCAGAAAGAATTGGAAGCTTGACTTTGATATTTATCAAATATATCTTATTGTATCCCCCCAATCATCCCATTATTGGCTCTCAGGGCATACATACCAACATACTCCCACTTGCACTGTGCGCCAATCACCCTTGAATCATATTCATAGTGATCTTCAAACATGTCCCACATGTTACTGTGCTCTAGTGCTAACATAGTGAGTTATGGCAACACCTTGCCCAAGTCGGTATTTATTGCATGTCTCTCATCTCTTTATTGTATGTCACACGTATGAGATGGAGTTGTCGTAATATGCAATCTAGTATTCCTTTGCTAACCTTTAGCCACATTGCATGACCAAGCTCTCCTAACTTGTCATCAAAGATCTGAATATCTACAAGTTCATCTTTATGAACTCTTAGATCCATATATTATACACTGATGTTCTCTAATACACAGATACTCAACATTTCCTTTTAAAATAGCTTTATTGGAACATTTCCATTTATCAACAAACATTCACTTTTATATATCCCATATATATTTTGCGATTAATTTTCTGTCCTTTTTGGAAGTTCATATCAGTATAACCTTTTAGAGTGAACCCTTCCTTATTTCCATAGAACTAGTACTTATCAAGTACTTATCAAGTTCTCATGGTATTCCAGTAACCCTTACTAGAACTATAAAGGCGTTCACTTGTCATGTCCCACATACGAGTTATCAGGATGAGCATATTATATTGTCATGTCCTACATACAATATGATGAATGCATTTTATTCTTGCCATGTCCATACATGCAAGATAATGGGATAATTACATACATGATAGATCCATATCTATTCTTAGTGTTCCCATTCTTCATAAGAATTGGACACTTGGTCTTGGGATATTAACTCCATGTAGCATGGACAAGTTTTCTCCCACTGAATCTGTGCATATTGAACCCTTCAGTATAGATTGCCAATGTATGCTTTCTCTTTTCGGGTCAAGAGGTTTTCGAGAACTATCTCTATAGATCTCTATTCCTATCACATAGGAAATGTCTCCATATTCCTTAAAGATAATTTCCACTTTGGATTTCCATTTAAGAACATTTCCATTTCACATCAACATGTGGAATGTGAATACGCTCCCACTAAATCACATATCTCTCTTTATCTTTGACATATCAGTCAAACCCTTTGACTATATTATCAAAGTAAAGATCCCAGCTCTGAGTTGCTTGTACTCAATCAATCACATTGATTGGTCCATTGTAACTTATAGACTTTACTTGCATTAATGGATTCATAAACCTTATAGGTTGTGTCACGTACACATCCACATTTTATTCCTCATAGGAATGCAGTTTTAGTATCTGTATGCCAAATCTCTTAGTCATTAAGTTTTAATCAACAAGAATCATCCTTCTCAAAATTTCATCCATGTGTCTTAACACTTAAGACTCATTCACACTTATGGATTTCATCCCAATGGGTGCTACCATCAAGGTCATACCTTATGGTTTTCATGGAAGTCATTTAGGATGTAATGGTCATAAACCATAACTCAAAATCTGGTTCCTCATATTCATCTATATAGTTGATTCATCACATGACCAACTCATCACATAGATAATCGAGGTGTATCTATCAAGGATATAAGAACTCACAACTCTTTGTGATTCTTAATGTCCTTTATTAGTGTAGGATATTCTTTTTTTAAGAAGAAATTAGTTATTTGTTAATCATCCTCTAACTCTTTAGAGTATGACTCCTTTTGATTTAGACATCAATATGCCTTAATCATGATCTCACTATGATACACTATCATAATCACTCATAAGGATCTCAAACATTTGGTTCAAGTATTTTATTCATTGATCTCATCAAGAATTAACACTTTACCAAATTTGTACTTCATCTATGATATTCTTGAACACTTCAAGATATTCATATAGGTATTTCTCTAAACACCGCTTGAAGTATTAGCATTGACTCTAATAGGTATGTAAATACATCACATGTATTATACCTAATAGGGTAATCATTCTCCCACTACCACTAGTGAAGATTGATTAATAATGTCTAAGATATTCATGTCTCTTACTAGTTCTCTAACCAAAAGAGTCTAGATTTATCCATCGTATGGAAACTAGAAATGAATTTCTCATGATTTATGCTAATTTGATTGTTTGAGTTATCAATAATTTTTAGGTATACTTTTATCTTATGCATACCAAGTACCACAAGATAAACAAGGCATTTCCATAAAGATCCATATATTTTGAAATTGAAACATCAACATTATTAATTGCTATCATTGTCATAAAATATGCAAAAATAATTTGTTTCTATTCATTGGCAAATATGAAATAGCAGTTCATAACTCTATTACATGCCTTTATGGATGAATATAAACTAAAGTACTCCTACCTATGGAGGAAACACTTGCCCCATTTATTGTGTGCTTTACATTCTATATTTTGGTATCATACACCTCAAAAATGTTAAAAGTTTATTTCATGACACCTTCAGGTGGAGACGCCTGTCGCCTCCTCCTTCTTTAGTTCTTCCAGATAGAGTGGACAATTCCTTTTCCAATGTCCTGGCTTTTGACAATGGTGGCAATTGCCTCTCTTGGTCACGCCTCCCTTGGCCTTGAGAGTTGAAGACGACTTGGGTTGTTGGCTAGCATCAGAACCTTTCTTAGCCTTGCCTTTTCCCTTGCGCTTGGACTTGCCTTTCTTGTCGCTAATCATCATCACAGACTTAGGTTTGTCCTTCTTCATCTATGTCTCGTCTGTCCTCAACATACCCAACAACTCTGTCAATAGCTTGTCAAAGTTGTTCATGTTGTAGTTCATCACAAACTGACTGTACGATTCTAGAAACGATTGCAGTATAACGTCAGTAGCCAACTCTTGGCTTAGGGGAACTCCCACTCTTGTCAGGTTATCCACATGCCCAATCATTTTGAGCGTGTGAGGACCAATTGGATCTCCTTCTGTCATGACACTCTTGAACAGTGCCTTGGAGACATCATATCTCTCTTGACGTGCTTGATCTTCATACATGTTCTTGAGATGCTGAATCATCTCAATGACACCCATGTTCTCATGTTGTCTCTACAACTCGTGATTCATAGAGCACAACATCAAGCACTTTGCATCAATGACATCATCAGAATGCTTCTTATAAGCATCCCTTTCTGTCTTTGGTGCAGTAGGAGCAGGTTCCTCTGGAATTGGAGTATCCAGGACATAAAGCTTTCGCTCTTGAGTGAGAACAATTCTCAATGTCCTAAACCAGTCATGGAAGTTAGTCCCATTGAGCTTGTCCTTTTCAAGGACCGATCGCAACAAAAAGTGATTGTTGTTTGTTGTCATTTGTACTACAAAAGGAAATATATGGAATTTAGTCCAAAACTCAATTTTGACTTATTTGATTGATTTGAAAAGTTGGCGATATATTAGGACTTTAATTAATTATCGATCCCACTATTTTAGTTCAAATTGATATCCCTCACCATTAATTGGGAAGATTGCAACGTACAATCTTCTAGTGGGTCAAGATCCATATTTCATCAAGTCATGAGTCAGCTTTGGCTGATCGCCCACAATCTTGACTATTTAGGTAGGCCATCATGCCAATTGCATCATATGCAACTCTTGATGAATGAACATGTACTACACCTTGCCATGAACATTTCATGCCTCTGGGCTTAGACGCTCTAAGAATCACCAATTAAGTCTAACCCAAAAGCCGACATGGTAAACATGCACCCTGCTTTGGAAGAACCTACATGGTTACCCTTCACACTTCCACGAGATAGACGACGCACCATGCTTTGGCATAACCTACGCTTGGTCGATCAAGTTTTTCATGTGTGCCGCTAATGAAAGGCGTAAAAGACTTAATATTTAGATGAGGGATTTGGTTTTATAGGTACATATACATATCCAATCACCACAATACATAGTATGTATCATATACATGCTATATCCCATAGAAAACATGCAAAACGATAAAAGAGATGATTATGGCCATCCTAATGTGATTCCTCGATCCAAGAGGAATCACAGTCATCTAGGTCTACATCACATGCAACATGTCCATGATGAAGTTCTATAACCGTCTGAGTTGATCAACTCATCACATGAATGACCTGCTCGTCCTGGCCGGTCGTCTGGGTGCCACTAGTCGATCAGTTGGCTCCTCCAACCGATCGATTCATCTGGTCATTGTGCATCTCCTCATGTCCTCCACCCGATCATCTCACTCCTCAAACCAGTCGTCTGGATTGCCAACCGATCGATTCACTCCTTGAACTGGTCGTCTCAGTCATCGTCAGGTTGTCCGTCATTATTTGACATAACAAGAAATAAAAGATCTATCCTATTTTACATTTTTATTGGGAAACTCCGAGTTACATTCGGGGGGAGCAAAGGTAGGAAAGAAATCTCAAGTTATCTTGAGTTACATCAGGAATAGGAGATAGGGAATCAGTGCACAGACCGAGATGCAAGCAACCACATACAACCAAGCACACATATATAGTGTTTATTGGCCAGAACCACGCTATACATCCACCAAAAAACTCGTTTAAGGGTGATGCGTATCGAGTGCATTCATATTACATATCATATATGTATATTGGGATTTTTGGATTTAGGATTGGACATGCATAAATCCAATTTCATTCGCATCGTATGCAATAAATAAAGGCAACAAACCAAAATCGATCACATCGATAATCCTAAAGTATAGAGCAGTTGACGTGGCTCTGATACCACTGTTGGGTTTTAGGGAAGACAGAGAAGGCAACAGAAACAAAAATTTTCTTCTCTCAAACCCAGAATAAAGGAATCACGTCAACATCTATACAATAGGAAGGATGGTTTGTAGAGACATACCTTGTCCTAAGGCTTGCTCGGTGACAATACCTCGCGGCTTGCACAGTCTTCACCTCCGGTCTTGGACAGTGTTTGTGCAACTCCTGGTCTCACCGGGACTTTCGGGATTGACAACTGTCCTCCAAGCGATAGAAGTCTCCCACCTCTGAAGTGGTTCACATGGACCACCTGGAACTCCGATCTCCTTGTCTCATAAGGAATCGGAAGGAGTCACATCCTCTTGTCGGCGCACTAGTCACCAACACACTCTCCTGCAACCAGTTTCTTTCTACAATTGTCCTTCCCTTGCTATGCCTCCCTTGTCAGGTAGCACTTGCTCAGGCTCTTTCAGTTACCACAACCAGAGAGAACGACAACTTTGTAGAGCAACTGGTGTTCTGAGTTGTTGTTCCTGAGAAGCCCCCACTACCCATATATATAGGAGGGTCATGGGACAGGGTTCTCTACCCCGGGCAATGCGGGATTAAATAGGAGTAGAACGGTTCGAGATTTTCCACAAAACAACCAACTGCGCCACCTGAACCGATCGTTTCAAGCATGAAACAGTCAGTTGGGGAGCTGAGCCGATCGGTTCACCACCTAAACCAAAAGTTTGGGGCCATGAGCTGATCGGTTCACCTCTGAGCTGATCGGTTCGTGGTCCTGGTCCAACTCAAATTGACTTTCATATTTGTTTCCGATTAATCAAATATTAATCATTGTCCAAATCGAATTTGTACAAGTGAAACAAATTATATTTGCAAAATAGTCTTCTGACTTTCCAAACGATCTCAGTTGGTCCACGAATCGACCGGTTCAACAATTGAGCCGGTCGTTTCATGACACATGAGCCGATCGTCTCACCAGTTGAGCCGATCGATTCAGCAACCTGAGTCAATCGGTTCATTTCATGAGCCGATCGGTTGGGGCAGCAGACTTGTGCAAATCAGTCAATCGCAGTTTCAATCAATCTGATACTCTAATCAATCGGTCTAACACCTTGAACACTATGATATTAAGCTATCAATTGATTGAGTGTTTAATTGAACTACTAAACTCCTTTAGTAATCAATCTAAACATCATTTGTGGATAAACTCCTCTTCCAGGTTAAATCCTATGTGTGTGACCCTGTAGGTCCATTTCACGTTGGCAGTGAAAGTACATAACACTTATGATTTCACAAGCAAAGAGGGGTGCCTAGTCGCACATCAGTGCTACCCAAGTGAAAAGGAATGGAATATATAATATCTTATCATTTTGGCCAACCATTTTAGACACTATCAAATAACTAATTAATGTTAAGGTACCTTGACCGTAAGGTTAGGAATGGAATCTCTTGAGTTCAAGGAGCTTCAAATATTGAAAAAACCCAACATATTAGATAAGGAGTGATAAGATTGTATTTTTAAAATTATGCATTTGCACAAGAAACACACCTTTAAGATGATCCATTAGAGACATTCCTCATTGACCCACATGCCTATGAGCCTGTAGATGACTGGGTAGAGTAGTTCCTACTCCATATCAACATTTTTGAGGAAGGCATAGAGGTTGAGTCTGAATATTTGAAGTACATATATGTTGGTATAGGAACAAGTCAAATCATTAAAATCACATGAGATCAAACCCTTGCTACAAGGTTTACAATGTGTATACCTTGACGAGATGAAAGTCTTCCATGTGATTATTAATGCATATCTGATAGTTGAGAAAGATGACATAATTCTAATTGAGTTGAGAAAGATACATCAATGCTTCGAATATGAAATGCTAGACTTGACTAGGGTTATCCATACATTTTGCATGCACTAATTTCCTATTTTTAATTATTACATACCTTCTATCAAGCATCAACAATGACTGAATCCAAACATGAAGGAAGTGGTTCTTATTCAAGTTATCAAGATTTTAGTATCTGGTATCATCTATTATATTTTTGACTCACCATGGGTGAGCCTTGTCTAGGTTGTTCCCAAGAAGAAGGAACCACAGTGGTGCTTAACGTCAAGAATGAGTTGATCCCCATGACTGTAGTCACAAAATAAAGAATGTGTATTGACTACAAGAAATTAAATAAGGAGACACCCAAAGATCATTTTACTCTACCCTTTCTAGAGAAAGTCTTAAAGAGGCTAGAACATTGAGAGTTTTCTTCCATATTGATGATTATTTAAATTTCTACTAGATCCCAATCCATAGTTGTGATCAGGAGAATATGACATTCATTTTCCTACTGAAACCCTTTGCATTTTGAAAAATGCCTTAATGGTTGTAAAATGCACCAACCACCTTTCTATGGTGATGGAAACCATCTTCTTTGGCCTCACAGAGATAATTATGGAGGTCTTTATGTTGGGTTTTAGGGAAGGGGGCATAGAGGAATAGTATAAATTTTCCCTTTCTACCCAAGATGTTGGTTCCCTAATAGATATAAAACATCTGTAAATAAAATAAATAAGAGAGAATAAATTTCATACTTTTGCGCACACTACTTGCGTAATAAGTAGACACATCTTATGTTAGTGAAGAACTTGATCATCTGGATCTAGATCTGAAACAACCACAATGAAGTTGAGATAGATAAGAGGAAGAACATCTGGATTGTCCACCAAATAACAACATGATGTCATCATGTAGAATGTGTTCCAATCCTTTACATGTGTGCCTCAACCTCTTATTCAACCACATGGATAAGGAAGAACGTGAGTGCACCACCTTGACCACCAAGTCAAAGAGGAACATGAGTTGTCGACATGCTAGGTGTCCCATGACTCCCTTTCTTCTCCTATCTTGGACAATAATCCTTACGACAACTTCCTCTCTAAAAGAGAGATGCTTGGAAGCCAGCTTGTCTCACAAATTGGCTCAAGAGTTGTGTCTAATCCTTTGGGATGTGCCCCCTTAATATATGAGAGTCATGTGCTTGGAAAAATCTAATTCCAAGCCCTTTCCTTTTCACAACCTAGAAAATAATTTATTGTTGAAAACTCAGATAGGACTTGTGAATGACAGATCAAATCTCATGATCAAGATTTTTAGCCCCTAATTACATATCTAATCAACTGATCGTGAGATTCCAAATCAAGATCTGACTTGTTTTACAATTCTACACTTTCCCTGTAATATTTTTATTGCCTAATATTTGTCTAGATCGACTGATCACATGTATCCAATAGAAATCTTAATAGATCAATTGATAATCAACTGATGTATTGACCCAATCAATATGATCGATCAGTTAGACATTATAGCTTCTTGGTCATAGGGTAAATCATCAAGTTTGTGATAAAGATCATGCTAATCATATTTTCAATTGTGAACTTGAATTCTGTTATGCATCCTTATGCGTGTGACCCGATAGGTTCCTGGTTATGTTTATGTTCAATATTAGACAAGAAAATAAGTGTCTAGCCACACATTATCTCCATCCATGTAATAGGAATGAGCTTGAGAACAAATACAACCCATTAAGTGAACAATGTAACCACGACCACATAATTCCTTTGTCACAAATATCCATATTGAACTTAAGGCATGGAATGCCTTCCTCTTAATCATTCATTCTATGTTCCTTGAACTAGATTAGACTACTTGAGATAATGTGAGATCAATATCATATATTGACTCACATGAGAATGACCATGCATTTCATAGTCTCATTTATAAAGTGGACGTGGATATCACTCCAAAGGAGGGACAAATTCCATCTTCATCACTAACAACATGCCCCATGTATCACAATGTACCCAACCACCACCTTTTTTGCAGCTCGTATTTCAGAGCATGTTGGAGTAGTGTCAAAGTACATAGAACAACATGTGTTTTTGCAACAACTTTAGGTCCATGAATCACGTTCACCAATATCACATTGAGATATGACTCTAACATGTCATGATATGACTTCCATGTGTCAATCTCAAGGTGGGTCTGTCCAGTGAACTTGTTCTCTAACAAGTACCCATGCATCTCATTTTATATCTGATATCGTGACTAAAGAGACATCATCATCACTCACCATACCTACTAGTCGTGTGCACTACCATTATCCTATACTATCCACAATAGTAACCAACTAGGGACACAACAAGAATGACAACTCTTATTATACATATGATCTCATGTTTAGGTCCTCAACCCAAACCATATGTCATTAAGTTAAACATTCTCAAGAATTTTTATGTTTATTTATTATCTCAATACTAAACATCCTAATTATATGTATTTTCCTTTTATTAATAATCAAACTACGTATAAAAATGTCTTCTACAATTACCACATGAGTACATCTTAGGGCATATAACCAACAATCTTCTACTTGTACTAGAACCAATCACTCAAGAAACTAAGTCCATTTGATCTAACATGACCATCATGTTTCTACTTTGAAAGTGCTTTAGTTAGATGATCAATAACATTGCTTTCAGTTGGTACTCCACAAAGCTTTATGCCTCCTCGTTGTGCAATCTAACATATGAGCTGGTAACACTTTTGTATATGCTTGGAACACTGATGCGATCTAGGTTCCTTAGCTTGTGCAATAGCTCCATCGTTGTTGTAGTAAAGATCTACTATGCCTTCAATTGTTGTAACCACCCCAAGTTCAATAGAATGAACTTCTTGATCTATACTACTTCCTTTGATGCACTATAGGTACCAATATACTCGACCTTTCTTGTAGAATTAGCCATAGTCTCCTACTTGGAACTTTTCTAACTTACAACTTCACTATTTATGGAAACACAAATCCATATTGCAATCTATATTCTCCCTTTTCAGTTGAGAAGCTTGCATCAGTGTAACCTTTTACAACTAACTCTTCCTCATCACCATAAATTAGGAATTGATCCTTAGTTCTTCTCAAGTACTAAAGTATGTTCTTTACATCTATCCAATACCATCACTTGAATCTGACTAGTACATGCTCCCCATGCTCAAAGCATACAATATATCTGGGCACATACATATCATTGCATACATGATAGATTCAATTGTCAAGACATATGGAATCTTACTCATGCATACCTCCTCTTCTATTGAGTTGAGACATTGATTTCTAGAGAGACTTATTCCATCATACATGGGTAAGTTTTCTCTCTTAGTATTATACATGCTAAACCTCTTTAGCACTTTGTCAATATATGTACTCTTAGGAAAAGAAGCCTTCTAGATCTATCTCTATAGATCATGATTCCTAGATTATAGGATGTGTTGCCTAAATCCTTTATTCAAAAGGTATTTCCTAGCCATTTTTTGGAAAACTGTAGAGTACGCATGCCATTTCCCAACGATAGTATGTCATCTACATACAATATGAGAAATACAATCATGATCCCACTAACCTTCTAGTAAACACAAGGTTCATCTTCATTTAGGATAAAGCCAAACTATTTGACCATCTCATCAAAACAAAGGTTCTAAATTTGAGATGCTTGCTTCAATCTATCGATTGACCTTTATATCTTATTGACTTTATTAACTTCATTTGGAGCGACAAATATCCAAGTTGTGTCATGTAGCAAGATTTCCATTAAGGAAAGCGATTTTGACATCCATTTGCCAAATCTCATAGTCATGATAAGTTGCAATGGCAAGCATAGTCTTGATGAATTTAACCATGGCAATTGGTGATAAAGTTTCATCATATTCAACACCTTGAACTTGTTTGATCTACCTTTTTAGGTTTGTATATTACCATCCATGTATTTCTTCTTCTTGAAGACCCATTTTTACCCTATGGTTTTACCTCTTTAGTGGATGCACCATAGTCCATAGTTTGTTGGTATACATGGAGTCCATCTTAAATCTCATGACCTCAATCCACTTCTCATAATTTGTTTCCTCAATAGAATCATTGTAGGTAGTTGGTTCATCATCTTCAATGACCAACACATGCTTATTGAGTCACAATAAACCCATATCTCCGTCGCTCAAGATTTTCCCTACTAGATCTTCATAATTTGTGTGATACATTAGGGACTTGTGTCTCCACATCAACTTATGGTTTCTCTTTTCCCTTATCCACTTCATA
Organism: Alisma plantago-aquatica; assembly: GCA_963693085.1. Lineage (NCBI taxonomy): Eukaryota > Viridiplantae > Streptophyta > Magnoliopsida > Alismatales > Alismataceae > Alisma > Alisma plantago-aquatica. The sequence continues at coordinate 659,047,615 of OY856413.1, read as the reverse complement.
GGTTCAATATTATCTTATTGGTCTTGAACTTCTTCAAATTCTATTTGCTCCCATTGGTTCCTCTGGAAATAAAATCATCTTTAAGGAAAACAATAGTTTTAGCAACAAAAACTTTGTTGTTAGATGGAACATAGAAGTAGTAACCCTTAGTTTCCTTAGGGTGCCCAACAAATATACATTTATCTTTTTGAGTCCAAGCCTTTTATAGAACAACTTCTTGGAAAAATCTTCACATCTCAAACTTTCATGGAAAACATATCGGTACATTTCCCATTCCATATCATATGGTGTCTTTTCAATAGATTTATATGGTACTCAGTTAAGTGTAATTGTGATGGTTTCAAGAGCATGTTCCCAAAAGGAAAGAGGAAGAACAACTAAATTCATCATTAATCATAACATGTCCAACAAGGCACAATTCCTTCTTTTTGATACACTATTATGTTGTAGTGTTCTAAAAGGTCCATACACATCATTATGCATGAGTCCTAATAAGTCACTAGCTCTCTAACTATTACTAGTGAAAAGGTTCTTTTTTCATCTTGACTGATAAACAATATTCAGATGTATCTATTGATTCAGAATCAAAAGAGTCTAGATAATAATATTTATGGAATCTAGAAATTTTCTTCTCATTTTTGTGCCCTATACGACAGTGCCAAAGATATATTTTGTTTGAGTGATTTATTTTTAACTTCTTGGTATTTATCTTATATGCATTGATCTTAAGATCTAATATATAAAGACTATATTACATAGGGGGACTGCCATAAAATATCTCATATTTAAAAATAGAGATACTACCATTCTTTATTGGAAACTCAAAACCATTCTTTTCCAAACAAGATACATAAATGATGTTTCTATTCATGGAAAGTGCATAATTATATTTCTGTAAATCTATTACAAGTCGAGTGGGAAGAGATAAACAATAGGTGCTTACTACAATGGCATCAACTATTGCTCCATTTGCAACATGCCTTTTGTTCAGAGGTCTACTTCCTTTCAGATCCTGCATATATGAGATCAACATCGGGTATCTAATACCCATGAAGAAGAAGTAGATAAGTTTATTTCAATGACATATATATCTGAAGTGGATATCTCTATCACCTGATTCTTATTATTTATCTCCTCAAGCTAGAGAGGGCATTTTCTCTTCCAATGTTCAGCCTGATGACAATCGTGATAATGCCTCCCTTAGCTAGTACTCCTATTGATTTAATTGTAGAAGACTTCTGGCTAGCTTTAGAACCTTTCTTAGCTTTTCCTTTGCCCTTTCTTTTCCCTTTGCTTACCATCATCACAGAATTGGGCCTATCTTTTATTTTCCCCTCAACAATTTTCAACATGTTGAGTAGCTCATTCAATGGCTTATGAATATTGTATAATATTGTATAGTTTAATTCATGAGAAATTGCTTGTATGAATCTAGAAAATACTGTAGGATTACATCTATGGCCAACTCTTAATGTAAAGGAAATCCCAAATTTGCAAGACTTTTCATATAACCAATTAACTTCGAGTGCATGGGGTCCAAATGGATCACCTTCTACCATTTTACACTTAAAAAGGTCCTTGGAGACATCATACCTTTCTTATCATGATTGTTCTCGATACATGTTCTTGAGATGTGTTATCAGTTGAATAACATCCATGTTCTCATGTTGCTTTTGAAGCTCATGGTTTATGGAGAATGACATTAGGCATTTGATGTCCATATCGTCATCAACACACTTATTGTAAGAATCCCTTTTAGATGTAGGCACATTCAAAGTTGGTTCATTAGGTATTGCTGTGTCAAGAACATAATGTTCATGAGTGAGAGCATTTCTCAATGTCCTAAACCAACCATTAAAGTTATTCCCATATAGCTTCTTTTACTCAAGGATAGATCATAGTGAAAACATATTATGTGTTATGTTCACCATCATGTTCCATTGGTTTCCATCACATTTTATAGAGATCAAGTCTCTCAATGATTGACGATCTATGCGGTGGTAAAAATGATCCTTTGGTTGACTCTTCTTTGATCGTTTCATGTGGTAGGTGAGCCCTCAGGAGGCTGTGAACTTTGCTAGGCACTACCATTTGGTCTGGACAACCACCACTTGTCACCTTTGACCATTCAACCTTTGATTTGTGGCTCACAGTGTGGTCATCCATTATTAAAATTTTTGGTCTATTCCTCCTTGATTGGGTGCTCACCTGACAAACCTTTGGTTGATGCATGTCAGCCTCATCATCAGTAGATGTTTGCTGCCTAGCCTTTGGTTGATGGTGCCTAGAAAAACCTTTAGAATGCACTCCCCTCTAAACCACTAGTATACCCAACCTTTGGTTGATGCCACTAGCTATGCCTTTGATATGTGTCTACCTGTCGATCGATCTATTTATTAACAAAAACATCAATTTGAGGGCTTTGTGAAACCATCAATTTTTATAATCAGCAAAACCTTTGTTTCAAAACCATCAATTAACTATGACTTGTTTAACTAAGAGACATATTTGATCTAAGGACTTGTAAAACCTTTGATCTTAATCCATCTGTTATCAACCTGATGCAAACTTTACAAAAAAATGAAAAGGCTCTAACTTCTCCATTTTAACTCAGATTGATTCATTCTTGTTTCTTTAGATTCATAATTTAATTCTCTACAATTTTGTGCTTATTTTAACACTAAAATAATTCATAATATAATTAATATAATAACATGCATAAAAAATATTAGGGTTATCTTTTAACTCTATGATTATTAGTTAAGCATGGTATGAGTTGCAACACATACTCTCTAAAAAGATAACCATACTAAACCAGCCTAAAGTTAGGGTTTATATCTTACTTTATATTGTATGAACTAACATATAGGAGTAGCCACTCAATACTCAACTAAATAATATAAATAATTAGATTTATTTTTTGGAGGAATGAACCATAAAATTCACATATGGTATGTAGCATATACCAAAATATAGCAATGAAAACAAATTAATATAACTCGTACAAAGTTCATCAAAATATGAGATAGTTCCTCACCTACAAGGCTAGATAGATGCATAAATCTAAACACATACTCTACAGTTAATTGTTTCAAGATGACAACATGACCATTAAAATTCAATTTGCAAGGTGTCCTATGTTGAATGGAGATATAACTTGACAACTTTAGGGTTAACATCACGTAAAGGGAGGTGGGCACAAAACCCCACAAAAGAGAGAGAAACTAGGGGACTCAGGTAGACATGTTGTGAGCCTATAATAAATATTTACTTTAGGCATTTATAGTGAAGAAAATGCATCCCAAATAACAGACGATTTTTCCATTTTTAAAGTATCTCACATCATCAAGTAGCTAAAATAAATGCATGTTGATTACATACCAAACTTAGACATTCTAAAGTAGGATCATATGAGAAATACATTTTGATCATGAGGAAGGAGGTGAGTATGGGTACAATCCCTCTTGTCAAACCATAGATGATCATTTGAAAAAATTCCCCAACCAACCCTGATTAAAACAAGCATCCATAAAAGTTAACCAACAAAGAAAGAGTAAAATTTTCCCTTATCCAAACAAAACATGCTTATCAAAACTTTGAATATGAAAAATCATCAACTAAACTCCATAAAACATCATTTTATGACACATAAGTTAACAAAATACTATTCTCAACTATAAGGCCTAATAAAGAAAAAGATCATCTTTGTTTATCTCAGAATATTATTTATAAGGAGATTTGCATGTATGAAGGTACACCATGATAAGTTGTATATTCTAGATTAAAACTTATTACCATAGTAAAAAAACATGGAAAGTAGTACACAAGATGTTGTTTCAATTTCCCACCCAACACTCAGGAATGTGAGTACAATGACACTTTATCCTGAACTACATCATATCTTGTTATGTCTTTATTAACATGCTCTCCACACATTTCCATTAAAACAAAATCATTGTTGAAGAACCACATTAGACTCATAAAAGGTGCTAACAAGAGGATTGCTCTCGCTAAGATATGTAAACATGTTTAAGGAAACATGCTAATATGAACCAAAGGAAAGTTAGATGGTGCTTATGCCCAATTCAATTCCGATCAATAACTTGCCTTCATAGTTTCAAAAATTGTATCTTTATCACAATTTGTACAATTTCTCACTTTATAGTAACAATAAATCTCACACATCAACCATATCAAGCAAATATAAATAGCATCACTTATAGTGTTATAGAAGGCCATTGGGTATGTCTTACAAATATTATGATCTAAATCAAAATTTATAAGCTACTTGATTGTATATAATATATGACTCTTTCCTTTATTAGTTTGGAGTGTTCCATACAAGTTACAATCTCATGAATGCAAAGTCCTAAGCCCACTATAAAGGTTAAAATGAGTAACCAGTCTCACAAGGATCTGGGTTCACCTTGGTTTGTGTGAGTATAACAAGTAATGGATCATCAACCAAGCCTACTACTAGGGGCTCAAAACACAAGCCTACATAACAACATTAGGTCTGCCTTGGTACACATGTAGTGAAACCTATCAATTCTCATTGGTTGGACTACTCAAATGTCATCATATCACATATCATATCCCATTTCTTTTCTCAATCATATTAGCCAGGCTACCATAATCATTGGAGATACAACCTTGGCCACACTCTGATAAAGGTTGACATCAAAGTTGTAGAGGACCTAAATTGACATGGATTATAGATCACCTGTGTATACTCAATTTTATATGACTTTGGGTGCCTTTTCATGTTGTGGAATTCTACAAGGATACCCATTTCACTACCCCAATTTTTGAACACTGGGGTAGTTCTGCAATGTTGGGGCATACACTCCTTGAGTAGTGTTTCACTTATTACATAATATAATTACTCATCTTTCAGATCCATTTCATACAAATTTATTATCCTTATTGTTCTAGCATGATTAGAGAATTTCAACTTATCATTGTCATGCAGAAACAATATCATAAGTAGATCAAGACTAAGAAACATATGATATGAACATGTAATTGAAATTTTAAAAATGATGAGCATGCAGAAACATGTTTGAATCCACATTCTTTCAAGATAATCAACATGTGACATTACATATATCATCATTATGCTCACTAGGATCTACCTCTTGGGGTTATCTTATGGAACCCTTGTTTGGGTCTTAATTTGTTGTCTTTTTTCTCATTGTTCATGTTAATATAGTTAGAATGCATGCTTATTCCCAATTAATTAAATTTTATTTTAAAATGCACTTATGGGGTCTTTTGTATGTTTTGTAGGTACTCGAGTGCTAATTGTAGGAAAAGAAGGAAACGTATTTGAGGACTACATTACACTTAGGAAGCCCAAAGATCAACAACATCATCTCCAACGTACCATGTGTGCTCAAGATTTATGTAGAAGCACATGAATCCATCGAATGGAAGAACAATTAAAGAATCAAAATACATCTCAAATCCCTTTGCATGGATGTGTCCCTAAAAAAAGGTAATTAATTAAAGATGAAGTTTGCATCAAGATCACATAATTGATAAGTCTCTAGCACGATCTACCCTAGGAAATGTATTGGTCATGGCATGCCTTGCCCAAACCATTCTAGAATGCCATGACTGTTCCACAAGAGAGCCCCCATCCCATTTTCCGTTATTGAATTGGAACTCCTCCACCACAACTATTCTTCCATAGAATGGTCACTCGACCTTTAAGCAACAATGGACATTCCACCCACAATGACCATTCTACCTAACCCTCACTAGTGTTGTTCTCCACCAGAACAAACATGATACATACCAATACTTTACTCTTCAACCCTGACCTAACATACACATTCACTAGGGCTGTTCCACACATACCACTCAATGACTATGGTGGCATAACAATGATATTGCCCAAAAACCATAATGTTTCCTATACATTGTATTTCCATCTGTGCCTCTAATATGCCTTATACAAGCCTTTGTTGCTGCTAGGGTGAGGAAATTATCATTCATATCACTCCAAAATTGCCACATACTCCTGTCACATACTCCCATTAACCCTCTACCTCGTTTCCACCCCAAAACCCTATTTTGCTAGGGTTTAGAACACCATTCAACTACATTCTTTGTGCCATTCACCTTGTAGGGAGGAGATATTACTGCTACTAGAAAGAGGTGAAGAGAAGGAGTTTCATCAACACAACATGGTTTCCTACTGTTTTTTATCCTCTCATTTTGCATTTTCATTTACTATGAGTATCCAAGCCCCCTTTGTGAATTGTTTGGGAACATAATATGGGAATGTGAGACCATGTTGTAGGGAATATTTATGTAAAAGATTATATTGATTGATTCATGTGATGTTATAATTCTTCTCTTTTCCAATATATATCTTTTATATTTGAGCTATGTAACCACCTATAAATAGATAAAAGAGGCATTTCAGGATTCTAAGGAAAAAAGCACCCAAGTCCACATGTGGGCACTTAGGTTATTGTCTTCTCTACCATTCCACCCCTATATCCAAGTAATCTTAGGTGGGAGATCAAAGTATCTAGGTCTATATCTCCATCTCCATTAGAAAAGAGAATGTCTAGAGGTTACATATGGAGTAATAAGAGGTGAAAATTCCTCTTCCTACCACTTATACCACCCCTTGCCACCATGTGGGTTAAGAGAATGATACTTACAACCCTACAATAGGGTTGATATTAGCTTATCTTCATATACCCCCAAGTTAATTGATTCCCATAAGGGTTGATAAATTGTGATATAGGGTCTTGTTCCCCTATATACAATATATGCCATGCATGTCCCATGAATAGAGTAAATTCCTAACCAACATATCCCTTTTATTTTGGTGTCACTACTATGGGTTGTTCTTTTTGAATATTCTCCTATGAATGGTTGATCTTCCCAGATGCCACAAATATCCCAGTCATATTATTAATTGCTAAACATCCATTTTCTTAGTTATTTTCTAGTTTAGGCATCTCTTGGTTAGGGATAATTTATTCATTAATGGTGAATTTCTTTTATTAGGGTACAAGTTCTTAATTGTGGTTACTTTTGATGATTTAGTCAATATCTTTGTGTAGTTTTGTCTTGATTTAATTAGTTGATTGTATTTCATAGTTTCATTAGGGTTTCTAGTCTAGAATAGTCATTTTGCATTGCTAGCATAGTTGTTATTTCTTTCTTGTTATCTAGTTAGCCTATGTTTCTAGTGCAAACTTAGTTTTCGTCTTGCCTTTAATTCATTGCATGCCACCATATCTTTAGGGATGGAAATGAAGTAGTTTTTTCAAGAACCACCCCATACCATACCATACCATACCATACCATACCATACCATACCATACCACACAAATTAAAAACTCCAAGAACCTCAGGAAGCTGATCACCACCTCTCAAACTAAAGAACTTTATGGTTAAGCTTGCTCAACCGATAGTAGTAATAGGATGGGTGACCATTCGAGAAGTTGATCCTAGCTTGCCCGTGAGTGAGGATAAAGTGTGTAGTTAAGGCTAGTGGTGGTCTGTGGGGCAGTCATCATTCTTGAAACTCTACTAGAGCCTTAGACAGTGGGTCTGGGTGTTACAAGCTACATGCTTGGTGACCATCCTATGAAAAGTAACTATGCCATTCAATCTATTGATGGAGATGGAAGGATAGTTGATGGTGGAGATGATGTCATATGTAATGATAGACGGGCAAGTGAAGTTGGCCACTCCAATGAAGGAGGCAATGAGGAAGGAATTGTACTCATAATAGCAAGGGAAGAGGAGGTAATCTGTGTCAAGGTGAGAAGATTTGTGAGGTTCTTCCATGTGGATTTTGGTTGGAAGAGCGAAGAAGCGGTAATGCTCCGATTTCTCTATGACATGCATGCATTATACCGCTGGGTTCGTCAACCACACCAAGTGGCTCTGCAACTAGCTACAAGGTGCGAGTGCAGTAAGACACATGTATGGAGATCCACCTACTCCCCTACCCTACTCTCTTGACTCTAATGAGAACGACGGTGTCCCTCTTAACACTTAGGTCCTTGTGGATGTGGCAATGACTGCTCCTGAATGACACATGAAGGGAAGTTGAATCCACTCTGCCCCTACTGCTGACGGAGATATCCTCCATGACGTCGCTTATCTGCATCATGTTTGTGCACCATTCCTCATCACGTTATAGCATACTACACCATGTCTGGTGGAGGAGGACAACAAATAGAAATTTTGGGTTCCCAACAACCGAACCAAAAATCTGGTTGCCCACAATCGGGATCCTATAGACTGAATGGGTGTTAAAAACCCACTCACAATGGTGTGGTATAGTTCGATGGTAGTTTGGGTGTTGGTAGATATTTATTATTTCCATCCCTAGATATCTTGATAAACCAACACTAAGTTAAAACCTAACCTCCAAATATAGGAGCCTATAGAACCAACCTAGCTCTAGCGCCTTCACCGTCCATGCGGATTTGACCCCAACTTACCATCTCTACTACAATCCCAATTTGTGCACTTGTGGGTATGTTGAAATAGAGTGTTTATATCAATGTTACATGTTGTAAGCTTAGTGTTCTTAGGAGAATAAAGCTTTCTACTATCGATGGTAGTTATAGACCTTTCTAGTTGTTTCTCTTTGACTTTCACCATTGCTTATATTTTTACATTACTCTTGCATTCTTTTTTTACTAACTCTCTCTCTCTTTTTTGAACAGTTGTGATAATTTAGGTGACAATGCATGTTCGAACAATGCTTCTTGTCTTTTGATACTTTATTGGAAGACCTTAAGAGATGGTACTAAAGAAAAAGAAATAGTCACCAACAAGAGAGAGAAGTTGAAATGGTAAAATAGATGTTGGGCCCCCTCCTCAAGGACATGATCAACAGTGCATCCAAGAAGGAAGACATTATGAAAAGCAAAACCCCTTAGCACAAAATACTCCACCATCTCCATGACCGTTTGAAGACCACTTCAGTCTAGGGAACTACACTTCTGTTATTGATTGATTAGTGGGGTAACTACTAATCCAAGCTTTCTGAATCTAAGTATTTCTAATACAACTCTTCTTTTCATTTACAGTCTGGAATCAAAAAATCCATACAAGCATTTGGATTCTTTCTTCAAAGTGTGCTCCACAATATGCATTGTTACCACTACTAATGATGTTGTTTGTTATATGATTTCCCTCTTTTCACTCAAAGACAAGTCAAAAGGGTTGTGTTATTTGAAAACCAAGATAATGATATGAGAAAGGATGAAAAATGAATTCCTAAAGAAGTTCAATCCCATACCCAAGCTGATTTCTATGTGTTGGTCATTACCTCCTTTATCTAATTAAGAATTTCACTATATAGGTTTCAAAAGTTCTAGAGATACTTCCTCACCATGAGGAACCACTATGGTAGTTGGTACAATCTATCAATGATGTACTATGAATCAAATTGTGGTCAACTATTTCTATGATGCAACCTTCATAGAGAAACCTTCCAAGGAATCATGGACATTATTTTAGCATGTGGTTGAAAATTTAAGGCACCATGATTTTTGATCTATTATGAATATGATAGAAATGTGGGTGTATCTCTCTCCAATGCATCTGTCTCACCTTCTATTGACACCAATCTACATAATGATAATAATCCTCTCTAACATGGTTAAATGTTCAAAAGAAAGGTGGAGGCACTTCTAGTGATTTTGTGAAAGCAATTGATACTTTTAATAAGAGCTTAAGGCATTGCATTTTTATGGGAACCAATAGGTGGATACATGTGGTGAGTAGCTACATGGGGTAGATAAACTTGGCTCTTAGGCAACAAAGAGAAACATGTGCAAACATGGGACATGTAGGCACTAATTTTGTGAAAAATGGCACATGTCTGTGATAAGTAGGTACAATAAGAGCCTATGGTAGAGAACTAGTCACATTAGATCTAGAGAATTAGACCGCAAGAATAATAGAAACATGAAAAAACATGTGACAAGTTGGCACACTTTAAGAAAAAAGGCGCATACATGAGATAAGTAAGAGCAAGTGCAAAATAGTAGGCAATATCACATGCTTTGTCAACATATTCACTATCTCCAATTGGTGGTTGTTCATCTGTCAAAGGCCACCCTATTAATGAAAAAAATACCTTCATTTTATCTAATGTAGCCACATCTAATTTGCATAATTCTCTTTGTTTCTAGGTGGTGATGGTGCTATTTGTTTAGCATATCATCCCCCCATCAATTGTTTGAGAATAAATAAACACGACCTAAAAATATTCAAGCGACTTGACAATTGAAGTAGGCATAAAAAATAGAACAATTAGTTGCAAATGAAAAAGAGGCTTAAATACCTAGTTTCAATCTCCACACGGTGCTCTACTTATCCCTTGTTATTGTAGAGACTTTGGGAAGAAATACTGAATTTCTTCTCCATGTTGTTTCTTGAGTTGTGGGAAATCTTCTTTCTATGTTTATACCTTCCTATTATTTCTTTCAACATCCATTTGTCAATGCTCTGAAAATGGTTGGGATGACTCATAAATCTCTATTTGTCTTTGTTGTTATGCCATGTTGGTAGTGTGCAGATCATTGCACTAGTCGTGCATTTTAGATAGATAATTTTATATCTTGAAGGACATTTGTTTGTTGTTTTTTCTAATCATAATAGAAGTTCTCTTTCTATTCATAATCTTCAGTGCTTCATTTGATCTAGTTAAATTCTCAAATAGTTATTTCAATCTTCATGGGCAACCTCTACAAGTCCAGTTCTTTCTATACATGTTGGACCACCTAATTTATTTTTAGATAGTTTGGCAAAAATGTAACTAATTGCAACTTATAGTGCTAAAGTAGGGAGGACAATCTAGTCTTATAACATGTTTGTTGATAAACATTTCTTTAGTGGGGTCAAAATGATGTCCCACATTGTTTTTAACTAAGGATGTAGAAGTACATCACATTTTAATGCCAATACAAACTATACACTTTATTCCATATCAAATTTAAAAGTTAGAGTTGTTACTATTAAGATCAGCATGCAACCTCTCATGTATCCACCTCCCTCCTTTCACATTTTAGAATCTCAAATCCATGACAGTGTTGTTCAAGAACCACAGCAACCCAATTGTAACTGTCTACATTATTTAAATTATTAACGTAATGATACAAGTAGCTCATCACATGGCTCGATTCACCCGGGAAGAAGAAATGACTGAATAATGTAGCCAACATCTTTAATATGTCCCTTTATGATCATAAGTGTTTGCTAAAGGAAGAGCGTGGAACTTTTTGAAAACTAATGAAGCCTGGTGTCATTACAAACAAAATACTCATGACACATATAACTTTGTCATTGGATTTTTAAAAGTGACCCTTTCATATCTATAAAATCTCAGATAAGGGTCAAGAGTTATTAAAATTATAAATAGTGGGTGCACCAACCTACTATCCGTATGCAAATGAAATATGGATTAAGCGACAACAAGAGGATAAATACTGGGCACATCAACAATATAAGGAGGCACAATGCATTAGTATTCATAAGCAATGACCAAAACCATGAGCGCAATGACCAACAGAGGCAATGGGAACAATAAGGGGTGCATTTATGTACATAAGAATGCATGAAGTAACCACAAAGTACACCGAATCTTAATATATGATGAAGAAGGGAATGCATGAGGGGGTTCATATACTATACAAGTGGGTGTCAGTAGACGGCGAGATACAGAAGCATGGGAAAAATCACCACAAACATCACTTATTTAATACAAATAGTGAGAGCTAAAAGATTGATTCATGTATTGAAAGACCAAATGGATGCACAAACTATATAATAGTACATGATTTTTTTCATGCAGAGGTACGCACATTCTACAGGAAAAGGGGCACATGAGTAGAAATAGTGGGTGCATACAATTTAAATGGTGGTGCACAATAGCCAAAATCACATGAAATAAATGTGTTTTCCTTCCATACAGAAGTAGGTGCATTCCATAGAGTAATAGACAAATTTGACAGAGAAAGGGTTGTATAAATGAGAAGGAGATGAAAAGGAGGTGTATAAAAAGGGGCATACAATAGTGTGACATACAATATAAAGGGCAGTGATAAGTCTACAAGAATCAGACACATGAGAGTGAAGGCAGTGCCAAATATCAAGTGGATTCCCAAGAGAAAGAATGGGTGCAAATAGTACATAAGTGTGTGCATGGGTGGAATAAGTGGGTGCCCAAGATGTAGAAGCTTGAAAACACTCCAAATGTTTGGGTATGGATAAAACACATTATGCTTGTGAGTATAATAGAGGGTACATAAAGTACAAATAGTGGACATGTACAATAGCAGGCACATATAGTACAAATAGATGGTCTGTTCCAACTAGAATCGTGCACAAAATCACCAAGAGCATGCACATTCCATAAAGAAATCGGTGCATTTGTAATGATGAGGGAAAATTAACGGAAGAATAATCAAGGAGAATGCAAGACCCATTGTGAGGGCTATATAGCCTTGTTTCCATCTTTGAACAAGGTTGAGAAAACCATGTGGCCATTAGATTAGCATAGAATGGATGGTGTACACCCTACAATTATAGGTGCACACCCAGATTAGAAACAATAGGGACAACATAATGTATCTCACATTAAATGACAACAATCACTTACTTAGGAAATTTTACTCCAATTTCAAAAAAAAATCTTCTAAACAGTAACTGTCACTTCTTCCAAAGATTTGGCATTGATTCATATCTAAGTAATCTACATCCTGACCAAAAGAATTGTCAAAATAGATGTGATTGAACCCTCAAATAAATTCTTTAAGATATCTTTCCTTAAAAATGCATATTATTTAAATAAATTGCCAATATCTATGATTTCTCCAAATTGAGAGTCTAGTAGTTATTTAATGATAAAGTGGATTCATTGAATACAACAAAAGTGACATAGTAAACTGAGTAATTAATAGGTTAGTTCCACTTGTTCACAATTTGTTTTTTCATGGTATCTTGGATTATCATACAATAGACAATGCAAATGGGAAAAGACTCATCCTTTTTATTAACAAAGGGAACATGTGTTCACAAGCATGGGTGAAACCTTGACTAGAAATTCATTTAACTATGTTTTCAATTTAGTTAATTCAGAAAGATTCATGTAATACGGTGTTGAGAAATGGTCATGGTACTCTGTTCTAGCTTAATAGAGAATTCAATATCACAATTTGGTAGCGCATGGATCTCCTTAGTAAAGACACTCAAACTTGCACACAAAATCAATATTTTCTAGGGAACTCGTATCAAGATTGATTATAGGTTTAGTTTCCCGGTAGACTTTACCCACTTTGGATATCACGGACTGGCATTAATCAAGGAAATGATAGTATTTAAATTTCAATATTTTCTTCCATCATTTCTAATTGTAATTCAGCTAGAAGAGAAAATGTGAAAATAATGTCAATAGTATTAATCGATCTTTGTGCATAGAATATTATCGTTATGGGTTCATGTTTTTGTTTTGAGAAAATGTAAAGACAATAGTTTCTACATGTATACAATTCAATTTAGTTAGATGTAATTGATTAACTAGAAATCTTTGATCCACCGGTTATATTATTTACCTATTATAAAATATTGGGGGAGAGATTATGGGAATTTTTGCTAAAAAATATATATCATGATCCAATGTATTCCAAAGAAATAGATAAATGGAAGAGAGAAAATGAATTCCTATCCACACATCGTTAAAATTAGAACCCTTGTTTGAAATTAGGCATTAATTTTGTGGAAACATGTACTATCCAAAACACATGTTGTTCAAAGGTTTGTGTTTTAAAATCAATTTTTATGATAACTATCCCTTCGTGGTTTAAATGCATTACGTGAGGAATTAGAGTCATAAATTAAGTGTTCTTCTACTTTGGTTTTGAAGTGGTCTTTTATTTCTCCCACATGTTAGCCAAAACTTAGTATGATATTTTTGGTAAGTTACAATAGTAACCACCTTTAAAAAAGTCCTCAAAATTTTCATGTCTCGACTAGGCCATAACACTTCATTAGTTTCTTTAATTTAAGTTTTTATTGCCTTCCATGCAAAACTCCTACCACATTAATCTTGTAATATTCATTGTTTTACCATGGAGGTTTAGGGTTTAAGGTATTATAGTCAAACCCTGAAGTGTGAAAAAAGTTTGATATGCTAAAATATTTATGGTAAAAAACAAGAACCAAAATTAGTTTTTGGTTGAACCAAAGACTAGGTCATACATTCCTCATAAAAATCTTCTTTCTCATCTTCCACTATATGAAAATCCTAGCCTACCAATTTTCTCTAGGTGCATAATTAGGGCTCTTTCTTGTATCAATATTATAGTAATCTTGTGGTAATAATCTTTGAAATGACCTTCACCTTCATAGTAGAAACAAAGCCCAATTTAAAGTCAACATGGTGAAATTGGGGTTTGCTTTACTTGGAATGAGAAATCATGGGATAAGATTCCTATGAAGCTTTACTCAGTTTGGGTCATTATGGTCTTTTTCATATGTGGTGGTTGTTTGATTGAGAAACCTATTTGATCCATGGCCTTCAAAGATTGCATTCAAGTTTTGGGGTGGTATTCAGGGCTTCATGGAGGGTTATGGTGCCTCTCCCATACAAGGTAAAATTTAGATAAGGGTTTGAACCTTTAATAAACTCTTGGATTGACTAAACTCTATGAGTACATACCATACATTTTTGAAACCTTGAATATCATTGCATATTGAGTGATTGAAATGCCACTTTGTGTGAGATTTGGGAATTCTTACTCCTTATTTGTAATAATCACACCTGATACATGGTGATTTTGGAACACCTCTATAAACTGAACCTTGGTCAAAGGGGGTTCATGAAGCTCACTTGTGTTGATGAGGCTCTTCCACCAGATATATGAAACCTAAAGCATGTGGATTGTAAAGTGGGTCCTAGAGTGTTCTAGGTATTCAAGATCAGAAAAGGAAGTCTTCCATGCTTCATCTTATAGCTTCATACATGCCCACAACATCCATATCCTCCTCACTAGGGAAAGGCTCCAGCTTGATCTTTAAAAAATTACATTAGGGAAAAGCTCAGAGTTGACCTTCGGGTTGTCATGTGTAACACTCTCACCACCCTTCTATATGGTAGTGGAAAGCACCCTCACCATGATGTCAAAGGGGACATGAGGCATTCCTTTTGACTGAGACTGATGGAGAGAGGTAGATTCATCCCTAGCATTGATGAGAGCTTTCCCTTTGTCCCCAAATCTAATTATAGGGGACATTTATAAAGACACAAAACTATTTGAGAATTTGAGAATATGTATGTTGGGAAACAATATACATGCTTTAATACCATGTTGTAACAATCCCAATTTTTCAACACAAAATATGCATGAGAAGAAGCACCAATTCCATCTACATTATCAACAAAGTGTCACAGACATGGAAACCATGCCAAACAATATTGTTGATATAAACATAAACAAGATAAAATACATACTTATCATTCTAAAAGTTTTCACAAAAAGGGAAACTGATATATAACTTAGGTAAAGACCCTAATTATGGTAAGGAATAACCTAACCATTCCTAATATATATAAGGCCACTTATGTCTTAATTACTTGAGTTGTTATCTCAATAGTCGATTCCTCCTAATGTGAAGACATCACATACCAAGTCAAGCAAAAGAATAAGAAACATGTAAGTAAGTGACATTCACTTAATAATAAGAAAACCATTCTATACATGAATATAGGAACTATAATCATGAAGTGCAATAAGATTTCTATTCAAAATATATATTAATAATAGTTGTTATCTTGATTGATTAATTGTCCTCTTCAAGTTAACATAAATTCTATAAAGGCTCAACTAGAATCATAATGCTCCCACATAGCCCATAACGTTGGTTTATGCTAATTATAAGGAATGTTAAGGTTCAATATAAGGCATCATGAGGCTCAATGTGAACAGAAGGACGAGTAATACTCACATTTCTTGAGGAACAATTAAATAATATATTTTACATGATTTCCAGACATCTAATAGAATACTTCCCACATTAGCTATTTACATGAACATGGTAGTTAATCCACTTGAAAAATAAAATTATTAGTCATGGGATAAGCCTTGAAATTCCTTTTTAGTAATATTAAGAGACTAGTCATAAAAAGATACATAAGCATTCATTATCACTCTACAAAATGAAATTATACATTTCAATATACATTGGCAAAACACATATTAATACTCAATGTGCACACCTACTTACCTCAACAAGATCAGGTTGCTATTACTTCATGCTCCAACAATTTGAAATTCTTGTAACATTAACGCTTCCATTAAACCCTTATTTTGTCTCAATATCCTGATTAAGGTAGATAGAGGGTTTAGCTTTTAGGGTTAGGGTTTTGACTTAGGTATTAGGGTTTCTAGGGAAGTTTGGGTAAACCATCATTTTGGGATTATTTAATATCATGATGTTCTACTTTAATAGTGAATTTCATTAACTTGCATTATCTTTGGTTTGTTAATACAATATAATTAGAAATGTACTCATTGGATGGATATTACATTAGAAAAATATGATTATGCATTCTTGATTTGTAGGATGCATCTAGGTTTACAAGGTTAGTATTAGGTGTAATACCAATTTATTATATCAATATTTTCATATCTCTATTATTTTTATTTATATAAATGGTTTTTCTTACCTTTCTATATATTATCATACAATTTTAGGTACCCTAATTTTATTTCACGTTACAATACTGAGTTAGTAAGAATAAGGGTTTTTATTAGGATCACTAGGGTGGATTATTAATGTTCTAGGTTGTTAAAGTAGGATTTAAATCTTTTGAATTCACCCCTTAATCATTATCATATGTACAATATACAACTTTTATGGAAATCAAATTCTAGTAGTTGGCTGGCACTTATTCTATTTTTACTAGATTTAGAACATTATTTACAATTACTTTTATTTAGTTTACTTTCTTTTACCTGTTTTAGAACATTATTTACAATTACTTTTATTTAGTTTACTTTCTTTTACCTGTATACCATTCATAAAATATATTAGAAAATAATTACCAATCACTAAACATATAAATCAAAGTTTCTATTTTTCTAGACTGGTCGGTTCGTGATCCTTGCATGTTGTGGTGGACCATTTAGAGATGACTGTGTGGCACTGGGACCCAAGTTTATTCATAATTTTCATGTATAAAATACCTATAATGGATTAGGAATACCCAATAAAGAATTATTTTTGGATTAAAAATGCTATGGGGTATTAGTAAAAACAGTTGAGATTGTACTTGATCCACATGATGAATTGTTTAGCACAAGAGTTTGAAATATTTGTTTTTTTAAAAGTTTAAACAAATTTCATATCAGAAAAAAAGGAATACTCTTCATGTTCATGAAACTCCATTAGATTGAATAATCTTAAGATTGGGTTGTGAGCTAAAAGGGACCAAGGGAATGTGATCTTTCCATGGATGCATAAGTAGAAATAAGGGAGAAAATAAATCATATATTTCACTGAATTGATGTGTGGAATCTATATAAAAGTATCAAGCAAAGAAAACAACAAAGAAACCAAATGGTTTTTAAGGATAGAAGGATCAAAATTAGCTTGATATGGTAGGTATGAGGAGATGATGAAGAAAAAGGGGGAAGTCTAGTTTTTTGTGAGAAGCACATAGCTGAGGCCAGGAAAATCTTCTATGGGATCTATGGTGATGATCACATATTTTAGTGAGGGTTTAGAATGATAATACCAACTACAAAAAACTTGCTAGAGGATAACGAAAGTGGAGTTTGGGTTGTCAATAGAATAAAAGTTATGACTGTCATGGCAAAAATAACGATTAAGGGTCATGGAACCTTATCACACATAGTTAAGTGGATTGGGATGAACATCAGTGGTGGTCTAGATTCCCCAATGATAGCCAAGAAGGTTGTGCATTTCGTAGAGGATCTGAGTTGATTGGGAGTAATTGTGGGTGGAGGAGGTTTGTTCGAGGTGTTGGGGGTCTTTTTTGGGTAGTTATTTTTATATGGGATTCAATTTTAGAGAATGGAAGAGGCAATGGTTTATAAGTGAATAAGGTGGGATTTTAGAATAGACATTGAAACTTAGGATTGTTTTGTGTGGAATAATCTCTCAAAGACAATGGAGGATAAAGTGTTGAAAAGGAAGGAATAAGAGAGAGATATGCAAGGTAGAAGAGAGGGGTTATTGTACACTCTCCTTGTGATATTTTTCATTCAACGTATGAAAACTCAAGGGCCCAATTATACAACTCATAAAGAAGGAAATTTTGAGACCATAGAGATAGGGGAAAACCCAATTAAAACAAAAGAAATTTGAGGAAGCAAAAGAAAACATGAAAACCTAACCTGTTGTTGGATAGGAAAATCTAATGGTCCAAATAAATGATGACATTTATAATTCTAAATGTTAGGAATTTTGCCCGCAAGGGTGTAGCTCACTAGTGATCGGACCGTGAACACAGGTAGGGGTCTCAGGTTCAAATCCTCACGAGGATGAATAAAACTGGGATATATGTCTGACATGATTTACGTCAGAACTAATGGGTTGCATTCTTGATTTACCTTACTCCTCCTGTGTCGGGCCTCCACAGGTCAATGAGGGGTCGGGGAGAGGAAGTCTCCTTGATGACTCATTTTTTGTAATGTTAGGTATTCAATTAGGTTTTCTATTATTTTTCTTTGAATTTTATGTTTAGGCATGAAGCACGATCTAGTTAATATAAAATGTTGACTATTAGTCAATATTTATATGCACATTATTACTATTATGTGATTGGATTTTAGATTTGAGTAACAAAAGATAATATTTACCATAATCTAGTAAAACACTAATTATTTTATTATAATTAATGAGTAAGTTCATCTCTTTATCTATTGTAGAATGTTTAGGGGGAGATTATGGGTGTTTTTATTGTAAAATTTTCCATACTTCTAATGCAAGGTATTCAAAAGAGAGAGAGAAAGGGATATTAGTTGCATTTTGCTTATTTAGTCACAAGATTTTCAAATCTTTTTGAAACATTATGCCATTTTAATATTATTCATAAGTTTCTAGAAAATGTAACAATGAAAGTATGACTATGGATTACGTATTTGTGTTCGAAAATGAGTCTTAATCAATAAACCGACGTTTTACTAGATTTTATCTATAATAAGGGTAGAAAGAGTCAATTGATCAATGTCTTATTTTTCTTCATATTTCAAGTTGAGTTTATTTCCCCAAAGGTTATCCAAATATCCAATATTTTTATTTAATTAAGTACATTTTTAGGACATTACACATATCATCTTTTAATTCAATCAAATAATATAATATGTTTCATAGTACGAAACAAACAATTTATTTTGCAAGTATATTTTTTGTCTACCCTAGCTCTATTGTAACCTCACTTTCTTTGTCTCACATCTCTTTCTAGATACATATTCATCCGTAAAGGTTTGTGTGTCTCTATATGTATGTGTGTGTGAGTGTGTGTGTGTGTCTCTGTGTGTGAGTGCGTGCGTAGGTTTGTGTCCATGTATATATCTATGTATGTATGTATGTATGTATGGGATTAAGAGAGGCATTCTCTCCCCCTCTCCCATGCCCATGGCAGATGTCGAACGCCTGGGAGGGTGGTAAACAAAGGAGGAAACTAGGATTCGAACCTCAGTCCCATTGTTAGGGGACACCGTTCTTGACCACTTGAGCCACTCCTTGTTGGCATGTATGTATGTATGGGATTCAAAGGAGGGTGTGTATGTGTGTGTGAGAGTTTACTTCCCCAAAGGTTATCCAAATATCCAATATTTTTATTTAATTAAGTACCATTTTTAGGACATTACAAATATCATCTTTTAATTCAATCAAATAATATAATATGTTTCGCAGTACGAAACAAACAATTTATTTTGCAAGAATATTTTTTGTCTACCCTAGATCTATTGTAACCTCACTTTCTTTGTCTCACATCTCTTTCTAGCATATTCATCTGTAAAGGTTTGTGTGTCTCTATATGTATGTGTGTGTGAGTGTGTGTGTGTGTCTCTGTGTGTGAGTGTGTGTGTAGGTTTGTGTGCATGTATATATCTATGTATGTATGTATGTATGGGATTAAGAGAGGCATTCTCTCCCCCTCTCCCATGCCCATGGCAGATGTCGAACGCCTGGGAGGGTGGTAAACAAAGGAGAAAACTAGGATTTGAACCTCGGTCCCTTTGTTAGGGGACACCATTCTTGACCACTTGAGCCACTCCATGTTGGCATATATATATGTATGTGATTAAGAGAGACATTCTCTCCCCCTCTCCCATGCCCATGATAGAGGCCAAACATTTG